>CM017464.2:43687284-44287284 GCA_007827005.2 Populus simonii | reverse complement strand
AGTCATTTTTGCAACCGGGGCAAATGTCTCCTTATAGTCCATACCATACTGTTGAGAGTATCCTTTTGCAACCAGCCTAGCTTTGTATCGCTCAATAGACCCATCAGAATTAGTCTTGATCTTATACACCCAACGACAACCAACAACACTCTTACCAGGAGGTAGAGGAACCAGATCCCAAGTATCTGTCTTATGCAAAGCAGAAAGTTCCTCATCCATAGCTTGCTGCCAAAGCGGATCAAGAATTGCCTCTTTATAGGAAGAGGGCTCAAAGAGACAATGAATAGAAGCTAAAAAGGAAGTAAATGATGAAGAATAACAAGAATAAGCAAAATCTGGTAGTTTTGTGGACTTACGAATGCGGATGGACTGACGTGGAGGTGGATCCATAATCTTAGATGAAGCTTGAGGGGCTGTAGATGAGAATGGAGCTTCAGGTGTGCTAGAGAGTAAAGTACCAGTACCTGCAGAATTATGAGTACAAATTGATCGAACATAGGGAGAAGTATCATTACCAGCATCCTCAGAAAAAGGATCTATATGAATAAGATCAGATTTTGTCAGGCTATGAGTAGTGGATGGAATAGAAAAGAAAGGTATATGCTCAAGGAAGACAACATGACGAGACACATAAAGTTTCTGAGTTATTGGATCAAAACAACGATACCCCTTTTACCTTCACCATAACCCAGAAAGACACAAATAGCGGATCGAGAGGATAGCTTATTGCGTTCTACATGAGGACGAAGAACGAAACAAGTACAACCAAAGACTCTAAATGAGGAATAATCAGGGACATACCCATATAACTTTTCAAAAGGAGATAGACTCGAACTATGAGAAGATGGAATTGTATTAATCAAACTTACAGCAGTAAGAACAGCTTCTCCCCAAAACTCACTAGGAACAAAAGCAGACAACAAAAGAGAACGAGCAGTTTCGACAATGTGCCTATGTTTTCTTTCAGCTACACCATTTTGTTCAGGAGTATCTGTACATGAAGTTTGGTGGATGGTTCCATCTAAGGCAAGCATTTGACAAAATTTATTAGAGGTGTATTCCCCACCCAAATCACACCTAAAACATTTGATCACAGCAGAATGTTGAGTTTTGATAGGAGCTCGAAAAGCTGCATATATCTCAAAGAATTCAGAACGATGTTTCATTAAATAAACCCAACAATAACGAGTATGATTATCAATAAAAGAGACATAATATCGAGACCCTTCTTTTGTGGAAACAGGAGAAGGTCCCCATACATCAGAATGAATCAAATCAAATGGTGAAGATGAAACAGAAATACTTCGATTAAAAGGTAAAGCAGAAAATTTTGCCAGTTTACATCCACTACAATCAGAAATGTCACAAGTTTTTAAATTTCCTAAAGCTCATGTGGATGTCAAAAATCTCAAACGAGATGATGAAACATGACCTAGACGGGAATGCCATAAATAAAAACTAGAAGATGAAAGACTCAAACGAAAGGAAGACAAATCAGCAGTAGTAGCAGCCGCGGCAGCAGCAGCAACGGGCACTTTTAACTCATCCAAAATATATAGTCCATTCTCCCTACGGCCTGTCCCAATCAGCTTCTGAGACTGTAGATCCTGTACACAACAAAAAGAACCAGAAAACATGACTAAATAATCACCAGAATCACATATTTGACCAACAAACGCAAGGTTCAATTTGAGTTTTAGAATAAGATAAACATTAGGGAGAGACAAGTGAGGTGTGACAACAGAACAAACACCTGCTAAGGGCATAGGAGTGTCATCAACAGTCATAACAGGAATGGAGGACAAGGGGACACTGAGGTAAAAGATGAGGAATCTGGAGACATATGATGGGAAGCACCAGAATCCAAGACCCATTTAGAGTGTGACATACCTGAGGAACTATGAGACAACTGACCTATGGAAGAAGCGGACATTGCTTGTGGCTGCAAGGAGAGAAACTTCTGAAATTGCTCAGCCAAAGTATTAGGATCGGTAATAGAGCCTAAGGAAGCGACTGCTGCAGTATTGTGGTGTGGTGGTTTATAACCCTGATTCTGCTGTCTCAACTTAGGACACTGAGCCTTCCAATGACCTTTCTGCTTACAGAAACTGCACTCATCAAAGCCAACCCTTGTGTAAGGCTTGTTCTGATGATTAGAGAATGGCTTAGAAGGTACTGCTAGTACAGAAGGATTTGAAGCAGAAAGCATTCCCTTTTCAGAATAAGACTGAAGACGTATTTCTTCAGCTAATAACTCACTGACAACAGAGTCAACAGAAGGTAGTGGAGTGCGATGCAGAATTGAACCTCTAAGTCCTTCGAAGTCACTGCGAAGTGCTGTTAAAAACTGTATCAATCATTGCTGCTCTCTATGCTCAATATAGGCACCACATGCCTTTAATTCTGCTGATTCTGTAAGAGCCAATTGATCCCAAAGATCTGTCATAGCAGAATAAAACTCTTGAATACTCATATTCTTCTGATGAAGAGCTCGTATGTCATTCTCTAATTGATACTGTTTTGCAAAATTTGATTGCGTGAATAACCTTTGCAGATGATCCCAAACCTCTTTTGCTGTCTCATACTTCGCCAACTGCGTACCTATCGAATACTCAACAGAATTGTTGATCCAAGTAATGATCTTTGCATTATTTGCTTCCCATGTATCTATCAAAACAGCATCCCCCTCCTCAATATTCTTAGGTATTATATAAGTTCCACTAACATACCCCTACATCTTCTTACCCTTAAGAAAATTTTGCATTACATAGCTCCAATACGAATAGTTCTTTCCATCCAACCTCACACTCACAGACTGAAGCGAATCATCTCTTTCAGTAGCCATAATTAACAATCATAGAGAACCAGAATGCAAAAAGCGGCGGAAAACAAAATACCAAATTGCAGAAACTGAACAGAGATTGCAGAAACTAAACAAATATCTTCTCAAAATTATATGATTACTCCAAAACACAAAACTAATTTGCAGAAACTGAACCCAAATACCAAATTGCAAAAGCTGAAAGGTAGACGAAATACCAAAATAATTGCAGAAACTGACGAAATACCAAATTTTGCAGAAGCAGAAGACAAAATCTCACTCCAAATTTTTTTTTTTTAGTTTGGTTTTGTTGTTAGGATAACAATAACAATAACAATAACTTTTTTTGTTTTTTGGGTTTTGTTTTCCAGGATAAATGAAGAAAGAGTTACTATTTTAGCAGAATTAGCCACCTACTAATTTCCAAGCATCTCGTGACAAACTTCGAAGTCAGTTGTAATTTTTTCTGCCTAATTGATGGAGCAAATGGTGAAGAATTATTGAGGTTACTTTTATATTTATTTGCAGGGAATTAAATTGTCCTTGAATTTTAATGGTTTTCAAGTAAGATTTTATGCAAAGATAAAAATTCATGCATTAAGATGAAGATGCAAAGAATAGTTTTGTCTTTTAGCCATGATTAATTTTGAAATTTTCAATAATGATGCAAACTCAAGATGATAGAATTGAGTGTGGATTGTTAATGTTGTTATTGAAGATACTGCAGTTATTCATGACAAAATGATTCTACAGATGCAGCTAATGATGAATATGATTATGGAGATATTCTAGCATTATATTATTGCCTAATGTAATTTATTTGTTACCTAGTTTAGATACGATTATGTTCTTTTATTATTAGTATGTAATCTTAGCGAGATTCTTAGGAGAAATTATGTGCAAGATTATCTTTCCTTGCCACATAATTTCCCTGAAACACACACACACACAACAAAAGAATAATATGAATGAAATTCTATTTTTCTGTAAGATTTCTATTTTCCGCTATCTTAACTTTCTTCATGGTATCAAAGCAGGTTCTTTGAATTTTTTTTTTAAAAACCACAGGCAGAATTAGTTGTGCTGCCATAGAAGATCACTTAAAGGATGCCATTGATGTTGGCTCAAAGATTTCTACACCAACAAATTACTCAGATGACACAAACACCTCCCAAAGATTGAGCTTTGTATTGTTGAATGAGTTCAATTATCTTTCTTAGTAAAGGGCTATAACCATTGCCTTTGGTGGAAGATCTAAATTGGGTTTTATAAATGGTTCGACCATTTCTCCTAAAGTGAATGATCCGGAATATAAAGCGTGGTTGTCCAAATACCAGCTGATTATGTCTGGATTCTCAACTCCATGGAGAGAAACCTTACTAAAATTTCTAGTTCTCAAAATCATCTTCAGACCTATAGGATGTTATTTGTCACATGTATGGAAATCAAAATAATTTTGCCAGGACTTTCTAGATTCATCGCGAAGTTGCCAACCTTCACCAAGAAGGAAAACCTTTTGTTCAGTTATTGGGAAGTTTTAAAAGCTTGTGGAATGAATTGGAAATGTATCACCCTCACACTACAGATGCTACCATACTTCAGAAAAGGACTAATGAGGATAGAATTTTTCAGCTATTGGCAAGTCTCAGTCTAGATTTTGAAGATCTACGAAGTCACATTCTGATGAATCCAGAACTGTCATCCTTAAAGTTAGTTTGTGCCACCATTCAATGTGAAGAAATATGCAGAAAAGTAGTGACTCGTGAAGTTGAAGTATTTGAAAATAGTACATATCAGACCAAGTTGTTGCCGTAAGATATGAATTCTGGAACCACTGATCATGGTCAATATAGATCACTATATGTTAATAAATCTTTCAAAGGGAAACAAACTAATTTGAAGTGTCAATACTATCACAATCTTGGTCATCATATGGATTGTTGTTGGTTTCTGCATCCCGAAATCAAGCCTAAATTTGCAAATGATTTGAAGAGACAACCTAGACGCATAAATAATCATAAATCATGACTTACATATAATAATTCCAGTACTGAGATTTTTTTAGGCCAACCCGACAACTTTGTTATTTGATTTTGCAAATTATTTACAAGACAAACAAGGCCAAGAAAAGTTACATGATCAACCAACCAGTCAAGACCAGAAGCAATCAGCTGCCCTTCTTAGTTATTTTGCTGATGTTTTAGCAGAGATAGACCCAAAAAATAGCCAAGGTAAACTGACTGCTTTTATGACTGTGTTAGAACTTGTAAATTTACATGATCTTTGGATAATTTCTGGTACCACTAATCACATGTCAAACAAATTAAATAGCATTCATGATTTTAAGTCATTTATTTATTTCACTTTTATGTTTGTTGCTAACGTGAAAAATGCTTATGTTAAAGGGAAGGAAAAGATAAACCTACTCTCCAATAAGATAGAGTCAGATGTTTTTTTCTTACCATTTTTTCCATTTCAATTGCTTTTTGTTAGTAAAATTGCATCTACTCTAAACTGTGAAGTTATTTTTACCCCCTTTAAGGTTGTGTTTCCGGATCTTGTCACCAAGAAGATGATTGGTGAAGGATTTTTTCTACATGGTCTCTATTATATCTCTCATAAGTCTTAAGTCTTCAGGGGTTTTCAAACAACAATTAATCCTTACTAAGAACCTTTTATGACATCGTTGTCAGGCACACCCTTCAGAGTTTGTTCCTAGTAAAATAAAATTGGTTAAAAAACATGAACCTTTTAATTATGAGATTTGTCATTTTTTGAAATCTACAAGACTTCCTTTTACTTCTTTGGTGTCGAAAAGCACCCATGCCTTTGAACTTGTTCATTCAGATGTATGGGGACTCTTTTATACTTCCATTGATGGTTTTAAATATTTTGTTACCTTCATCGATGATTTCTCTAAAGTTACTTGGGTGTACTTGCTGAAAATGAAACATGACGTATTCAATTGTTTTAAGGATTTTTATTTGTTAATACTTGATTAATTTTCTGCTTATATTAAAAAATTTTGATCTGATAATGACACCGAATATATGTCCAAAGACATGTCAAAATATTTGCATTCTAATGGAATTCTGTATCAGACTAACTGTGTTGGCACACCTCAATAGAATGAGATATTTTAACGCAAAAATCATGATCTGCTTGAAAAAACTCGTGCCATTATGCTTCAAATGAATGTTCCAAAATATTTCTGGTCATATAGAGTCCTTACAGCTTTTTATCTTGTAAATCACTTACCTAGTCGAGTGTTGAAATTTAAATCTCCTTTCAAATTTTTACAGGATAAAATTCCAGATGTATCTCACATTAAAGTGTTTGATTGCACTCGTTTCATGCATTTATCAGCTACACACTATGAAAAATTATCCTAGAGCAAGCAATGTATATTTTTAGGCTACTCCACAACCCAACAAGGATACAAATGCTATGACATATTGTTAAAAAAGTTAACACGTTGTTGAAGAAGTTATATATGTCCAGAGATGTTAGATTTCTTGAAGACACCATATTTTCCTGTAGGAAATAGGGGGAGATCTTGTCTGATTTTTTTTCCTTTGCCTAGTATTGAGAATATCAACCAATTTTTGTCTACTGTTCCTAGTACTGATTCTATTCTTCTTAATCCGAACCAACAAACTCAGTCCTCCATTGCATCTATTTCTAGCAATGATGTTCTGCGAAAACATCAACCATAGATTGACCAACATAATAAACTCCAGTCTACCTCTGATTCCAACAATCCTCGACTTGACTGTATTAGTAAATCAGATCTACCTAGTTCTCTTGATGTTTTGTTAGCTACTAGAAGAGTTTCTTTTCAAACACGTCAACTGCCATCTCGAATGAAAAATTATGTCACCTATAATGTGAGGTATCTTATTTCCATATTTATATCTTATCATTGACTGTCTCTAATATATAGTGCATTCCTTATATTTATATCAAATGTTCATGAACCGAAGAACTTTAAGGAAACTCAATCACAGACAGTATGGCAGTAGGCCATGAATGAAGAATTGAAGTCTCTTACTTAAAATCACACATAAAGTATAGTATCACTACCTGCTGGCAAGGAAGTTGTCGAATGTCGTTGGATATTCAAGATAGTTTACATCTAATGGGAAAGTTGATCGGCACAAAGCTTATCTAGTTGCACAAGGTTTTACTCAGAAATTTTATGTTACAAGGAGACATTTACTCCTGTGGCCAAGATGACTACTGTTAGAGTTCTTCTTTCTGTTGCCATCAACCAAGGGTAGTCTCTCTACTAAATGGATGTCAGTAATGCATTTTTACATGGCGACCTTGAAGAAGAAGTATTCATGAAACTTCCTCCCGGACTCTCGGACATCCTCAAAGTGGAAACTCTATGTTGGTTTGCAAGCTTCACAAATCTATCTATGGCCTGAAGCAAAGTTCTCGTGCTTGGCATACTAAATTAAATATTGCTTTTGAAAGTCTTAGTTTTACGAGAAGTACAGTTTTACGAGAAGTACTGCA
Organism: Populus simonii; assembly: GCA_007827005.2. Lineage (NCBI taxonomy): Eukaryota > Viridiplantae > Streptophyta > Magnoliopsida > Malpighiales > Salicaceae > Populus > Populus simonii. The sequence goes on along the minus strand of CM017464.2, from coordinate 44,279,942 downwards.
GACTCCTCTTTATTTATTCAACTTGGTTATGCTCATAAACTAGTCGTGCTAATATATGTAGATGATCTTATTATAATAGGGAGTAATGATGCTTCCATAACTCAACTTAAAAAATCTCTCCAGCAACAATTTCAGATTAAAGATCTTGGCCACTTGAAGTATTTATTAAGGATTGAAATGGTAGCCTCCTATAAAGGATTCTTTCTCAATTAGCGTAAGTACATCATTGATCTATTAGAGGATGTTGATATGTTGTACACTAAGCCTTTTGTGAACCCTTTAGACAACAAACCTTTTGTGAACCCTTTAGACAACAAATTAACGTTGGAATCTTCTAGTGAATCTCTTGTTTCTTACACTTACTATCAGAAGATTGTTAGCAAACTAATTTACTTAACAATCACCCAATCGAATATTATATTTGCTATCAGTCTTGTCAGTGGCTATATTCATACTACAACAATTCAACATCTAGGTATGGTTAAATATATCTTGCGATATCTGAAAGGCACCATTGGTTGTGGTATAGTTATGATTTGTAATGGTCATAATAACATCATGGGATACGCTGATTTTGACTAAGTAAGAAATTCTCTCGATCGTCGATCTACCACTGGCTATTGTATGTGTGTAGGTGGCAATTTGGTGTCCTGGAGAAGCAAGAAACAATCTGTTGTAGCTCGCTCAAGTGCTGAAGCAAAGTATCGTGCTTTGGCCTTTACTGCTTGTGAAGTGATATGGCTCAAACAACTTCTTGCCAATTTCAGATTTTATGGTATTCTGTTTTGTAACAATTAAGCTGCTATGCATATTGCATCCAATCCGGTATTTTATGAACGCATAAAGCACATCGAAGTCGATTGTCATTACATACGTCAGCAGGTTAAAGCCAAACTCATCTAACCTCAGTATATACATTCTCATGATCAATTAGCTGATGTGCTCACAAAAGCTCTACCATCTACTCAATTTCACCTGTTTTTGAGCAAGCTTGGATCCACCAATCCACTCGATCTAGCTTGAAGGGGAGTATTGAAGATACTGCAGCTATTGATGAAAAAATGATTCTACAGATGCAGCTATTGATGAATATGATTATGCAGATATTCTAGCATTATATTATTGCCTAATGTAGTTTATTTGTTACCTAGTTTAGATACGATTATGCTCTCTTATTATTAGTATGTAATATTAGCGAGATTCTTGGGAGAAATTATATGCAAGATTGTCTTTCCTTGCCACATAATTTCCCTACTACACACACACACATACACACACACAACAACAACAACAACAACAACAAAAGAACAGTATGAATGATAAGATTTCTATTTTTTGCTGTCTTAAATTTCTTCAGTTGTGGAGTTGTGATAATGATAATGATGAACTATTATTGGTGAGAGCATGATAGCTGAAACTTTAGATTCTTCATCTATGATTTTATGTTACAAAATATTTTGGTTATAATATGAACCATTGCCGATTAGCTTTGAGTATGTAAAGATATACTGGCAAGCTATAATTCAAGTTGCTCACCAATTATTTGATAAAATGCTTGAAATTTTAAACTATTAAAGTTACAGTTTCTTTTTTAGAATTTAAGATTTTTTATTTTCACCATATTCTTGAATTGCTGAGTGTCCAAAATGTTTTTATAGTCTATGGCTCTTTATAATTACAATGAACATATTTTAATGGTTCTTTCACATCTTTTATTCTTATTTAATTGTATCAACATCAATTATTTTATTTTAGAAAGAAATTTGATGTAAAAAAGTCTATTATTTTTTCTTGTTTTATTATAGAAATTATGAATCTTATGAGGATTGATTAAAATAAAATAAAATTTTTAGATGAAATTGAGACATTATATAATTCTCAGAGGATAAATTAAAATATATCTATATAGAAGAATTTATTCTAAATGAAGATGGAAGAATTCTTCTTCTTCGTGTGATGAGTTGATTATCAAAAACTTAGAAGAAAAAAAAGTATATATATATATATATATATATATATATATATATATATATATGTGGTAGTTTCTTTTTAAGAATAATTTTTTTTTTGGTTTAAAAAAAAGTCCTTCCATTTTTTAAAGGTAGAAAACTCTTAGAATGAAAGGGAACATTTATACAAGTTTGTGAAGAATTTATAAAATATTCTAATCAATGAAATGAGAGCGATTATCTTATTAAAAAAAAGATAAATGGAACTTATTTCTATTCATTAAATATCAAATACCTGTTTATTGAGAAAGAATTAAAACGGTTATTTAAGAAAAAACATATATTTTAATTGAAAAACCTTTTAAGTTTATTCCTCTTCGATGGATGTCTTTTCGCCGCGAATATCCATCATATGGCGCATCGAAGTTATACTTGGCCTCCGTTTATGAAATGGTAGGTCACATGCTGCTAGGTATTTTCTCATTTTTGAAGTATGGGGGCCTTATAGCCACTAAGCAAGCAGCCAAATAATATAATGCAACTGCCTTTCAACAACGAAATGTACCATAGTATACAACACTTGATCATTTTCAAAAGTCAAAATCTTCTTGATTCGGCTTCGGTGAAGTTAAGAGAGCAGTATAAAGCCTAAGCCTATCCTCTCCCAAAGAAGAACACCTTGACAAAGGTCTTCTAGGCCTTATAAATGACAATGAGGTAAGCGTTAACCGATGCTTATACCTTCTCCAAGCCAGCTGAATAGCCACAGCAGCCCAAGTTCTCCATCCAGGTGAATAATACCTTGCGCTTCTCTTAACTCTTTCCTTAACAAATGTGTACCTGAAATGTTGCGTCACATATTTCACGTCTTCAGCTTCTAGGCCAAAAGCCTCGGTGGTTTCAAGAGTGACCAACGTTGATGAAGATGGTGGCAAACGTTCGATAAAGGGTCTTCTCAGGCACCATGATAAGAGCTCATCACCACTGAAATTCCCAGGCCCTAGCATGCAACAGCTTTTGACACCGTCTCTGAGAACTTGGCTACTTTGGAGATGTCCCCTTACTACAAATAACATTCTTTGGACAGGATCTCCCTCCCTTGTAATCTACAAGAAATTCATTTAGCAATTAGGAATGTTCAGGAAAATTATTTTATTACTCACGCGTGAGCAACTCTGCCCACTCATGTTAACGTTTCCCGTACAATAAATTTCTGCTTTGGATCATAAGAGGAACTTACTGTTTCTCCCTTTGTGAAGATGAGAGACTTCACACGGTCACAAATGTTCTCGAGGACCAAATCATCCATGTGTTGGAACAGTGGTACCTGAAACAGATTTTTGAAACATCCCCTCGAAAATTATAATTTGAAACCAGAGAATTTGCAAAGCCCAGATCTGACTGGACTGAAAACGAACTCAGCAGTCTTTTCTTTTTAAAATGTGCGTGGACTAGAAGCCCATTGTATAATAGGAAGAAGATACAATCAATATAATAATAATAATAATAATAATAATAATAAACCACAATTTTGTTTTTCTTAACTGTATTGGACCCTATTAGACCCACAGGGAAAAAAAATAAAGATAAAAAAGACAATAGCTTGGTAATCTGGCATTTACCTGTCTCACCAAATCCAGGCAAAGATGGTACTTGATGTCCCTCCTAAGGCCCTCAGGGAGGTTCCGGATCATCTCACATTCATCAACACCCCTCATCGCTGCCCACCGTTGCCGCTCGTAGTTGCGCACTCTCTGCCGGAACCCCGTAGGCAAGTGCCTTTTCCTCATCCACCACTCTATATTCCTCATCTTCAATTGCATTGCTTGCTTCTTTGATGTGGTTGCATGCAAGAACACCTTCATGCACAAACAATGGTGTAAACATAATCTTCTTTCTCTTGATGATTAATTCAAATGAAAATGAAGTTTTGTAAAGGGATTAAATTAGAAGAAGAAGACGAAGAATGGGTGCTGGTTTGAAAAACAGGGAACACTAGGACGTGGGCCCTTTAAAGCTCTATAATTTTTCTGGACAATGCATGTTGGACTGTCCCAATAAGACAACCCGTCCTTCGAAATTTTTTTCAAGAGGAAGTTAAATGGATTCCTTGCAAGAATTGAACGGTGTGTCAGGTAAAATGGTCTTCACGAGTGGCCATTATCAAGCACAGTAAATACGGAATCTATTCCATTAATCATGGGGTAGCACCTGCCACTGTCACCTATCTACGAAGCATTAAGAAATAATAAAGTTGAATAAAATGTTGAGATCACCTTGATATTCCCAATCAACATGGTGACCAAGAGCAGCCCACTCGTTAGAACAATGATGTTGAAAACAACTTCTAACCACTCAGTTGTGCTCTCCAGGTTCCCAAAAGTGCTGTGATGAAAACACATGATTGTCAGAAAATTAAAAAGAAGAGTATCTATCGATGATGGTTTAATCTTGAATTTCTTTCTCGTGAGCCTTTTTGTTTAGTGTACGGTGTACTGCCGGACAGAACGTCCATGTTGAGGACTGTCGATCAAATTACCTGAGAGTCATTAGGCCCCAGAAGATAGGAAAGAGTATCTTCTCTAATCTGCTGTCATTGGTAACAAGCTGAACGGTCCATTTATATGCACCATAATCATATTTATCAGGGCTGTCTAAGCACATAGATCTTGCTAGCTTGTTATCCGCCCATGCCCATCTCGCCTTCTCCATCACTTTTCTTGTCGTTCCATAGTAAATAGGCTCTTTGCAAGACAACAATCCCAGGCCACAACCCGGTGTTTCTATGCATTGTTCTTTCAAGCATTTTGCAGCCCTTTGAATTCCCAGCAAGTACCAACATGCTCCTGCTGCCTGCACACGTTCATTTGAATATTTTAAGAAGGGAAAATTCAGTCCTCCTAATAAATTAACATGTAAAAACAAGCATTGTCTTCTTGATCCAATATTTAAATACAAAATGATGCACATCAACTTTATGGTTTACAGTTGGTAAAGAGTAACTGTATGGTTTACAGTTGGAAAAGAGTAAGGATGACAGTGATTACCGGTGGATTGGGTTTTTAATTATTATATCGAAACCCATTATTGGTTTTTAAATATTGTTTATTATTTAATATGAAATAAAAAAAAAACAATACATAATTAAATCATGTTTGTATTAAATGAAAATTTATGCTATATATATATATTGGTTTAGATTCGAATCAAGTAATTTGAAGTGGGATTTAACAATATTTATACTTTATTTATTAATAATTATAAAAAAAAACTCACAAAATAATTTGGATCGATATCTGTCAAAGAGATCAATTATCATGCTGTTTTACTTTTCATCTTTATATGATTAAAAGGTACTTCTTTAGATAAGAAATTATATTTACGAAGAATCTTGCTTAATGACTAGTTTCGCTACTTCCATGGCACTAGAATCCAGGGCCTAAATAATTAAAAATTCAAAAGATAACAAATAGAAGCTGATAAATTATTTCTTTTGAGAATCCCTTTTAGGACTTTCTATTCCGCTCTGAGTATCGCAGTTGATAAAATTGTTTTCACAGTCAATAAATTAAGAAGTTCAAAACGTGCAAACATGTTCTGAATATCTATATATATAACTCATCTTTGTCTTCCTCTTCACATGCATACTATTATTTTTTCACAAAAAAAAAAAAAAGATTATGTGAATTTCCCTTGGTGTCTATATATATTTCGATTTTGCGTGGCCAAAAGCATGCAACGGTAATATCCCACTTTAAGGACACAAAACTCGAGAACATACAAAAAGAAAGGCTTAAAAAAACTATATTAAAAAGATATAGGAGATATATATATAGATAAAGGAAACTTACATGTGATGCAACAAAGTAAGCAATCATGTTGAGAGCGATTCCCCACCAAACAGTTCCAAATATATAGCCAGAGAGACTTTGCATGCGTCGAAGGAGGCAGACGGAATAGTGTATTTTTGGGAGATATTGGAAGAGGAAAATGATCAGAAACACGTTCATCAGTAGCGTTACTGATCCCTTTTGCAACAGAGATGGAATTGCCACCCATAACACAATCTGCAGTGAGGAAAGCAAGCATATATATATCCTGTGTCAACTTCAACATATCATGGACACTTTCATTCTGTTTGTCACTTTCACTTAGCGTATAAGAGGTCCGTCATCTATAGATACATGCAATGGCATTTCAAGCAATGTTTGCTTTTGATGTATATATACATATCTCTTTATTACGACAATGACTCTGAACAGTAATTCTGTCAAATTCAATTAATATTTTGCTTAAATCTGCTGGAGTCAATATCAGTGAAAATATACCATAACCACCGCTAAAGTTAACATAAATGCTACTATATATATATATTTGTGAAATGCCAAGATAAATATATTTGTAAAAGCAGTTTTTTTTTTTTGGAAAGCACCTCTAAGTCAATTATATTGAGCTAGAAGAAGGGTCTAGAGATAACCTATGTCTTACAAAAACATCCTTCATGTGAGTGATCATCAAAACTAGGAAGAATAGAATTATTTTGATACGACTTGTAAGCTAATAAATAGATATTCATGCAGCAACTACTGACATATTGAAAAGTAAGCAAATATTCTTGCCTAGATTAAACTTCTTTAGTTTCTTACTGCACAATTAATTATAAGTAATTTTTCTTTGCTTAGCAGTTTTTAATTGAATTTTTTTTAAAAAAAAAAATCTTCAAATAAATCTCAACCTTTTCTTTGATTTTTTTTCTTCTAAAGTTCCCATTTGAAAGTAACTTTATTTTCTGTTTACCACTTTGCCTTCCAAACAGCTGCGACCACCTGTCTCCTAGATACATGTAATTGATAATGACCATTTTGACATAAAAAATAACAGCACTCTCGTTTTTTCCTTTTTAGACCTCCTTAATCTCATCTCTTTAATTATATATTTCACGTTCACCTGCCATTAGAGTTTTAGCTAAAAGTTAGCTAAGCTATTGAATTAATGATTCTGAAACAAAGAGAGTGTACTGTAATTCCATACTCTGATTGAATTTGGAAGTTAAAATCGAATATTTCTACTGACTGAACTTATGTTCTCATCAGAAATATCATTTGCGGCAAGACATGTGACAGACACGTGCATAGGAGCAAATGAATGGACACTTGGATGATGAAAAGCTAAGTTGAGACTCAATTTCAGAACCTGAATTATTCAGGCAGCATTTGCACCTATTCTTTACGTCCTATAGGGAATATTTATAGCTGATTGATAATTAATGTGGGGGCCTGGACACCTTTTAGCCTTGAATTTGGTTTATGATAATATCATCATCTACACTTCCAATCACACAGAGAACTCGTTTAATTCAGGAATCTAGAAACAGTACTAGATCATGTGTGCACTCATGGAATGCTTCATTATATGCACATAATTTGTAAGAGTTTAGTCCAGATTTTTATTTTATTTTTCTATTTCTTGTATGCTAGTCCAGATTAAGGAATATAGCTGACCTCAACTACTATTTAATGGCAAATAGCATTGAAGACTCGGTTGAAATTAGCTTCCATTTCACTTTCTTATGGCAAATCAGTAGGTAATTTATTAAAATGAAAGTACTAATTAATTTCTGTAATCTGTAGTATTGAATTTTCAATTAAGTAATTTATGAAAGTGAAACATTCCATTTATATCAATTCACGTATGTTTCAGAAATCTAAAATTAAATTAATAGAATCATTATTTATAGTTCTGGTTATATCTATGGGATTTAGTGAGTGCTTGAGAATGTACTAATTTTTATATTTTGGTGTTTTTTAAAAGTGTATTTCACTTAAAAAAATATTAAATCGGTATTTTTTAATGTTTTTTTTAATAATTTTGATGTGCTTGATTTCAAAAATAAAAAAAAAAGGGAAAAAAAATCTTAATATATTTTGAAACAATAAAACATTTGAAAAGCATTTACATTACAATAACAAACATTATCTATAAATCATTATATATTATATAGTTAGTGAGGTGTGTAAACATATATAAAAACCTGGAAAAAGTTCTTTTGATTATATTATATAATATGGCACGAAGTCAACTTCCCAACAAGCCTAATTAAGAAAGTGAAAGCCATAGAGCTCCTTCCAAAAACCAAGCATCAAATTCATCAACAGACCGTTGTGTTTGTTTTCCATTACCCATTTTTATCCTTTTTTTTTCCTTTTCTAAATTGAAAAAACGACATGGCTAGATCACATGGTTACACTACCCTATATAGAGAGAGAGTTAACCTGCATGCCAAAAGAATCCATGGCTAAAAACAACTACTGGCATGGATTTGCATTTGTCACCTTCTCAAACACTAGCATACAAAAAATGTACTTAACAAGTTATGAACATGCCCCTTGTGACATATTTGGTGTTATATACTAGTTGCCATGACATAACAGATTCAATATGCTGGTGATAGTTACTTGAATGGTAATTAATGTTAATTACTGTTGTCATTTGCTGAAAATCTTACCTGGGGTAGAGGCAGAATAACGAAGAGATCAAAGAAAAATCCTTTCTTAGCCTTCAAGTACCTCAGAGCCGAGGAGCAAGGGCCGGCAACTCGGGACCCTCCTCTTTCTCCATCTCCACCACTTTCACCACCACCATGTGGTCTCTTGGCTATTTTCAGCTGCAACCACATGTTCCACAAGTACAAAACATCAGTCATGCACCGGAGAGCCGTGACCGTGATGGCAAACCACCCATCGACGAATAGGCACATGCACGTGTCGCTTATTGAGAGGACGTAGAAGAAGAGAGGGTCCACAAAAAGTCCTGTGGCACACACGAGGAGAAAAACCCTATTCCATTCCTGAACCCATTTGCCTCTAGGGTCTAACACCTGTCCTAGAGACCACCCTCTTCTTTTAGAGCCACCACCACACAGATTCAAGAACATGCCTTTGCAATCTTGTGGACTTTCCTCCTCCACATCTTCTTCTTCTTCATCATCATCATCTTCACCTTCATCTTCTTCAGTTTTGCTGTCTTCATCTGTAAAATACTGCAAGTACTGTGCAGCATTTGAGTTTTCTTGGTGCTCACTAGCCATGAAAAGAGGTGAAGAGAGGGAGCTGGAGGAGGTGTTTAGGTTGGTAAGGGGAGAGCAATACACGTATGACTTTCTTTGGGGGCATGAATATGTATAAGAAATAAGGACACAACTGTAGACTGTGGAGATAGAACTTGAGAGAAACAAGATCCTTTTATTAAAGTACCAAAATACCCTTAGGTTGGTGTTCTGTTCCTCCATTATCCGCCTCTAATCCTTCACTTAATCAGATGAGTAATTATTAGTAAAGGAGTTAAAGCTAAAAGTCAGCATTAACTCTGGATAATTGATCAGCAATGGTAATTACCCAACACGTTTTTGGCATGTCTCCTCACTGACGCCATGTGAAATGTCAAAAAGTGTTTCTACGGGCTTATTTTTGTATTTTAAAAAAAAAATTAAAAAAATTTTATTTTAATTTATTTCAAATTAATATATTTTTAGTATTTTTAAATTATTTTGATGCGATGATATTAAAAATAATTTTTAAAAAATAAAAAAAATATCATTTTAATACATTTCAGCATGAAAAGTTCTTTAAAAAACAATTTCAACCACACTCAACAAAAATGAATTAATTACTTTATATGGATTTGATATTTTTTAATGAAAACTCAAAAAATAATATTTATTAATACATTCTAAACAATCATATTTAATTATGACACTGAAATTGTATTTATGTTCTTCATATATATATATATATATATATATATATATATATATATATATATATATATATATATATATATATATATATATAATGTTTTGGAAAAGGTTTATGACATTATTATTTCGAAATATCCTTATGGGTTTGATGGCTAGTGGATTAATTACTTTCTACATTATTATTTCAAAATTAAATTCAAGTTTTCTTATAAAAAAAAAACCTTAACTCTTTTCTTTTAAGATGAGAATTAGATTAACATAGAAAATGACACAAAAATATATACAATTGTCAAGAAAAATTATTCTAAGAGAACAGTACAGTATAAAATTTTCAAATTCTTGATAATAAAATTTCAAAAAATCTAAGTAGCTTGAGAGCAAGATTTATATCTTGAATAATTAGTTAATCTTTTTATTTTAAAAATCTGATCAATTCTTTCCTCGAGGTGACTAGTGGCTAGTACCTAAAGAGGGAAAATATCCCTGGTATAAAAATATGCCTTATCAAAATAAAAATCATGGGTGCAGCGTTTGTCTAAGCCTGAAGATGATGGGTCCGAAGAACCGCCATACCCACAGATGCTTGGTCTTAGCGCTTGGTTAGGTCTAGGGATGATGGGTCTGGTAGTTCACCAAACCCATAAAAATCTAGGCTCAGCTCTTGGTTGAGCCTAAAAAATGATAGGTTATTACCCTAACTTTGTTCATTTGTTTACGAGGGAGGATCCAGGAAAAGACAAAAAAAATAGTAGTTCACCAATAACCCCCCAAATCTGTGTGTATTATATTATACACAAAGATTTTGAAAATCTTTTGTTAGTAGCAGATGAGGACCTTTTTACCTTCTTCTAAAGATTTCACGTGTCCCATACATGACAATCAGGATCTTCAAGTCTAGGTGACTTGTCTTTACTAGTGGAAGGTGTCCTTTGGGAAACAAAGTGGTAGTGGCTTCTAATGTAACAATTAAGTGAATTTCTAGAGATTTATGATGATATGAAGAGTCATCCATCCGACAATGGGAGTAAAAAGATTTTTTGTTTACAACCCTTGTCATTCTTAATATTAATTTTTCTTTTACTTTCACTTTTTATGCTTTTTGAAAACCTGCTCCCATAACAAGATCTCAAATATCTTTTCCACCTTTGTTCCCAATCCAAAAGGAGAAAAAAAAAATACTTCAGACACCTTTTTCATTTGGACATTTCTCTCTATTTATCTCTTAGTCAGAACAAAATGGACCTTAGAAAAGTCAGATTTGATATAAAATAAAAGTGCTCCTAAACTCAATGAGGAGTTCAGGTTTCAACTATAGCCTAAAAGAAGCCATAAGGACAAGGGTCCATCAAACTAAGTCCTATAATGAGAGAACCTTCTCGCAGGAGTCCCTCTCTTCCCCATGTTAGAGATACTTAGGAGAGAGAGAGGTTGCCCTAGAACCCCATGGATAACATCCCCAACAACATAAGTGCTGAGGATGTAAAGTATGTGGCTCACTACCAACCAGGAGAGTATATGGCTCAAATACTTGATCATGCTAAGCATATCAATAAGTAAACCCTAGGATCTACTCGGGTTTATTTTGAAATTACCACCCTCATCTGCATGTACGCGATGAGGTACTCCTTCCCTCTTCAAGGATTTATGAGGGAGGTGTTTGGCCACTACTAGCTAAGTCTAGGGCAACTGCATCTCAATGGATGGACAATTATGTCTTCTTTTAAAAAAATTTATAGGATCATTGGGCTTGAGCTTACAATTAATGTTTTTAGAAATTGCTACTAGTTGGTCGCCAACACCGATAGTGACAATGACATGCACTAGTTCTTTACCTTCACCAACAAGAATAATAATGTTATGAAGGACATGTTATCTGAGAAGCCAATGTATATCAAGAAATAGAAAGTGAGATGGTTGGTCATAAGATTCATCGGGATAATCAAACCTAATGAGGGGCTAAAGTTAGTCTAGGGTTGTTCTCATCACTAAAGGGTCCCTCCCCATAAAGTAAACAACAAGCCTCCCATGACCTTGGATAAGGAGAAAAATTATGTTTCGCTGGCCTCGACTTCGACTTAATATGAAGTCAATAATATGGTCAAAGGTTATTACTAGATTCTCTTACAAAATACATTGATTTTCTGTATTTTTCTCCTTTTTCTGAACTTTTTTGTTTTGTTTTTTTTTTTTTGTAATTCTGATGGTTGAAGAAAAAACTTCAACAGGGCCTGTAGAAGAGAGTCTACCTTAGAGATTTTTATCTTATGTATCTGATTGAGGCATAGGTGATGGAGGACCTCCCTATCCTTGTGAACTCTCCACTTCTAAGGGTTTTGCTTCTAAGGAGATCATGATGAGAGTTATGGCCCCTACAAAGGTGGAGGGTACTGATCTTCCCCCATCCAGGGAAGAAATGAATATAACTCCCCCTGTGGTGATCGTGGAATTCTGTGTTTCAGTCCCTCATTTAAAGGCTCATGTGGTGGTATTTTCTCTATCACAGATTTTTGTATTGTTAACTGAGGAAGCAGCGGGTAGGACTTCCATGAAAGCTGACCCTGTGGAGTTCAATGACACCTTTTCTCAAGTGGTTTGTGGTTGCTCTCCCTTTGATTTTCCCATCCTGTCGGAAGGAAAGTAGGAACTCATGGAGGTCATGGTTGGAGGAAAAATAGGCCTCAGGGAGGCTGGCCTCGAGGTAGTGAGAATATTAAAGAGAGTTCTTACCATCTCATCAGACATCTCGGCAATGTCAGATGAAATCTTCCACTGCTATTTGGCTTTAACTAGCCAAATGGCTTTTAATGTAAGGAATTTTCCTGTTTTTTTTATATTTGGTTTGATGATTTTCTTTTTTAACATTTACCATTGACATATCTTCACAATATGAGCCCATTATCAAGGCATTGAGTGACCAAAAAGGGTCATATGAGGGAGGTTGTAGCTACGAATATAGTAAACCAAGATGCTTTTAAATGGATATAGAGAGAGAAAACTATTATGGAGGCCAAACTGCGGAGTATTAACGTGGATTATTCCACTTTAAAAGACCAAGCATAGGGTTTTTCCCTTGAGCTAGGTTCTTGTGAAATAACATTCAAGGCTGCCTACAAACAGGTGGTTCCTTTGAGACAGGAGCTTGAAGCAAAGGCCTCCCAAGCTGGTCTGCAAGCTGAAATTATTGCTACACAAGCGGAGCTTCTTGCTGCAATGGAAGAGGTTTGGCGTTTCCAGGCAAAGTTATAGACTTTAAGGGACTCTTTTTAGGGAGTTCCATGGATTTTTCAGAGGGTTCGCAGCTTTGAGTGAAATACTAGGAGATTAGATATTCTTTTCCATGTCCAACATGTGTTTCTTCAATCTTTCAATGGGGAAACAAGTTGATTTTAGTGCAGCCTTTCACCTATTCCCAGTCCTTAATTTCATGGACATTTTCTCGATTAGAGCCACTACAACTCAACGAGGGGAGTACCTGGATGAGGAGCCTAGGCTAGATTTTTAAACCCTTCTAAAAATGTATATATGTATTCTTCTTTCATGTACATCATATTTCTTTCATGATTTTTTTATCTCCATGTTGCTCTTCATGAGTTTAAAGTCCCTATATTGAGTTCTTATTTGGATTTAATGCATGTACTTAGAAAATTATTTATGCATCCAACACCCATACTTAGGAGATTTCTGGGTCCAACGCCCATGCTTAAAAGAACATTTCTAAGTCAAATGCCTATAATTAGGAGATTTCTAGATCCAATGCCCATACTTAGGGGAATTTTTTAAAATTTTAAACTTTTCCTAACTTTAATCAAGGTTAAAAAAGGATATATCTCCTGTTTGTAATTGAGAGAAGAGGCTCGGTCTCAAGTAGATTTCTAGATAGATTTGTAGTGGATTATTAAAAAGAGCCTTCTACGTAGGTGATGGAATTTTATGTTGGTGTCTTTAGGCAAGACAATGTCTATCCCGTCCTTGAAGAGAAGTGCAATTGCACTAGGAAGACTAAGTCAATCTCTTTCAAGGTAAAGTGTGTCGTAACATTAAAGAGACATTGATTCTTTCCAAAGTAAATATGTTATGGCACTAGAGAGGGTAAATTCATCTCATCCTTGGAAGGTTAAAGGGTTGTCATTCTAGGAAGATCATATTTGTCCCCGTTGCTGAGAAAGTGTTTATCCCATCCTCGTAAAGATGTGTCGTAACACTAGGGAGATGTTGATTCTTTCAAAAGTAAATGTGTCATCCTATCAAGGAGAGTAAATTCATCCAATCCTTGGAAGGTTAAAGGGTTATTACCATGGAAAGACCTTATTCATCCCCGTTACTAAAGCAATGTCTATCTCATTCTTAGCAAGATGTATGATTGCACTAGGAAGACCAAATCAATCTTTTTTGAGGTAAAATGTGTCATAGCACTAGAGAGATTTTGACTCTTTCCAAAGTAAATGTGTTATCGCACTAGAAAGAGTAAATGCACCTATCATTGGAAGGTTGAGGATTACTTGGAGAATAAAAAATATTATTGCGTTAAACCTTTTAATTTATATATGTGTGAAACTTATATTCTTAGTCATTGACCATAGTACATTGCTATCTCCCCTTGAGGTATAATAATCATCTTTAATAACACTTCTGTTAGGGGTTATAGTCTCAATTCTAGGAGAAGAGAGAATAGAGTTTCTCCTGTAAATGTCTTATAGGTGATCTTGAGATAGACTTATCTAGATGTACACTTTGAACCAACATTATATTGTTCTTGTTGAAAACTTTCCAAAAGTTTGAGGCTCCAACGTGTCTGTGAAGTTAATAAATGCATAACCCATACTTGCTCGTTTTTATCAAGTCCATGAGCATGAATAAAGAATCATGTTCTGATTTTGGGCGATCAATTTGTTACGTAGCATTTTTTACTTCTTATCCAAAAATGTTGAGGCTCTGGTGGAGCGAATATGTTGATGGTTGTAATGAGGTCCATGACGCGTCTCTTTTTTAAAGAGGGTCTTGTCTCTTTGCCTTTGATATTGATTTGGGATGTTAATAAACAGGTCTAGAAGAATAATTTATGGTTATTTTTAATGTTTTCCACAAACGACATCACTAATGATGTCTTAAAAAATCCAAGAAGCTTGGGGTAAGACTTATGTCTTGGATAATTGGTTAATAATTTTATTCTAGAAATCTAATTCATTCTCCCCTTGAGGTGATGGGTGGTTGGTAACTAGTGCCTGCAAAAAGGTTCAATTTGGTGAATTAAGAACTCTCCATTAATTAAGTCAGTGATTTTTTTAGAGAAAATATAATAATCTTATAGAGAGATACTTTAAAAAATAAATATACAATAGAGAATGAAGATTTTGAACCTCATGGTTGAAGGATTTATGACTTATTTACAGCCTATAATTTTTTTAATGGAGAGGAGGGGTAAAAACATAATATTGCCTTAATAATATTAAAGAGGAAAAATAGTTGACACATATACTAATGTTGATGGAATATATCTTTGACATATGTATTAAAGAAGAAAAATATCATTGACATATGTATTAATGTTGATGGAAAATATACCTGAGATATTTGTTAAAAAGAAAAAATATCTCTGACATAAAAATATATCTCATTAGAGTAAAAATTATGAGCACAATGCTTGGCTGAGCCCAGAGATTATGGGTCTAGCGAGCTGCCAAACTTATGGATGTTTAGGCTCAGTGCTTGGTAGGCTCAGAGATGATGGGTTTAGCAGTTCATCGGACCTATAGAAGTCTGGGTTTGATGCTTGATTGAATCTAAAAATAATAGGTTAACACCCTAAACTTTGTTCATTTGTTCAGAAGATAGAATCTGGGAAAAGATTAAAAAAAATTGATGGTCCATCACCTTGCTTAATTTGTTTTTCTTTTTCTTTTTGTATACATGATTATTGAAACCCTCATTTGAATTGAAATATCTCATGCATCGGTGGTCATGAGAATCTACAAAGAAAAGGTTAGATAGAAATGAAAATATAGTATAAAGAAACTCAACAAACAATCATCCCGTGATACTCTTGATTCTAGAAACTTGTGTAAAAACTTTATAGCATTTAGTAATTACGTGGCAAAAATTTTATATTGAGAATTAGAATTTATTTTTTTTTATGATCATTTGTTAAATTCCCTTTTCTTTTCTATATTTTTTTTATAGGAAAGTTAAAAGTTAAGTATTAACACAAAGTATCTTAGTTTTAATACTTAATTAAGTAAATATTAGCTGCTAATATCTCAGAGACATTCATTTATTTTAGAAGACTTATATTAAAGAAAAAATGATAAATCATGTTCAAAAAACACGAGAGGGTCCTTATCCCTTTTTATAATGGTATCCTTATTTACAAACTTTTAATCCCGCTTTCGTGAGATTGTATGTCTTGTCTAATATTTGATTAGAAAGGGATAATTATAATATAAAAGGTCAAGCTCATTGAGAAATTCTCTCCCAAAATGGAGGAAAATACAAACTATTTATTAACTCCATAAAGAACGCTACTATAGCAAAAATTCAATTTAATTAGAAAGGGATGTAGTCTCAATCGATGAAAATAAATGATAAGAATATCTACCATAAAAAAACAAAACAAAATCTTTGGATTGAGTGGTTAAATTTTAGGATATAGATGACTATTAAGTAATAAGTTAAAGGGTGTTGGGATTTTATTGTTTACCGACACTAAACACACTGTAGATTACAACAGTAATCCATATTGGATTCTTTTTTTATTACTTTTTCATTTTATTTTCACTTTTTTTTCTACTTTTACAGCAGTAATTTTTTTTCTTTTACAACAGTAATATTTTTTAATATGTTAAGAGGATGTTTGAAAACGCGGTTTCAACCATGTTTTTTAAAAATATGAATTTGTTTTATTTAAAATTAATTTTTTTATATTTAAAATTTTTTTATGTATTAATATAAAAAAATAATTTTTAAAAAATAATAAAAAAATATTTTAATATATTTTAAAATAAAAAACATTTTAAATTATTATAATTATTGTAATACGCTATCAATATAAAGACGGAGAAGTAACTGTGCAGCAACTGTTTTGCCATTAATTTACCAGGAAACAAGAAGACAATTGATATGTATATAACTCGATCAGCGGGACCATCGGGAGAAATGATTTTTAAGTACTATACTTTAATCTTTTTTTTCCCTTGATGATACTGCCTCAGCAAGAGTGTGGAGGAAGGCAGGGCACTCCTGTCATGTCAAAACTTTAAAATAGAAAACACATTTATGTTCATGCATGCTGTGCCAAAATGCTGGGAAACCCAAGTTTTCACTTTAATCATCACTGTCGTGTCTTTCTTCGGCGCTGTCTAAAAAAAATTATTTACTAGGGTATTTATGGTTGTTTTTTAAATAATTTAAAATATATATTAATAATATTTTTTTATTTTTTAAAAATTATTTTTGACATCAGCATATTAAAACGATTTAAAACATATAAAATATATTAAATTTTAACAAATAAAAAATTTTGAATTTTTAAAAAATACGATTTTCAATGTATTTCCATACGTATTCTAAGTGTAAGGTTCCACGTTATAGAAAACTTCGTTACCTTGAATAGTGTTTATGTATGGCTGTAAGTTTGATAAATATTATTTTTTAAAGTGTTTTTATTTAAAAATAATATTTTTATTTTTAAAAATTTATTTTTATTTCACCACATTAAAATAATTTAAAAATTAATAAGATTTGTGCCTTTTACTCCTCTCAGCATTATATATTATTTCAAAGGGAATATTGGAGTTTTGATTAATTAAGTTTAATTGATGTATAAACTAATTTAATATTATTTTTTAACTGTTCGAATAAAAAATAAAAAGAGAAATTCATGGATATTTCAAGACAATTGCACTTCTATAATAATAACCCAAATTGCTGACGGTTAATTAAATCCAAAACATTTTATATATATATATATATAGTGCTATCGGAACTTACACCAAGGTGAACCCGCTACGGTTGCAGTTCGGAGGTCTAACCGGTGGTTTAGTTATTATAGCTGAACCTTTTTTTTTTTTTGGATTTGAAGAAACCTTACTTCCCGGAAAGCGTACTTTGTGGGCCCAAGTAAGTGAGTAAAATTCCGGCTGTCCCAGGCTCTTACAAGAGGTGCACGCCCTGACTCGAACTCGAGACCTGCTGTGCAGATCTCAAGCCCTTTACCACCACGCTATGCCCTTTAGAGACAACTGAACCACCATGTATCTTTTTATAATAATATATACAAAATCTTCGTATATTTATTATTCTTTTACCATATTAAATATTATGGTCAAAATATATTTATCTAACATTACAGTAGAATAATAATCTAGAACCTAAAAATTAAAAGCTAGCGGTTTAAGAACCGGCTTACCACTAGGTTAACTGATTCATCAATTTAACTAGATCGTCCAGTCGGTTTTTCTTTTTAATTTATTGCGTAAACAATCATTATTGATAATAATCATTTTCTTCTTTCTTTTTTACACACACACACACACAAACATACACCATCGTTATTCATATCAATCATTTTCTTCTTTCTTTCACGAAATTTGGAATTATTTGACCACCAGTCCAAATTTTAATCAATAGGAAAGGGACTGTACTATAGCTTGATTGATAAGGGGAGCGGAGGTTATGCTCTTTTTGATAATAATCGAGAGAGCTTGTGGCTATGCTCAAAGTGGATCTATGAAGGATATGATTAATTTGCGAAAGCACGGGGACATTATAGGAAACTTAAAGAGAGAAACGGAGGGGGAGGGCAAGAGTAACTATACGTGAGGAAGGCGAGAAGGTCAAGAAAAGGACTGGGGGACGGTTGCGGTCTTATTCACAAATAAGTTTGAACAACAGCAGGTTCCATGCAGTTTCGTCCCTTTTGTCTGTTTGTCCATCAATTATCTGTTTGATACCTAGGAATTCATGGACGTGAACGACGCAACTTCTTCTTCCAGCTAGCCACCAAGAACTAACAGGTAAGCAGTGATGAAGGGCAGTTAGCCCATCGAACACACCACTGCCCTAAGCATACACAGAACAAAACATCCTTTCTCTCTCTCAGTAGCCCGACTCATCTCCTTCTCTTATTCTATACTCGTACCAACTTGGATGGTTAATGGAAAGTGAGACTGTTGTTTCAGAAAGCATGTGAATGATTGCAGAGTTAATGCAAGAAAATGGACAAGACAGATTGCAATTGTACATACCTAGCTAGCCATGGCCCTCAAATGTGACTCCGTGGCACATGGATGAGCTCGTGTTGATGGATGTAAAATAAGTTTCAAAGTTTTTTATTATTTTTTTTAAAGAGAAAATTAAAATTTTACTATGCTAGATAAATTAGAAACTCATTGTAGGCTTTGCTTCTAGCTAGGTAGAAAGAGATTTTAATTATAAACTGTGAAAGCAACCAAATCTTAGACGATAAGATGGAGATCTTTCCATCTAACAAAGAGTTTGTAATGTGGCTAGCTTCCATAATACAAATAGAAGATGCCCCTTCTAACTAGTATATACTTTATTGCATTTTCCCAGATACAGACATTTTGCGTTGCAGAATTCGGCTGGGATCTCTGGCCCATAATGTTGAATAGGCCATGCTAGGAGTGGCGTGTTTGATTCAATTTCAAACATGGCTTGAGCAAGAAAGGAGAAGTCATGTGCTGATTGATTTGCTTGCTAAACTGGGGTCTTCGATCTCGTCATTGAATGGTCTGGGTGCCTTTATTATTGGATGATGTTATGGATGCTTTCCGTCGTCAGGCATTAGCCTTTCTATTCTTTGCTCTCTTGTGCCAAAAACAGTCGTCAATTAATGAAGATTTTGTGGCATATTACTGCCAGTTCCGTGCAATTTGTATCAATATTGATGCCTGCGGGCGGTCTTGTTTGTTTTCAAATAAACCAAAACAATATGTTCTTTTACTGTTTTGTGTTTACTGTTCATGCTTTCACAAGCATTTTTGCTCACTTTTTTCACATTTTGGTCTTGAAGTTTATAGTTTTTTTTCCATTCAACCACGTCACTTTTTATTTTCAATTGCATCATTTTCATTTAATGCTATGCTTGTGTAATTTTATGAACTCCAATGATTTATTTTGCTCTTTCTTCTCTAGCTTTGTTAGTGTGTCATTAAACATTTTGGTATTAAATTAGCAATCGATTTTATAAAATACATTTTGGCTTCTTTTAAAAAATAAAATTGAGAGATTGAGGATGAAGATCAACATGAAAAGGAAGACAGGGTCCTTTTTTCATAAATAGCGCACAAGCCTCAATTGATCCCTCAAGTTTTAATTTTTTTCCTTTTCTATCCCTATTTAAGGTTATTATATTTTAGTTCTAAACTTTATTTTTATCACATTTCAGTCATTGAAGTTGAGCGAGAAAAGAGTAAATAATTAAAAAAAATGATTAGAGAAAAAGATCTTGGGTGGCCGGATTATGAACACTATGAACTTTGATTTTGGATTTTGTGGATTTGTCTTCAAGAGAGAAACTTAATAAAGACGATTTCGCCTTCAGTTACACCAAAAAAAAAAGATTTCAGCTTGAAATTTTTTTCATTTAATTTTGAGTTTTTAGGCATATTAGAGGGCATTTTGGGTTTGTTATTGGTTATTAAGCTTCTATGAAGATTTTCATGTTCTTTTAAGATGGAAAATTGAGTTTTTAATGTTCAAATATGTTGGATCATGATTTTCTACCCAACTCTATCGGTCCAAATGTAAAGAAAATTCCATGTCGTCACTTAAATTTTTTTAAAAAAATAAGCAAGAAGAAAATAAAATAGACGCCTAGGTTTGCTTTGCTAGGCCTAAGCACCTAAGCTTTTTTCTAAATACCAAACTTGCGGATCTAGCTTTTGAGGCTTGCACGCTTGGTCTAAAAAAAATTGTTTGTTTTTCATAATTTTGTAATGATTTTCTTAATTAAAATGAAAAATTACCATGAGCATCCTATAGTTTAATCTATTTTACATTTTGCCTTCATTATTTTGAAAATAACAGAAAACATCATCGGTCAACAAAAAAATCGTAATCAATCAAAATTATTAAAATAATCTCATATATATTATATCAGAAAACCCAAAAACCTAATCCCTCTCTCTCTTCACCTTGCGACTTCTTCTCTCTATTTAGAATTAAAAAAACAAAAAATCTCATCCATTAGGAGGAAACCAAGATCTATACAGAAATCAATTTCCTTGTTAAGAGAAACGGTGTGTTGGTGAGGAAAGTTTCTTGGGTGGCTAGCGACTAGAAATTTATGAGATATTTTGTGGTGTTTTCAAGTAGGAATTTTTTTGGGGAAATCTATGGCTATGGATTTTACAATGAATTTGGCCTTTTATTTGAGTTGAAGAGTTTCTCTATGGGTGGATCAGAAGAAAGTTAATGTGTGGAGAAAAGGGTCATAAGAGAGGCTACGAAATTGGTAGAGAGAAATGTGTTGTGGAGGTTGTGCTTCCACTACTGGTTGGTTTAGTCGGCGGGGAGAGAGGTTTAAGTTGTTTGACGATGATGGTGATTTTAGAAAAGATGGAGACAATTTGTCCATGAAAGTTAATCTTTCATTTAGATTCTCATATCCTATTATCAAAGTAAAATTTTACTTTAGATAAAAAAATATTAGATGAAAGGGAAGTTTAATTGATGTTTTGATAAATACAGAGTCGATCTAATGCTAGCTTGTTGTTCTTGCTTCTTTAAGGGACTAGATGGCCAGTCAGATCCTAACAGCATACATGGAATTTTTAGCTCCAAAATGGATAAGAGGTTATGTTAAGGAAGGTTAGCTACAAAAATGGATGAGCATTACCAAAAATTCACCAATGGCATTACCAACAGAATTTTTTGTTGGTATTTTGCGATGATACTTATCGATTTAATTAATTTCCTCGCTAAAACCATCTATATATATTGACAGAAACATTTCATCAGTATATACAGAGGGAATCCCAGACGGAATATAAAGAATTTAAAAAAACAAAAAAGTACGATGATATGAAAGTTTGTGTGGGTGATTTTACCGATAAAATTATAGAGGGATTCAAACTGGGATGTCTGTACAGTGATGTGTCCACATCACCGACAGAATCACCGACGGATTCACAAACAAAAATATTTCATCGGTAATTCCTTCGGTAAAAGTTAATATATGACTTGGTCATCGACCATCCCCTTCTCTATTCACCTTCTTCTTCCCCCACCATTGCAACTAAACAAACTGCCCCCCCACCCCCCAACTGCAAACAACCACCCCCCTAAAATATCCCCCTCTTCTGAACACAAGTCACCATTTTTTAACTTTTGTAGTCACATCATCCGCATTCTGATTTATTGCAGATTTTTTTATTTTTAGTAAGTAAATCTATCTTTTTTAATTTTAACATTAAAATGTCAATTTTATTATTATTGAATGTTTTTTTAGTATATGCATTTTGTTTGGGTGTTTACTTGTTGTATTGTTTTTTCTCAAACAAACTTGTAGTATGGATTTATAATTTTGTACTTGTTATCGTTTGTTTTAGATTTTGTAAAATTATATTTGTTTGTAAATAGTTGAAACTTATATCGAATTACTGACTTAGGTGTGTTTTGATGAAATAAATAATAATTTGTTTAACTAGTCCATTTTAATTTTTGTCAATTTTATTGTCGAGTTGTAATTTTTGTAAATTAATGTGTATAAATTTGTATGGATGTAAATAATTGATAATGAATATTTAAGAGAAGTTTGAAAGTAAGTTGGATAATTTTGAGCTAAACCAATATTTTTGCAAATTTATTTACTTAACGTAGTTAATTAACATGTTGTCATCATTATTTTATAGAGGTTTGATAGAAGTCATGGATATATCGAGATTCACCCTAAGGATTATGGAGGATAGATTATTGTAATAGGGTTTAGAGTTTTATTAATTTCACAATATTTATTCCGAGAAATTTTAGTAGAGGCAGTATTAGGTGTTCATACAGGAGGTGTAAAAATAAAGAGTTTCTGCATCCAGATATTGTAATGATGCATCTTCTACACAAAGGGTTCATGGAGGATTACCTGTGTTGGTATACACATGGAGAACTATTTATTCATAACAAGAGCGTGGTAGAAATGATGGTTTGGTCAACTTCTAGTGCTAGTAATGTGCATGGAGTTGTAAATTACAATAGTAATCCTCACATGAATATGGTTATAGATGCAATGAGAATGAATCAAGGTAATGTCAATCAATGTCCAATCATAATAGAAGAACCTAATGCAAACACGATCAGGTTTTTCGATATGTTGATAGATTTTAATAAACCATTATGGGATGGTTGTACAAATCATAGTAAATTATTAGTCGTTGCACAGGTGTTCACCATCAAGTCGAATTATGGGTTGAGTGGGGATGGTTATGACAAAATTATTGCATGGGCGAAAAGCATTTTACCTGAAGGGAATATGCTGAAAGAGAACTTCTATGTTGTTAAGTCTATGATGATACCCCTCGATTTAGAATACCAAAAAATTTATATATGTCTTAACTTATGCATATTGTACTACCTTGAAAATACTAAGCTGACCAAGTGCATGACATGTGGGTATTCCCGTTACAAACCCAGAACTGGTATGGAAAAGACTCTCGTGACGTATAAAAAACGTCGATACTTTCCAATTACACCTAAACTACAAAGGTTATTCATGTCACCAAAAACTATTGATTATATGAAATGGCATCAATCACATGATGTGGTAGATGGAGTGATGGTGCATCCTTCTGATGGTAAAACATGAAAACACTTTAACAGTGTGCATCCTCACTTTTCAGTTGAATCAAAGAACATGTATCTTGGGTTGTATATAGACGGATTCAACCCATTCGAGTTATTTGTTGTTTCTTATTATACCCATTGTTTACAACTTGCAACTAAGATATGTATAAGGTTGGAGTTCATGTTTTTATTTACGGTCATACCCGGTCCTAACGGTTTGAGCTGAAATATAGATGTTTGTCTTTGACTGTTGATTGATGAGTTGATGCAGTTGTGGTCCTCCGGGGCTTTGATTTATGATGTATCAAGAAAATAAAATTTTCGTATGAGGGCAGCTTTGATGTGGACTATCAATAATTTTCCAACTTATGGAATGGTTTCTGGTTGGATCATGCATGGAAAACTAACATGTCCATACTGCATGGAAAACAAGACATTCACGCTAACAAACGAAGGTAAAATGTCTTTTTTTTACTGCCATCAGCATTTCTTGCCAACAAATCACAACTACAGAAAGGATTTCTTTGTTGGTAGAGTTGAAAAGAATGTTACACCCATATGTATTTCTAGTGAAGAATTGAATGACATGGTGTTAGAGTATGGTGACATTGTGTTTGGTTTCCAATTGCTAAGCAGAAGTTTCCTGGTTTTGGTTTGACCCACAATTGGGTAAAGCAAAGTATTCTCTGGGAGTTTCCTTATTGGAAGACCAATCTTCTTCGCCATAACCTTGATGTCATGCACATAGAAAAGAACGTGTTTGAGAATATTTTCAACACGGTCGCTAAGTCGTAAAAAATATATAGTGTTGTTTTGTAACCATAAAAATATATAGTTGGTTTTTGATGGGTTACGGGTCGCTAAGCCCAGAGCAAGCTTCATCTTAGAGAAGAATACACAACTACTAGTCTACCAATGGCTTAATAGTCTGTGCTTTCCCGATGGACATGCCTCGAACATATCAAGTTTAGTTAATCTGGAGGAATGCAGATTGTATGGAATGAAGAGTCATGATTGCCATGTGTTTATGTAAACACTCATTCTATTAGTTTATCGTGATTTGTTGCCAAAGAGGATATGGGATGCACTCACAAAGATCGGTCATTTTTTTAGAGATATATGCTTCAGCAAGTTACAGACACATCACATTGAGAAGCTTAAAATGAATATCGTCAAAAAAATATGTAAACTTGAGATGATATTCCCTCTATTGTTTTTTGACTTAATAAAGCATCTACTCATATATTTATTGTATGAGGTAGAAGTTAGAGGCCCAATCCAGTATGGATGGATGTATCCATTCAAGAGGTTAGATATTACAAATGCAATGTATTGTTAATGTATTTTCATTGTTTTTCTTAATTTAAAATATTTTTTTAATTCCATGCAAGTACTTGTTCAATCTTAAGAAAAAGGTTGAGAACAAGGCCTATATTAAGGCTTCGATATATGAGGCCTATATTATTAAGGAGATCTTAACATTTATCTTGTACTATTTTGAGCCTCATTTGAGAACGAGAATCAACCATGTTCCATCACATGATGATGGAGGTGAAATGCCTTCGAGTGGGCACAATATATCTAGCACATGATGTCTGAGCGGTTCATACGACACTCACAATCCAATGCTGAGAACCAGAACTGGCAAATTCACGATTCAGTTACAACGCACACTGTCGACTTCGTTCCGTTCATTGCATATGCGAAGTGGATGGTAAGATTAATTTTAATGACATCTATCTTTAATTAATTTGTTGTTATTTATAAATATATTTAACTTGCAACTTTTTTTTTTCTTATAGGCTACGTCTCTTGGACGTGAGCCAAGCTCAATTGAGCTTTTTGTAGAGACGCATGTACGAAGTGAAAACCGCCAAAAAAGAGTGCAGCAGTTCATCAACAATCGCACTCAACACTTCGTGGTATGTTCATTTAACCATTTTCTTTCGTAAGTTATTATTTTTTTAAATTGAATTTGATGATTTCTTTTTTAATTTTCAGGAGACATATAATAGCGAGTTGAGGGAGATATATGGGGACGATCTTTCGACCCACCCGGATAAAAATCAGGTGAACAGACTCCCCAACACTACGACCGAGAACTTGAGAGCGGACCTTAGTGTCTCAACCGTTAGGAGCTTCCAATCGGTATCGAGCACCTAGTCTCAGGAGTTTATAGGTGGAAACTGAGTTTTTAGTGTTCAAATATGTTGTATCTTGATTTCCTACCCATCTATAATGGTTAAAGCATAAAGCCAATTCCATGTCATTGCCTAAATTTAAAAAACAAATACAAGCAAGTAGAAAATGAAACAGACGCCTAGGTCTGGTTAGCTAGGCTTAATTTCCTACCCGTCTATAACTGTTAAAGCATAAAGCCAATTCCATGTCATTGCCTAAATTTAAAAAAAAAAAAAAACAAGCAAGAAGAAAATGAAACAGACACCTAGGTCTAGTTTGTTAGGCTTAAGAACCTAAGCTTTTGTCTGAATGCAAGATTTGCAGGTCTAGCTTTTAAGGCCTGGACGCTTGGTCTTATATTTTTTTGTGTTGTTTTTCTTAATTTTGTAATAATGTTTTTAATTAAAAGGAAAGTTACCGTAAGCATCCTATAGTTTAATCTATTTTACATTTTGCTTCCATTGTTTTGAAAATAATAGAACATCTTTGATCAACAAAAAATCCTAATCAATCAAAATGAATAAAATAATCCCATATATAATATATCAGAAAACTCAAAAATGAGAGGAAGCCAAGATCTATATAGAAATCAATTTCCCCGTTGAGAGGAAGCCAAGATCTATATAGAAATCAATTTCCCCGTTGAGAGAAACAACATGTTGGTGAAGAAAGTTTTTGGGTGGCTGGAGACTTGAAATTTATAGGGTGTTTCGTGGTGTTTTCAAGTAGGAATTGCTTTGGGGAAATCTATGGCTATGGATTTTACAGTCGATTTGGCCTTTTATTTGGGTTAGAGGGTTTCTCTGTGGGTAGAGCGAAAGCAAGTTAATGTGTGGAGAAAAGGGTCATGATAGAGGCTATGAAATTGGCGGAGAGAAATGTGTTCTGGAGGTTATGCTTTCACTGCTGGTTAGCTTAGTCGGCGGGAAGAGAGGTTTGAGTAGTTTGACAATGATGATGATTTTAGGAAAGATGGAGACAATTTGTCCATGAAAATTAATCTTTCATTTAGATTCTCATATCTTATTTTACTTCAGATAAAAATTATTAGATGTAGTGGAAGGTTAATTGATGTTTTGATAAATATAAAGTCAATCTAATGCTAGCTTGTTATTCTTGATTCTTTCAAGGACTATATGGCCAATTAGATCCTAACATCATGCATGGAGGATGTGAGGTTATGTTAGGAGAGGTTAGTTACAAAATAGATGAGGTAAAAGAGAGGGAATATGGTGATTTTATGTTAATTTATGGGTGGTTTAAGTTGTCGTGGTTGTTCATAAAGAAGAAGGTTGTGGTGGCAACTAAAATGATGGTCAGTTGAGGAGAAAATGAAGGAGTATAATGGTGTTATGGGTGCTAGATTGTGGTTATGGTTTGAAGGGTGATAGAGATGAGGTTGCTTACAATGTGGAGGGAAGAGAGTTTGGGAAAATTAGAGAAGATTGCATTTTTTATGGTAATTTTGTAATTTTAATGATGTAAGGCTTTTTAATCATTAATTGATATAATATCAATATTGTAAATACTTTTATCTTTTTATGCGCATGTAAAGTGTTATCAAATTATAAACTATAAATTATATAATTTTAAAAAAATAAAGGTAAAATAAAAAAAAAAAAACTAAACTATAGGAGGATCAAAGTAATTTTCTCTAATTAAAATTATTAGAAATATTTTTTATATTTCTAGAAAAATGTTTTTTTTTTCCGAGGAATATATGTTTATTTAAATTTTATTAGGTTTTCATTCGAAAAATTAAGTTATTTATAAGAAATACATATATATATATATATATATATATATATATATATCATCAAGTTACAAGAGAAGAGTGAAAGGAACTTCCTACGTTTTTCACAAAATGCTCCGCGTGGTAGATAACATCATGATGAATGTAAGAACAACTGTAGAAATATCGAAGATATTGTAAGATTGTCAGTGTCATCAGCACTTCAATTATAAATGTTTATCGCTATTTAAAGATTCCTCATGTCTCTTTGAACATTGAAATAACATGAACCCAGCAAGCATATGCAGTAACAATGACACCATCCTTTTGATTTGAGAGCGATGTCTACGTCCATCTTATTGAGGATTAATTTGTCTGAGACAATCCCATATCATTAGCATATGGACAAAACATCCTCCTCTGTATATATATACATATATATATTTGCTTCAACTTTACAGAATTTCTCGTAATTAAGTTCTTTCCCACAATTAAATTATATATATATGGCCCATTTTATAATTTAATTGTGGGAAAGAAATGGAGTTAAGTTGACATATTAGCAAGTCGACAAAACGTACTAATCGTACCATTAAATTTCTCTAATTTTCCCAGCATTATTAGTTATTGATTTATTTCTTTGAGAAAAGGACTTCTGGTCTGTGGATTGACACCTCGAGCAAAAGATTTACAGTAAAGATTTTGATTCGAGTTTCCATCCGTCGTGAGAGGGCGAATGTGTTTGGCTTCTTCTGCATTTGTATATATTCTCCTTTGATGTGAGATCACAGCATTCCCAGCTGTTTCTTTCCATCTCTCCCAATAATTCTGTACATGAAATACCTTTATTTCAATTTCGTGCTTTTAGTTTTCAAGAATCTATTAATTAGTTTAAAATTACAAATTTAATTTATCCTTTTATTAAATCAAGATTTTTACCCAAATATTGTATCAAGTTTTTTTATTTAACTTAGAACACAATCAAATATTGTATCAATTAATTTGCAAATTAAAAACATATCAAACAGACCCTAATTTGATCATTTTAATTCCTTCTACAGTCATTTTTTTTTTCCAATTATCAACAAAAAAAATAAATGGTAGTATTGTCTAGTCCTAGTGCTTCCTTTGGAATGAAGTTTAAGTTGCTTGAAAATCATCAACCGGCACAGGATCGGATATTGAAAAGATGCATGGGTTGTCTGGATATGAAAGAGTGATTTGTCCTCTCCATTCATTGCCCTCAAAACCCGTATGTACCTTTTATATATTGTAAAAGGAGTTGTTTGCGATTAAGTTTCAACATGTACTTTTATAAATTGAATGGGTTAGATTGGTTATTTGTTTTTTATAGTTAAATTACTAATTCAACCATATAATAAAATAATCTAATGCTTACTTCTCAAGAACATTTTTCTATTTTCAGATTTTTAGAATAGTGTAATTAATTTGATATTTTTAAAGACAAAACCATCAAAACTCTTATTCAATGGTTTTTTTTATTATTTTACATTGTTTTTATTGTAAATTCTAAGGGTATTCATGGGTATTGTTGTAAATTATATTTATTAAATATAATTAAAAAAACTTGTTGGTGCATTTTAAGCACGTGTCAGCTTGTGAATGATTTTGGTGCCATTCAGGCGGTGCAGAAAAGGATCGTCTGATAATCAAGCATCGCCTTACGAGGTGGCGTTTGAAAGTTCTCGACGCCACTGACTCGATGAGATGGCTCATGTCCCAAGATTTATAGTGATTTGGCAGCTGTGACCGTTTTCTCCTTTCTTCTCTCTCTCCTAACCTAGATTTTCATGTCAGCTCTTTAAAAATTCAAAAGCAAACCTTTAATTTATTGATTCTTTAGATTTGGTCCCTTTGACTTTTATTATGGTTTTTATATCTTTAATAATTTATAAAATTGGTATGCCTTTTCAATTTTATTCTTCTTAATTTTTTTATCTTTCAAATTTAATCCTCATTCTTTTGATTGCTATTTTTTTTTGGAATCAATTTTTAAATTGATTTTGTTTTATTATTTCACTCTCTTTTGATCTGTTTTTTCTATCAAATTTAATCATTATTATTCTTTTGATTGCTAATTTTTTTATTTGACAAGTTTTTATTTGAAATCAATTTTTAGATTGAATTTATTTTACAATTTCACTCTCTTTTAGTTTTTTTTCTGTCAAATTTAATCAGTATATATTTTCCAATGAAAATTATTGACGAAGATTTTCTATCACAAATTCTATCGGTAAATAAAGACAAAATATTTTTTGTTGAAACTTCCATTAATTTTTTCAATTTTCCAATTGTGGAGCCTCAACTAGTTTCACTACTACTTAAAATGTTATTTCTAGTTCCTCTTCTTCTCATTTCCTTAAAAGGTAAAAATTCTCCATTTCTATTCCTTTA
Organism: Populus simonii; assembly: GCA_007827005.2. Lineage (NCBI taxonomy): Eukaryota > Viridiplantae > Streptophyta > Magnoliopsida > Malpighiales > Salicaceae > Populus > Populus simonii. The sequence goes on along the minus strand of CM017464.2, from coordinate 44,250,118 downwards.
ATTTTCCTTTGTTTCAATAAAAAAGAGGTAAATTTATCTTTCTTCGTCTATTTTATTCCCTTCACTTAACGTTTTTTTCTTTTTTTTCCCTTTTTCCTACCACCAAACCACTCATGTTTTAAAATCATGAGTTACTTACAAGCTCACCCAGCTCAACCTACAAATTTTGGATTATTTCAGTTCTCAGTGAAAAATACCGGATTGGATCTTATTTTTGCAATCAATCCAATGGATTTGGCGGATTGGATTTTCACTTGCCTCCTCTAAAATAAAGAAAATATTCTGCTGGCCCCATTATATGACATAGAATATTTGATGGGAAAAAAAAGAAAAAGACAAGAGTGGCCCCACAACGCATATATCACGCCAACATTCCTTGCGTTTCTTGGTCCATATACGTGGGTACATACAAATAGCAGGAAATTGATGACTTGTTTCAAAAGCATGTAAATTACTAAATTAGCGATCTTCAAAACCTTACAGGACCCCACGTACATTTATAAAGCTTGAAGTTCCTTAATTTTGTCAAGTGACCCTTCCTATTTGACTGCAAATACACTGTATTTTCTATGTATATACACAGTTTGGCATACGAAGCTTCCTCGGTCTACTACTCCCAAATCTCCATGTTTTAATTGAAGCTGTCATTTTCCCTTTTCAAAAGAAGAAACTTGTTTATTTATTTTTCCGCCACGTAAGTTTTTTCCCACTCCAAAGCATTGGATGCCCAAAATAGTCAACGAAATCCATCTTATCAACTCCCTGTCATGGGCGATGAGTTACTGTGTAGTGTATACATGAACACATTCCATCATTTCAAATTCCCTATAATGGGTGACGGGCTAACCATATAAGATGGATATATCCTATGGTTTAATTCCCATATCAGCCAAGAACATTAACAAGCGGATAGCCTACTAGCTCCTAACGTTATACACAAGCTCTCATGTGCTTTACTCGACTGATCTGTAAGCCACAAGGTTCCAACAACAACGAGTAATTCCGCAAGCTTTTTTCTGAATTGAGGCGTCGCATTATAAATCTGAATTCCTGTAGCAACTTAGAAAACGTGGGCACAGCTAGCTAGCAGCTCTTAATTCTTCAGAAAATTAAACAATTATTAGCCCCGATATTCTTAATTGCACATTCAAAGAATTCAAGATGCAATGGATCATTGAAATGATGGTACGAGGACAAGCAAACACCTAGTTGAATTCGAGACATGAAAAAGCATGGAGAAAATGGAAACTCCGCAAAATCCAAAAAGGCTAGCTAGTACTCCACGAAGAATTGAAAATCAACGTGTGGCTAGGTAAAGAGAGTGGGAAAAAAACTAGCCTCTGACTTAGACCTTCGAAGGAGTTATAAACATGTCTGTTATAACACTAATGAACTCAAATCCAAACAAATCATTTAGATGTGTACCCCTCAGCAGCATATATTAATATGACATTTCAACCGGCGTGCTATTATATGATTTATAACATGTCAAAACAGACATGAAAGAACAGGACTCCATTGTCAAAATCCTTACGAAAGTCCACTCAAAAAGTAGACCAAACTTGAAAATCACTCAAGGAAGCATAAATCCAATTATTAGTACATATATATATATATATATATATATATATATATATATATGGCTCTGATTATTATTAAGAAAAAAATTGGTTGAATATATGGTTATGATTAGTTGGTGTATGCTTTCGTTAGAGGACAGCGACTAATTGGTGAGCTCTTTTACACTCAAGCATGACGAAAGTAATGCATCTAGATATTGCAATATTTTATCAAACAGAGCACTAAATGAATTAATAAGCTAAGGTTCTTGGTTTTGTTGTCTTTCAGCTATTTGTTTTGTTGGTACGTATGCATGGAGAGAGCGAGCGAGCGAGAGAGAGAGAGAGAGAGAGAGAGAGAGATGAGCTAACGGCTGCTTCCAGCGGCTACAGGACTACAATATCCGATTGCTTAGGGAATTTCAATTGGGTTCATGGGAAAATTCCATTACCAAGTCTAGCTACTACTGATTTTTTCAAGCTCGTGTATACAAAACAATACTTGTATTAGGTCATATACGTTATTTTTCTCCTTTCTGCTTGGGAAAAGCAGTCAAATATAATCCCTTTATCTAGTTTATCACGCAATTTAAACTACTAATATGTCAAATTTAAGAAGCTTAACTTATTTTTATCATATGTTATTAAAAAAAAAGAGCCTTGGTGTTATGATTCAAAGTAAGAAGTTATAATTCAAAAATAAATACTTTAATTTATCCCAATCATTAATAAAGAGAAGATGCCTCGAGCCCACCACCATCCCACAATGCTAATCAGAAAAGGGCTATACAAAAGGCCCAAAAAGTATAACAGGCTTGAAAAGTGAAATATTTGATTGACCGGACAGTATTTTCTTTTTCTTGCGGCTTAAACACAAAAGAAAAGTAACTTGAAGAAATACAAAATCTAGGTATAGCAATCCAAGGGCCTCTTGATGCGAGAGATCACAAATGCCATCAGGAGGAAGATTGAAATACTGCACTCCTAGTTGAAGCTTCAAACCAGTGTTAGCAGACCCTGGTTCCCTTCCGCCATGGACGTAAGTAATTGAGCCTCCAAGCCACGGTAGTTTCTTACACGATCCTATCCTCAAAATTTATTACCATTAAACAGCCAAAATGCACAAGGTTGATTGGGGCTCTTCAAAAAAGCTGATTCCAGCTATTAAACTGAAAAAATTAAATTAATAGAAAAAACTAATAAATCAATTAAAAAATCAAATAAATCACTCTATCCAATTTGATTTTGATTTTAAAAAATTTAAGCCAATTAAACCGGATCAAATCATATTGGTTCTATTAAATCTGAATATAACTTAAAAATACAAGGTATATAAGGAAATATATTTAACCCTAAATCATTTTATTCCTTTTCAGCTCCCCTCCCCCCTCTACTCTTCTATCTCATTTTCTCTTCTATTAACCTAACACTAAATCCATCTTTTGAGTTTTGACACCACCCCACCTCCTTTCGACATTGCTCTTTGGCCTCCTTTATGGCTAGGGTGAAACTGATCTTTTTTTTTTTCTTTAGTTTTTTTATGGAACCTACTTGGCTGATAAGGTTACGTTAAAACAATTTTTACACAATTTAATTTAAGACTCAAGCTAAGTAAAAAGTTGGGTTAAGATTCTTAAAGTTTGAATTGTTGTATTGAGTTTGATGACTGCCAAAAAAAAAATAAAGGTCTAGAAATTATTATTTTTACATTCTAAAAGCTTTTTTAGTTCAAGCCACAACGAGAGCACAATTAATAAATTGGTTTGTGTATATATCATAGTTGTAAAACATGGCCTCACTCAACAGGTTGATCCGAAACCTAGTTGACTTAGAGCGCTGGCCGGTTTTACATAGGTGAAAACTAGAGTTGCAATTGGCCAGGCTAAACCTAGGTGGCCTGCCGAGTCAACCCGAAACTCAAGTGACCCAGCATATTTTTTTTCATTAAGAAAACAGTGTCATTTTGTTTTAAAGATACAAATCCTGACCTTTCCTTTTTCTTCCCCTGTTTCTTTATTTCTTCTTCTTTTTGTTCTCATGTCGTTTACATCTATGAGAAAAAACTAAAAAACTCAGTCCAATCCCCTACTCTCGCTCCCTTTGTTCTTCATTTATTTTTGAAACTACTGCTTTAAAAGTTCATCATCTCCTATTATAGATAATTTATTCTTTCCCACTGTTGCCAAATCTTATTATCTTGTATGTTAACATGCTCTTATATTTACAAAAAGAAGTTTTTACAAATATTACTATGGTGAATTGTGACATTGTTTTTGTCTATTTGCAGATATTTGAGTAGTAAGAACAAGCTCACATGTCTAGTTCTCCATACTCTCAAGAAAACGTCTAACAGTGGATAATTGCAGCTGAGATTTGGCTATCATCTTCAATGATTATAAATTTCTCAAGTGAAACATAAATATTTTTAGTATATAATTATAAAGAAAAAAAGATCAATGTTTGGATAAACTTGTCACACGTGGACGCGCGGTGTCAGAGGGTTATTTAGAGTCACCACCTAGTTGTATGGTTCAGGATCGCTAAGAAACTCGGGTGTACTGGTCTTATCAAAGATTCAAGGGTAAAGGACTAGTTATGACCATGGAAGGTATCAGCACCCCTAGTGTATCATATCTAAAGTAAGCTGCTTTGTGTGATTTGATGTGGTTTTAGTGGTTTTTTTATTGGTGGTCTATCTGTGGTTTAGGATTAAGATTTACTCGTATGAATAAATCTGATGTTTATGAATTTATTATGAACTCGTGTACCCAAATAAATTCTTATAAAAAGGTTCTTCATAATTTGTGTATTATGATGAAAAATACTCCAAATTAAAATTGGTGAATATTTATAATAACTCTGAGAATTTTCTGGTCAACTCCTGATATTTCAAATATCAGTGTCACTTGTAGGTTCAGTGTTCTATACCAGGATTTTTAACCATTAATTCTAATGAATTAAAAAAATAAGGATTTATTAAAATATTGGTCAAATTCTCATAGGTTTAGTAAACTAGTTATTAAATCCTAAAATACATGCAAAATACGTATTTTGAATTCTTCATATGTAAATACTAGACGATATGATTTTGTTTATGTTTTTGAGAGACTTTGACTGTTTGCAATTAAAAATATTTATTTTGTTTTGTCTTTTTAGTTTTAAATATTCTAAAACATATAAGAAAATACAACTACACACTCCCATCAGCGGAGAGAGATCTGGCCTTCCAAAGCTTCGATCGTTTTTTCCTTTCTTTCTTCCTGGGCCGACGGTGAGCTTGATCTTTACCTGCAAAACAAAGAAAAACCATGTAAACATTCAATTTTATTTTTATTTTTTTAGATCTGATTAAGCTTTCTATTTCAATCTTTCTCTCTAGTTTGTCTTTCTTTTTTTCTTCTTCAGATGGCAGATCTAGTTGTTGGGTAGCATCGGTGCTGATATGTCACTATCTACAGGTACTGTTGGAGGTTATTTCAATGGTCAATGGAGCTTTAAAGGTTATTGGGTTGCGACATGGGTATGGTTATTGATGGTGATGGGCCAGTGGTTGTGCTAACAAAGAGGTAATGATTGGCTCATTGTGGGGTTTTTAGCCGTGGTTGAGAGAGGTAGAGGATGGGTGGAAAATATAGGGTAACCAACGATGAGAAAGAGAAAATGACAGTGAAGCTACAGTGGTTAGAGGTGGTGAGGAAGTTGTTATTGTCATTGGCAGTGATAGGGAGAGAGAAGAGAGGTTGTCACGAAGAGAAAAAGACACAGCTTGGATTTTTTTTGTGGGTCTAGGAATGGTGGGTAACGGTTGGATGGTGGTTCGACCAAGAAAAAGGGTTGTTAGTCAACTAAAGGTGGAAGATGGGTGGTCTGTAAGGGGAAGAGGTTGCTTGTAAAGAAAAAAAAAAAAGAGGGAGACTTCTATACAGGGGTTTTCTTTTTTGTCAAGAAAGGGAGGCTGGTGTGAGATGGTATGGATAATAAGGGGAGACAATCAGGAGAGGCGGCCAAAAGGTGTTGTTGGTTTTCTTTTCTTTTTTATGTTGGTAGGTCCTAATGTAAAGATAGGGTCTAAAGTCTTCTTTTTTTTTGTATTGTGTGGGTATAGGGAGAGTATGTGTGAGTATTTTTTATTTTTTTTTATCTCTCAAATGTTCTCCCTCTCTTAAGTGTGTGTGTGTGTGTGTGTGTAACCCATTTATTTATATATAAAAATCTTATTTGATTTGAAGGCAAAGCAAACCAAGATCAACCATTGGATTTCAAGAATAAATCACAACCATTCATTTGCTAACTTGGAGACAAATCAAAGAAAAATAGACTCTTGAATAAAGAGAATTGATTGTAGACCATTTGATTAAAAAAGATGGGTTGCTTGGTGAGAGGGTTTTTAATTTTCAAATTGGTCCTCTCCCTTCTGCAATTACAATTAGATCACTAAAAAATTAAATGTATTTTTTTCTTTTTTTCTCTTTTTTTTATTTTAATGACCTTGTTTATGTCCATTAAAATTTGAGATTAAAATAAAAGTATTTTATTTTCTCTAATTCTTAAAATATTATTTTATCTTATTAAGTTGCATCATTGATATTTATATTGTGTTTATCTTTACTTTGACAATGAAGGAATTATTAGAAAATGGTGAAATTATGATCCAATCAATTTTGAGGTATTTTGTGACACTGATAATTAGGTTGTAGAAGATGATCCATCAACCTTAACAACTAAAGAAGATATTTTCGCCTTGATCTATCAACGATGACCATTAACGATACTTTCAATGATGATAATGAATGACAAATGCTTTACTTATTGATTTGTTTTAAACAAAGTATTATATAACATGTAATATTTATTATTTAATTATATTTTAATTATATATTTGATAAATTTCAATGAGATTGATGATGAAACTATAAAGGAGCATGGTTATGTTTTGATAAGCATTGATGAGGTAGACCCAATACCATCGACACTTAATTTGATTTGATTTTTTTTCTGTTTTTGGACATATAAGAGCTTACCATGTTCATTATACCAAAGTGAAGGTGTCCACGAAGATGCATTAATATGTGTTGTATTGGTTTTCAATATACTTTAACATCAAACTTGAAATATAATGTTATAGGATCTTGAACTTTTTAATAATGAGGATATTGTTTATGATAAAGTATCTATCAAAATATAAAATTTGAAATTGTAATCATTTAATTGCTTTTTCCCTTGCACCTGTAGCATGTTGAATAATAAATGATAGTTCAATAACGAATATTCATATGGATACCCTAACCTCGATGGAAATCTAATTTTTTTTACTTTATGGGTAATAGGTAAAGTATGGATATAGAGAAATCCGACTAGTGAGTAACCATTGTCATCCCTAATCAATTCAGTGTTATATTATAGTAAACAAAGAATAAAACATGTGTTTAAAATTTTTTGGTGATATGGATTTAATAATTTTGTAATTTATGGCATGTAATTAAAAAACTTTACTCTCTCCTCTAAGTTTTCAATTTACCTCAACCAATACATGTGTTTTATTTTATTTTTCTTATTGTAGAAATTTAAAACAAAAGAGAATGATATTATTTGATAATTTAATTATATATGTGATTTGAATTTCAACTTATATAAGGTTTATATAGTCATATAACAAGACTTATAAGGAAAAAAAATACAAATTATAGGAAATACTTGATCATCATTCACTGGACTTTGACTAAAAGATCAATCAAGTGTTCAACCACAAAAAAGAACGTGTTTAAAAATTATTGGTGATATAGATTTAATAATTTTATAATTTATGGCATGTAATTAAAAATCCTTCCCCTCTCCTCTAAGTTTTAAATTTACCTCAACCAATACATATGTTTTATTTTTTCTTATTGCAGAAATTTTAAATAAAAGAGAATGATATTTGTCATAACTTAATTTTTGAACAAATAATAATAATTGAATATAGTTGACAATAGGGTTAAGACAACATAAAATTTGAAATTCATGTAATAATTGAAGAATTAATAAGTTTGAGACTTTAATTAAAATTTGGATTAGTTTAATTAATAAAATCATGAGCTTAATTAAAGAATTGATGAGTTTGAGGACTTAATTAAACTTTGATTTAATTAATTAAAAGAATCAGGGGTTTAATTGAAGAAACACCAAAATTTGGAGCTCATTCAAAGAAACATTGCTAGAAAATTAAAGTCAAAGGACCAAATTGAATAGCCCAGAAACCCAGGACTGTTGTGTAAATGGTGTTATAACTCAGGGATTCAATTGAGTTTAATCCAAGGGCACAATTAGAAATCAATTATTACTGATTAGGATCCCAATTGTTAAGTTTAAACTGTTTAGGGACCAAATTGAAAAATAGTCATGCCCAAGGACACAACGGCGCCGTTTTGGAAGCATTGTTCATCGTCTCCTACGTTGTGCGCGGATGAAGCCGGTTTAACAGGGAAAATCCAACAATCACAGCCACTATACCCACGATGCCCATGATCTCTTGCCTCCACGATGCCCACCGTTTCTGGAGGCAAAGACAGAAGACCTTCTTTGGGAGGGGCGGAAGCAAGGGGGGGCAAGCAGGGGCCCAGGCCCCCCCTAAAACATTTTAATTTTTTTTCTTTACCCAGAGATTAAGGTGGTTTTATTACAGTGATTTTACTCTTGGCATACGTGGAAAGAAAAAAAGATAAAGAAATTGCTTTGTGAAATAAAGAACAGAGCCAAGTAGCCTTCAATTGACTGATTTTCAATTTACTCTTGGCATATTGGCATACGTGGAAAGAAAAAAATATAAAGAAATTACTTTCTGAAATAAAAAACAGAGCCAAGTAGCCTTCAATTTATTCTAATATAAATTCTGCAGCCGATCAAACAGAGAAATAAAACATAAATTACGAGCAAAATTTTTCTGTAAAAAAATTGAAACAAAGTCATTAATTAATTTATTTTTCATTAAACAAAACAAGGTAATTTAAATTTAAAATCTATTTTTGTTTTGTTTTGAGATGTTTATTAATAATTTGATGAGGGTTTTTTATAATTCTATCATTTTTGCTCTTTTTGTTTCTCAGATCTGCTAGTTCTACCAATTGTTTTTTGAATTCTTGTTATAATGATTTTTTTTTCTAATTAATTAGATATATTTTATTGGTTTGTTTTGATTATGTTTGGATTTTTTTTATGTTTTGTTTTTAGCAGAGCCATCAAAATTATCAATTTTTTCTTACGATATATGTTTTGATCTTAGGTTGAACCATGAACAAAATAAAAAGAATTAATTCTTTTTTTGAAAAAAAAATATTGATGACTCACGGCCTAGTGAACCAACTCCAATGTGTAATGTTAAAGTTATGGTTGAGCAGCCCCAATGTGCTTCAATTTACAAAAAATCTGCGTTGATTAGTGAGCAATCTCTTACCAGAATTGACATTGCTCATTTAATTAGAGATCCAAGGAATCATCCTCAAATTTAGGAATACTCGGTTAATCAACAAGATGAAATTCGAAGGGCATACATTAATCTGGGACCATATCAACCTTTGATGTCTGAATATCTGTTGACTGGTAAAAAAACATCCTCGTCGATTTCAGTCTCATTGGGTCAAAAGTTATTTGTGGTTTGAATATTTAGAAAAACAAATATTATATCTTATTATATTAATTTTGGCCCCCTCTAACAAATAATTCTAGCTCCGCCACTGTTCTTTGGCATTATAAAAGCCAGAGAAAGGCCTCGATGAAGGGAGGAAAAAAAGGAGGGAATAAGAACAAAAACCCAGAAAACCAAAGAAGAGACAGAGAAAAAAAACCCCAGAAATCCAGAGCAAAATACACAAAAAAAAACTCATAAACACAAAGGTCTGCCATTGCTTTCATCTTTGTAGACATCCCTGCAGAAAAAAGAAAACAAGAAAAACTCAAAAACATCACAGAAAGTCGACACTTTCATCATCTCAGAAGCTGCTGGAAGATTAAAGCATACGGGCACAGAATCAAAAGGAAACAGAAGGAAAGGAGACGAGAGATACCACCGAGCTGCAACCATCTTCGCTGTTCCAGAAGCAGAATCTGCTTGAAGACGAAAGCAAACCATGGACACAGGAGCAAAAAGGAAAGCAGAAGGAAAAGTCATAGGCAGATGAGAGGCACCATCGCGTTGCAAACATCTTCACTGTCTTCAGAAGCAGGTACGCCCCTTCTTCAAAACCGTTTTGCATTCTTTGAATTTAGTGTTGCAAGAACACTATACGAAGGTAATTTAATTACCTTCGCACTGTTCATGCACTTTCACGCGTGCGTTCTTTGATCTTTGCCCAACCGGGTCACTTGTTTGGGCTAGTGACTGGGCCTAGCCTAGTCCATATGGGTTGAGCTGGGCCCAACCCAAAAATATGGGCTGACTGGGCCTAGTCCAGCCCAACCTAAAAAATAAAAAAAACAAAGATATGTGTACGTATAAATAAAAATAAATAAATATAAATTTATTTTTTTTATTCATTGATGCCAGAGTCAGAATAAAAACACTGATTCAAATTTATTTCATTGTATTTTATTTAATTACATAAAAATAAAAAAATATGCATGCAAAAATAAAATAAAATAAAGTAAATTTATTGGTTTATTCACTGACGCCAGAGTCAGGAATAAAGATACTGATGTAAATTTATTTTATTTTATTGTATTTTACTTTTATTTAGTTACATAAAAAATGTGTATGCGTGAAAAATAAATTTATTTGATTTGTTTATTCAATGATGCTAGAGTCGGGAATAAAAAAATACTGATTTAAATTTATTTTGTTTTTTTTGTGATGCGTAAAAATAAATTGATTTGATTTGTTTATTCACTGAGGCCAGAGTTGGAAAAAAAATATTGATTTAAATTTATTTTATTTTTATAGCTACGTAATATTTACCAATGCCAATATTTACCAATGCCAGAGTTGGAAATATCCGTAGTTAAATATTCATTGGCGTCAGAGTCAAGAATACTACACGCAAAACCATCGTAGCATGAACCAACAAAACATTAGCAATTTATGACAAAGTCACCAATGCAGCCTGCCTTAGGCAGGACGCTCAAGAGGTGATAATATCTTCTTTTTTGTGTAATCAGTCTGGTACCATAGAATCTCTATTGACCAGTTAAGGTTCCTAATAACCATAATACTAGGTGGCGACTCCTTAAATAAAACCATCTCCCATCAAAGAATAGGATGCCAGAAATCTGTTCTTTTTTTAGACTAATTTTTAAGGTCGCCGCGATGTCGTGTGCGACATTATTATTTGATAATATTATTATATATGTGAGTTACATTTTAACTTATAAAAGGTTTATATAGTCATATAACAAGACTAATAAAGAAATAAAATAAAACAAATTATACAAAATGGTTGATCATCTTCTTTAACTGGATGATTGAAATAGTTTCTTAATTGTTTGGAATTACTTGATTCCTTAATTTCTTTTTTTATTGATTAAAAACATATTTACATTATTTATTTCCTTAACACTTATAACATGGTCTATTTAAAAAAAATTAAATACATTTAAATTTTAATTATGATTAAAAAAATACAAAACTATAACTTGTGAAAAGACTTAGTGGCTAAAGTGGTCTATTTTCTAATGTATTCTAAATAATGAAATGAAACCAACCCTTGTCTAAAAAAAATCAACAGACCTCAAATCATGACAACCCTAATTGATCGCTAGTTTATATATTATGATGTGTAAATTGAGGAATATAATATTCTAACTTGCTAGTCAAACTAACAAATATAGATTGATGAATATAATATTCTAATTCCTAGTCTAACTAACACAAACTTTGTATTTAGGCCTTGAATAAGCCTTAGGCCATCAAACCTTTTGGTAGCACGTTTGAGGCTATGACTAATAAGTTTGATGAAGTCATCCAAAAACTACAAACAAAAATTAGGGTTTTTGTAGGTTGCAATCCTAAACCAAGACATATGGGCTTGAATATGGGTTTGGTGTTTAGACCTGATTATACTTGAAAAATAAGTCTTTTGTTTAACAAGAGCGTCTCTGGTACTTAAGTCGATAAATGCAGGAGAGAAATGAGAAAGATGTAAAAATAAGAGTGAAATGTTGAGTCTAAAGAAATTATAACCTATATGAACCTCTTTGTTTACGTCATGATCCAAGATATTTATAGACCTTAGACATATCAGCTCACCTATAGAGTTGCATGAAAATTGATTTGTGAGACTTTAGTGTCCACTATTAGAAGTAGTGTTTGGCATAATATTGGCGAAGTGTTTCGTGAATGTCAATGACATATTAAAAAGAAATAATCATTGGCCAATAAAAAAGACGTTTGATTTTTATAAAGCATTGAGCATGTTTACACTACGACCATTGGCTAAAAAAGGTGGCACTAACCCTGTATAAAAATATGCATTTACAGAGAATACATCAAAAATTATGTCAATTAATCATAAAAAATATATATTTTATGTGTGAGTAGTGTGGAGTTGTGTTTTGAATCCTTAGAACTTGAAAAATACATTAGGATCTGTATAAGAGTTAAGAATTTTTCATTAGGTTGGAGCATAAATAATTTTTTTGTTCAAAATAAAGAGAAAAAACAGGTTTGGTTAGTCTAAGCAAACTAAAAAGCATTTTGTTTAGAATGTAGTCTAAAGGGATTGGAAGTAGTCCATTTGGGCAAGAGCTTAAACGGGGCTATTTAGGCTGCTGGCTTAAATGACGTGCATATGTGTGTGTGTGTGTGTTCCCTATAGTACATGCAATGCACATGCTAAAGAGTGGACTACTTCTCTATCCTAAGGAAACTTGTATGACCCACACCATCTTTTAATGGTCTTCCAAGGTGACATTATAATTGTCTCGTCAAGATTTTTCTAACGATACTAGGTGTCAAAATCAAAGATCAAGTGTGTCCTTGATAACCTATTATTTCCTTCTCTTTTTTCTTCTTATCTTATCTTTCCTCTCTCCTTGCTGTGTCATCCATTAAATATTTTAATTTTTATTTCACTCTGTTTAGGACAAAGCCCTAACAGGGTAATTGTTTATTTCACCCTGTTTAGGCCATGGCCCGAATGGAGTAGCTTTTATTATACTCTATTTTGGCCACTACCCAAACAAAGTGGTTTTCTGTACATACATCACAATTAATCCCCGCCTCTCTAAGGTTTTAAAATATACATGTTTGAAATACTTAACTAGCATAAGTTAGGAAAGAAAACTTACTTGTTTTGTATGGATGATGTTATATGTTGTGGCTATGAGAGTGTTGCCGACTTTTAGATGTTGGCTTTTTTATGTTTTGCAAAGTTCCCAACATGAGAGTTTCTTCATGAATTTTGTTAACTTTTTTGTGTGAGAGAGGAGAATTTAATAGTGTTGCTTGTAAAGACAAGCAGTGTGCTGATAAAAAAAAAAAAGTAATATTGTTTGTGTATATAGATGAAAATATTTCATGAGCAGCCATAAAAATTGAAGAATGATCCTTGATTCTTTTTAAGACAGGTAGTAACATGTACCTAGAGAAATGTGGTCATACAAACCTAAAAAAAGTGGTCACGAGGACCTAAAGAAAGATCTCTGATCCTTTAGAAGATATTAAAGATATGTCTAAATATTTTATAGAGATTTTGCCATAAATATTTGTTATTGAAATACATTTGGAGACATGAAAATCTCGTCATGGAGATTTTCATGGATACACATTTGGAGATTTCAATGGAGATTTTTGTTGAAGATATTAAAGATGTGAAGAGAAGTTACTGCATTTATTGAAAGTATAAAAGATAGAGATACAATTCCTGGAGCTAATTTGGAGATTATTTGATCTCAAGTAGATCATTAAATATGTAGACTTCCTTTCTTTCATGCTTAGGTTTTCTTTCTTTTTTTCATGAATTGGTGGAGATAACTTATAATGATTAATCTTTCTATCTCATTTTTCAAGGCATGCAATTCCTCGGTGTCATACCCATGGTCACGGTAAAAAAAGGCAAAATATATTAAGGCTCTTGGTGTTTACGTTATATTTTGTAGGAGAAGGATGTTGCATAAATTCTCTTTCTAATAGCATGTAGCACCTTAGATCATGTGGTTGTTAGATGGGTTATCAGGAACTTAGAAAATATCAAGTGATCATGAATATGTCATTTGGTGCTTTTTATGATTTGTAAGGTCATCATAGTTATCTAAGTTAATATTCGTAGGGACACATTCTTTGCAGAGATTAGTGTGTAACACTTGGTGATAAAGTGGAGAATATTATACTTGGTGGGATTAGTGTTCACTCTTAGGAGTTGATCTTATCTCGTGTCTAGGTCTTTTTTTATCGGGGAGTATTCGAGTAAGAGTTAAAGGAGGATTAATGAAGAAAATCACTCCTAAGGCTAGGATCCAAGGAGGAGTACTCTCCCTTGCAAGAGCGACGTTTTTGGAGTGTGAGAATGTCATGCATATTTTGGATGTTAATTTATCTAGTTCCTTTATTGAACTCAAGTGGCCTTTATATACCTGGTGCATATAATGAACCTAAGTGTTGAATTTCTTGTTTATGGAATGGAATGGTGTGAAGTTGTTCTTATATAGTCAGAAAATCTTAATGAGTGAGTTACAGGAGATCTAAAGAGTTAGAGTCCTTATAACAAGAAGGTCAATTGCTCTCTCTCTTTTTTTTTAAGTTTCGTCATCTATGAAAAAAGTTTTTTGGTGAGAGATGAAGGTGATAAACCAATTTTTTATTTAGTTTCTCGTAAATGATGTCGGTGATGAAGTCATGAAAAAATTCACATAGAAATTGAACTTTTCACGAACTGCGAGCCTGGGCGAGGACATATGGACTTGAATATGGTCTTGTTGATTGGGCTTGATTATACCTGAAAAACAAGTTCCTAATAGAATAAAGGGTTCTTCAATGCTTAAGTTAGTAAATGTAAGAACGAGAGTGAAATGTTCAGTTTGAGGAAATTGTAACTTGTGTGAACATCTCTGTTTACTTGGTGACCCAAGGTATTTATAGATCTTGGTAACGTTAACTCACCTCGGGAGTCGCATGAAAGTTGATTGGAGAAAATATTGGTGCCCACAATTTAAAGTAGTGTCTGGCATGGTAATTGTGAAGTGTTTGGTGAATGCCAATGATACGTTGGCGAGAAATAATCATTGGCTTAGAAAGGCGGTGCCTGATTTTTATAGAGTGTGGAGTATGTTTGCATTGCAACCATGGCTAGAAAAGTTGGCACAGACCCAATATAAAAATTAATCATAAAAAAAAATATCATGTGTGTGGGCAGTGCAATATCGCATTCTGACTTCTCAAAACTCAAAAACATACATTCAAATATGTGTAGGAGTTGAGAATTTTGTGTGGTACTAGGTTGAGGCCTGAATAATTTCTCATATCGAAACAATAGAAAAGGAAAAGAAGAAAAAAGAATCTAGGCAGTCCGAATGAACTAAAAAGCATTATGTTTGGATTACGGGCTAAAGGGATTTAAAATTGTTCATTTAGCCAGTAGTCCAAACAGACTAAAAACACCTCCTTTAGGATGTTAGGCCAAATAAGGTGAAGGAATCTTGTTTGGGCCTCAGCAAAGGAGGTGAAAGCACCTATTTAGGTAATGTTTGGGAACGCGGTTCAACTTGTGTTTCTAAAAAATTTGAATTTTTTTTTTTTTTTTGCTAAAATGTAATATGGTTTGTACGTTTTGGATCATTTTAATGTACTGATGTTAAAAATGATTTTTAAAAAATAAAAAAATATCATTGGCATGTATTTTGGCACGAAAAGTTATTTGAAAAGCACCCGCAACCATACTAACAAACAAGCTCTTAGGCTACTGACCCTGACAAGATGACTTTATTTTTATTTTTTTCCTTCAACACATGCAATGCAATGCAGATTTTAGGAAGCAGGTTGCTCTATTTCTTTTAGGAGGCATACAAGGCTCACTCAGTCATCTTGCGGTGGTCTTCCAATATGTCATTACAATCATCTCACCAAGATTTTTTTCAACAATATTAGGTGTATCGGAATCGAAGATCAAGGGTGTTTCAACAATATATTTTTTTAATTAATTTTTTTAATTTTATTTTTTAATATTGAATTGATTAAAAATTAGACTTCATAAATTTTTTTAATTTATTTTCTATGAGTTTATCTTAATCTTATAAACCAGATTAAGGGTTTAACATGTTAACCCGAGTTGACTCAACTAGTTTTTTTTTTTATTTTTTAAATTTAATATATTTATTTTCAATTTTATCTTTTAACATTAAGTTAATTAAGAATTTATTCTCATAATTTTTAAAGGGTTATCACGGTCTCATAATCAAGATTATAGATTTGATAAATTAATTCGAGTTGATTTAATATATTATCGTATCAATATTTAAAATGAAAATTCTTCAAATATGATTTTATATTAATATTTTAAAAAAATATTAAATACAAGTCTTATTTTAAGTTTATAATTAAATATTTTTCTTATTAAAAAAAATGATCTAAACAATTATCTAAAAATTAAACTAAATAGCAACCCAGTAAAACAAAAAAAACAATTTCATTTCTGCTTTGAAATTCACCGCCACCGCAACACCCTTTCTACTCCTTTCAATCCCAAAATCAAACGGTAAAAAAATGTCTCTCTGTAATGTTTTTCTTTTCTCGGCAACCAAACAGCGTGTGCTTCCTTGCTTTTTACCTCTTTCATTCGTGTTTGTATTTACTTGCTATTATATCCTCAGAAGTCGTGATTTGTGGAACTTTTTTTTGATAAATTTAAGTGATTTTGAGTTTCTATCTAGGATTCTATGTACTTTTTTAATATTTATTTTTACATTACTGTTGTTATTTGCTCTTTGTGTTTTTAGGTTTTTGAAGAGGAAGACTTGTCAAGGTGAATTTCTCTCTCTCTCTCTCTCTGTTTATTTTTTATTTTAATATCTGATTTCAAGTTAGAAAGAAAAATAAATTAATCGCATTTCAAAAAAAGATGAAACTTGAAACCAAAGAGGCTTAGATTGACTTAAAAATTGATTTTTTTTTCCAATCTCATTATACTGTACCGTTAGCAAGTCTTGGTAGCTGGGAATTTTTTACATTTATTTTAGAATTTTTGTTTTTGTGATTATATTGAAATGGGTTTCCCAGGGATGATGTTGCAAATACGCTTCGAATACTTGTTGCAACGGATTGTCATCTAGGGTATATGGAGAAGGATGAGATACGGCGGCAAGTTTCTTTCCAGGCTTTCGAAGAGACATGCTCCATAGCTGAGCAGAAGAAGGTAATTTTGTTTGTGTGCGCTATTGATTTGCTTTTGTGATGTGCCTGCTGGTTTGAAAGTTCTTGCTATATCTTGTATATATAGATAGCAGAAGAGACGTATTCTGATTTTCTTAAATTCTGAACAATGATCTACTTTGTGATACCTAAGGCATTGAGAAGCATGTTCTCTTTTGACCGAGGAGCAGTAATTCTCATATTCTCATATTTCTATTTCCAGATAACATGAACAAGTAGATTCGTTAACACAGATCTCTTGTAAAAACTCTTATTTACTGACCCACTAATCAAGTAAAAAACATGCATATCTCCAGAATACAATGACATGTGTTACAAAAACATATATTTCTACACAACCCATGATTTTTAAAGGACCTACGCAGGCGGCTGGTTTGGTTCCTCTTCTTCAAGGCATCTCACACTTCCAATTAGCCTGCTCAACATGTGGAGTACCCCAACAACTGTTTGGCATAAAATGCTGTACAACTCCTGGAATGATTCGTATGCTATTTTCACAAATAAACAGGCCCACATCAAGGAAATGATGCAGCCCAAGATTGGATAAAGAATTGCCAGGAGCAAAATTGCAGCAAAGCCACCAGCAAAGAGGCGGATGTTGCCAACATGTGTGTGATAGATTGATTCAGAAGCTCGGAGCATAACCTCAACCACCAATGCTGTGGCATATATGAATAGAGCCAGGAGGAAAATGAACATGATAAGATGGTGTGTGTCAATGGGAGACGCTTGAATTGATTGGTACTTCACTTGGATGTAATTGCTTAACGTCTTGAGGAGAAGGGCAAAGATCCCATGTTGCACAATAATGATGCTGTCATCACAACAAAATAAAATTGTTTTAGACACGCTAATATTCAACATTATATTTTTCTAAGCTGCATGAGGTCAGTAAAAGTCGGGTTTTTTACCAGAAAATATTCGATATAATTTACTTTTAGAAGCTTGGTGTAGTTAATAGTGTTTCCTCTGTTTAGGCCTTGGGGCAATGATTCATGAGCCCCAAAACCTTGTTTATGGGGTAGGCTTTGACAAAGTGGCAAAGTCAATGACATTAGCCCAAAATGTAACTTTTAAAGAGGAAATTTTGACTTCGTTTCCTACACTCTGAGCAAAGGAAACAAAGACAGGATGGATCAACACTAGGTGAGAACAATGAGCTTTATAGACAACGGAAGGAGGCTAGTTTTGTTATTGAGACTAGAACAGGAATAGATTACAGTAGAAGAAAATTTATAGTTAGTGAAGATCAATGAACGGAAAAAGGAAATTAAACTGAATGAAAAAAAAGAAGAACAAAAAACTAACCTTTCTTTTTCAAAAGCAAGATTTGGGCTATTGCTGTCAGCCATTTCCTTTTTTTCCCCTCTCTATAGAGCTATTACAGTCTCTGCAGTTGGTGGGGTGGTGGGAAGGGAGCTGAATTTGGCTATGAGATGGTGCAAAGCCTCTCCTCCGTGTATATATATATAGATGGCGGGCTTTCTTGGAAGCTTGGGGGTACAAGCAAAAGAAGGGCTATGGGGGTCAAAGAACGTCTCACAAGACGAAGTGGAACAAAACGAGACGTCTCAGAAAGATATGAATTGAGGGGTTTTTTCATCGAACTTTGACTAAAACGGCAATCAAGTCTTCTCCCACGTCATCCGTTTTCGCTTTGTACGAGACGAAATGGAACAAAAGAAGACGTCTAAGAATGATACAAATTGAGAGGCAATCAATATTCATCCAAAAGCAGACATGGGTAGAGGCAATAAAATTGTAATATTTTCGTACCCATAAATATTTTACTTCTCTGTTAAATTACCCGCTTGCTGCTGCAATTACTTGCGTTATTATTAGAATATATCAGTACAATTAAAAGGGTAATATAATATAATATAATAATTATTATTATTATTATTATATTATTATATTATAACATATTTTTTTTGTCTTTATTTTTTTTGTTTTTTTTTCTTTTTTGTTTTTTTATTTTTTCATTTTTATGCCTTTATGCATTTTTTCTTTTGCTTTTTTCTTTGTGTTTTTTTTCTTTGAATGAATTTTTTTTGTTTAATTTAGTTTATTAATGGTAATTTTTTTCACTTAGTTATCAGACTTTCATGACACGGATCCCGAGTTTGACAGGTCGAGTTAACCCAAAATTTTATTTTTTTTGCTTTTTTTCTTTTTAATTAATTTTTTTCGTTTAGTTTAGTTTATTAATGTTAAAAAAAAATTATATTTATTTATCAGACTTTCATGACACGTATCCCGAGTTTAACAGATTAACCCGGTTAATTATGACTTAACCCGTCAATTTTTTTTCTATTTAGTTATCAAACTTTCATGACACGAATTTAAGGTTTGATGGGTTAACCTAGTTAATTCAGATTTTTTTTTTCCTTTTCTTCATTAGTTTTTTTTTTTTCATGTTGACTTTTTTCTTTTTAATTATCACGCTTTTATGACATGACCTTGCAGCCAGACCCACATCCAAAGCTCTTGGATCCGGTGTTGCAACCAAACTCACTTAAACTTGAGTCATGTAAGTTTAATATTATTATTAATATTGTAAATATTACTCTTGGGTCAAGCATTACAGTTAGACCAAGGGCTCTTAGGTATATCTTTGCAGAAAGACATATCACTCTTAGATCTTAACTTTTTTATATATTTTTTATGTAAGAAAAAAAATAACTCGTGGCGTATGCCTTTGTTTTATTTATTTTTTCCTTTTCCTTTTTCTTTTTAAGTCTTTTATTGTGGACTGCACAGTGCA
Organism: Populus simonii; assembly: GCA_007827005.2. Classification (NCBI taxonomy): domain Eukaryota; kingdom Viridiplantae; phylum Streptophyta; class Magnoliopsida; order Malpighiales; family Salicaceae; genus Populus; species Populus simonii. The sequence continues at coordinate 44,230,467 of CM017464.2, read as the reverse complement.
GTCCACAGTGAAAAAGCTGATGCTTTTAGTTTTTTTTTGTCTTTTTTTCTTCTTCTTTTTTGTAATTATTTTTGTAATTTAGTTTCTTAATATTAAATTTTTTCTGTTTAATTATCATACTTTCATGACACGGATCCCAGGTTTGACGGGTTAACCTAGTTGATTCAGATTTTTTTTCTTTTTCTTCATTAGTTTTTTTTCTTCCTATAAGTTTTTTTTCTCTTTGCTTTTTCCTTTTTAATTAATCTTTTTTTATTAATTTAGTTCATTAATATTAATTTTTTTTCTATTTAGTTATCACACTTTCATGACACGAATCTCAGGTTTGACGGGTTAACCCAGTTGATTCAGATTGTTTTTCTTTTTCCTCATTAGTTTTGTTCTTCTGATTTTATCTTTTAATATTGTATGCATTCCATGGTGAAAAGGCTGATGCCTTTAGTTTTTTTCTTTTGCTTTTTTTTTCTTTTTATGTCTTTCACTTTGGACTGCACAGTACAATCCACAGTGAAAAAGCTGATGCTTTTTTTTTTTCTTTTTAATTAACTTTTTTTTTATTTAGTTTGTTGATATTAAATTTTTTTCTATTTAGTTATCAAACTTTCATGACACGGATCTCAGGTTTGACGAGTCAACCCAGTTAATTCAGATTTTTTTCTTTTTCTTCATTAGTTTTTTCTTCATGTTGGTTTTTTTTCTTTGTGTTTTTTCTTTTTAATTAATCTATTTAATTATCACACTTTTATAATACAACCTACCCCCATCTAAGACTATTGGATTTGGTATTGCAGCCAGATCCACTTAAACTTGGATCATTCAAGTTTAATGCTATTATAAATATTACTTTTAGATCAGGTGTTGCAGTCAAACCTAAGACTCTTGGATATAGCTTTGCAAAAAAACCTAACACTTTTAGATCTTAGTTTTTTTTAATATTTTATATATAAAAAAATTAACTCGCGGCATCACGCAGGTAATGTACCTAGTATTAACTAGTGGGAGCGGCATCCAGCTAATATTTTTGACATAAAAATATAAAAAAACACTAATATTCAAGAGCGTTAAGTTTATCTGCAAAGCTAGATCTAAGAGCCTTGAATCTGATTGCAACGTCTGACCAAGAGTAATATTTATAATATTAATTATAATATCAATAGTAATATTTATAATACAAATAATAATATTTTTAATATTAATAATAATAATAAACTTGTATGACCCAATTTCTTATAGTTTTTTATTCCTTGGAATTAAATTTATGGTTTTTCTTCGATAATAATAATATTTTTTAAAACAAATTATTAATGATAATAATAACAATAACAATAATAACAACAATAAGAATAATACTAATGATTATAAACTTGGATCTGGCGCCCAGCAAGACTCAAGTTCTTATAATTTTTAATCTCTTCAAATCAAATTTATGGTTTTTTTTCAATAGTAATAATATTTTTTAAAATTTATTAATTATTATATTAGCAATATTCATAATAATAATAATTTTAATACAAATAATAATATTTTAATATTAATAATAATATTAAACTTGCATGACTTAAGTTTAAGTGGATCTGGCTACAATGTTAGGCTTAAAAGCTTTTGGTCTGACTGTAACATCATATCTAAGAGTCTTGGATATGTATTTAGCTTCAAGATTGTGTTATGATAGTGTGATAATTAAATAAAAAAAATTAATATTAAAATAACAAAGCTAACGAAAAATGAAAACGAAGATGAAGCCCATCTTTAACAGAAGATAACGCCAGATGAAATCGTCTAGAAAATAAAAAAAAATATTTTTTTTTTAATATACACATAAAAGCCTAACGCCAGCAAGCCAATTATTTTATTTTCCACAATACTCAGAGAAATTCAGTCATTTCAGAACAAACAATGCAATTAACAACAATGCACTTGAAAACACACAATGGCAAATAGTACAATCCACAATAAAGTTACACACAATCAACAGTGAGTATCTCAACACGCATTTCAGAACAAACAATGTAATTAACAGCCATGTATTAGAAAACACACGTTGCCACACAGTGCAATTTACGATAAAATATCATAAAAAAAATATTATAAAAATCTAACGTCCAGATCATTAGGTATAATTGAAATACTGGGCTAATACGTTGAGTATAGCTGTAACACCGATACAATAATAATATTTATAATATTAATAATAATATTTAATTTATATACTTAAATTTTTATATTTTTAAATTTTTTAAATAAAATTATGGTTTTTCTTAGATAAGAATAGTAGTTTTTTTAAATTTATTAATAATAATAATAACAACAACAATAATAATATTTATAATATTAATTATAGTATTAAACTCCCCTGACCAAGTTCATATAGTTTTAATTTCAAATTTATTAATAATAATAATAATAATTTTTTATTTTACCCTCCAAATTAATTCTATATTTTTTTCATATTGATAATATTTTTTTTTTAATATATAAATTATTTTATTAATAATATTATTTATAATAAATATAATAATATTTATAAGACAAATAATGATATTTTTTATATCAATACTATTAATTAGAATAATAATAATAATAATAACAACACAAATAATAATATTTTTAATATTAACAATATTAATTATAATAAGATTAACAATATTTTTTTATACAAAACTAATATTTTTAATATTTACAATACAATGATATTGGGTCCGGCTGCCCAGCAAGACTCAAGATCGGTGGTCTCGCAGGGCAGCCAGACCCAACCTTTTTTGAAGTGTTGGTGGGTTTGGCATAGGGCTAAGCATTTTCGATTCGGTCCGGTTTTGAACCAAAATAAATAACCAAACCGAAATTATTTTTTAAAAGTTTTTAACCAAACCGAACCAAAAACCGGTTCAAACTAATTAATTTCGGTTCGGTTTTTTCCCTTTCAAACCGATTTAAGCCGAAATTATGATGCTCGATCTAATTTCAGATTCAATCCACTCCTTCTCCAGGGAATGTTACAAGGCATACCAGTTGCAAACAAATAGAAAGCAATTTCCAACATCATGCATGCACCCAAATCTCATCCTATTGAGGTCACTAAAGATCAGATCGAGTCCATGATTACTGGATTCAACCAAAAGCATTTTCAAAAGCAATTACCAAACATCGTCGCAGGGAAAGAATTAAACAGAAGCATGATCTGAGAGATGAACCTACTAAAACTGTCAAGCACCACAAAGCCACAGCATTTAGGCCAAGAATATGGAGATCTGAGAGATAGAGATAAAGAGCATGGAAGAAGACAGATTTGACTCAAAACATTTGAGAGATGAGAGACAGAGAATAGAAAGAGGGGGCGGTTGAAGGAGCATGGAGCTTAAGCAAAGGAACCTGGAGCAGGAGCTTAACAACTAACAAGTAACAATCGTGGAGTTGAGCATAAAGAAAAATCAAAGAGGAGAGATGAGGGGGAGATGCAGAGAGCAAATGGAGAGTAAAGGAAGGGGGGTGAATGTAGGTTTAGGGTTAAAAAACATTCTATTTATACTTGCTTTTTTTTTAAGTGGTGACCTAGTTGAACCGGTTCGGTTCAATCGGTTTTAAACTTTGAAAACCGAACCGAACTGGAACTTTTTTGTGATTTTTTAATCGGTTAATTCGGTTTTTTTCGGTTCGGTTTTTTCGGTTATTTTTTTCTGGTTTTTTTTGTTTAATCGATTTATCGGTTTTTTTGCTCACCTCTAGTTCGGCGGGTCAGAAGAGACCCAGGCACGGGGGCTGCAGACCACAGGCTCCCAAGTCTACAGAGCACAAACGCGTGGTGCAGGCTAATAGGTCCTGCCTCAGACCCAAAAAAATTAAGTCCTGTTACAGAACCCATAAGTTTTGGGTCCAGTCGCTAAGACCCCTTAGCCTTAGGTCCTAACGCCAGACCCAAGAGAATTGGGTCCTGGTGCAGCACCACAGATACCTGGGTCCGGCATCCGTACTCATTTCTCTTAGGTCCAGCCATATCGATGGACCAATCAGCCTTTGGCCCTGCGCAGACCCAAGAGAGATGGTACGGACGCATAACCCTTTATATTTAGGTCCCGAAGATGAACCCATTACATTTGGGTCCGGACGATGGACCTGTAAACTTGGTCGTCAGCCAAGTCCAGGTGTGCCATAGACTTGGCATCTTTTATATAAAGATTTTAAAACCATAAAAAATACATTTTAAAAAATATTTTTTTAAAGTAAAAAAAAAATTTAAAAAGTACTTTAAAGAACCATTTGAATTACATTAACAAAGATAGCCTAAATTAATAGCATATGATGTGCAGTGACAAAACAGGCTAAACATTCTACTCATTTCCAAACATGAATGGTAGGACATTGTTGTGAATATAAAAGAATTAAAGGATAAATAATATTAATAAAATATTAGTGGTAGTGGCTAAATCACTATCCTCACATCTAAACATCTACAAAACACTATTTATTAGAATATTATTATTTATTTTGCTTTTTTTTAGTTTTTTTAAAATTTTATTATTCAGTATTGTTATTTTAGAAATTGTGCTTAGTATATTTTTTTTATTTCCTTTATGTTAAGTCATATAATGATCTTATAGATTTAGATTTTTTTTTTCTCTATTTCAATTTTCAATCTTAGATTTGTTTAAAGTGAGGTTTCATAATTAATTTTCTTTCTATGAATTTATCTTAATCTCATGATCCAGGCTGTGAATTTAACATGTAAACCCGAGTTTACTAGTGTTTTTTTTCCTACTAACTGATTTTTTTTATTTTATTGTTCAATATTAAATTTGTTGGAAACTAAGTTTCATAATTTTTTTCAATTGTTTTTCTATAAAATTATATTGATCTCATTACCCATGTCGCGAGTTGGGCAACTTGACCTAGGTTGACTATGTTCGGATTTTTTGGGTTCCTTTTTAAACTTGAATATTTTTTAATTGTTGTTCATATTTATTTTTTATAGGGTTATCACAATTTCATAATTTAAATTATAAATTTAATACTTTAATTTGAATCAATTCAACATGTTGTTATATCAATATTTAAAAAGAAAAGTTCTCATACATGTTTTCATATCAATATTTAATTAGATATCTAATACATATCATATTTTAAAATTGTAATTAAATACTTTTTTTTATTAAAAATTATGTTAACAATGTTTGTATATTTTTTTTAGAAAAAATAATTATCTAAAATTAAACTAAATAGCAACCAGTAAGAGAGAGAGAGAGAGAGAGAGAGAGAAGTGGGGGGCTATTTTCTGCCCATTTCCGAGTGTCTTCCTTTCTTCTTTGAAATTCACCGCCACCGCAAAACCCTTTCTACTCCTTTCAATCCCAAAATCAAACGGTAAAAAAATATCTCTCTGTAATGTTTTTCTTTTCTCGGCAACCAAACAGCGTGTGCTTCCTTGCTTTTTACCTCTTTCATTCGTGTTTGTATTTACTTGCTATTATATCCTCAGAAGTCGTGATTTGTGGAACTTTTTTTTGATAAATTTAAGTGATTTTGAGTTTCTATCTAGGATTCTAGGTACTTTTTTAATATTTAAATTTACATTACTATTGTTTTTATTTGCTCTTTGTGTTTTTAGGTTTTTGAAGAGGAAGACTTGTCAAGGTGAATTTCTCTCTCTCTCTCTGTGTTTATTTTTTATTTTAATATCTGATTTCAAGTTTGAAAGAAAAATAAATTAATCGCATTTCAAAAAAAGATGAAACTTGAAACCAAAGAGGCTTAGATTGACTTAAAAATTGATTTTTTTTTTCCATTCTCATTATACTGTACCGTTAGCAAGTCTTGGTAGCTGGGAATTTTTTACATTTATTTTAGAATTTTTGTTTTTGTGATTATATTGAAATGGGTTTCCCAGGGATGATGTTGCAAATACGCTTCGAATACTTGTTGCAACAGATTGTCATCTAGGGTATATGGAGAATGATGAGATACGGCGGCATGATTCTTTCCAGGCTTTCGAAGAGACATGCTCCATGGCTGAGCAGAAGAAGGTAATTTTGTTTGTGTGGGCTATTGATTTGCTTTTGTGATGTGCCTGCTGGTTTGAAAGTTCTTGCTATATAATGTATATATAGATAGCAGAAGAGACGTATGCTGATTTTCTTAAATTCTGAACAATGATCTACTTTGTGATGGCTAAGGCATTGAGAAGCATGTTCTCTTTTGACCGAGGGGCAGTAATTCTCATATTCTCATATTTCTATTTCCAGATAACATGAACAAGTAGATTCCTTAACACCGATCTCTAGTGAAAACTCTTATTTACTGACCCACTAATCAAGTAAAAAACATGCATATCTCCAGAATACAATGACATGTGATACAAAAACATGTATTTCTACACAGCCCATGATTTTTGAAGGGACCTACGCAGGCGGCTGGTTTGGTTCATCTTCTTCATGGCATCTCACTCTTCCAAATAGCCTGCTCAACATGTGGAGTACCCCAACAACTGTTTGGCATAAAATGCTGTACAACTCCTGGAATGATTCGTATGCTATTTTCACAAATAAACAGGCCCACATCAAGGAAATGATGCAGCCCAAGATTGGATAAAGAATTGCCAGGAGCAAAATTGCAGCAAAGCCACCAGCAAAGAGGCGGATGTTGCCAACATGTGTGTGATAGATTGATTCAGAAGCTCGGAGCATAACCTCAACCACCAATGCTGTGGCATATATGAATAGAGCCAGGAGGAAAATGAACATGATAAGATGGTGTGTGTCAATGGGAGACGCTTGAATTGATTGGTACTTCACTTGGATGTAATTGCTTAACGTCTTGAGGAGAAGGGCAAAGATCCCATGTTGCACAATAATGATGCTGTCATCACAACAAAATAAAATTGTTTTAGACACGCTAATATTCAACATTATAGTTTTCTAAGCTGCATGAGGTCAGTAAAAGTCGGGTTTTTTACCAGTAAATATTCGATATAATTTACTTTTAGAAGCATGGTGTAGTTAATAGTGTTTCCTCTGTTTAGGCCTTGGGGCAATGATTCATGAGCCCCAAAACCTTGTTTATGGGGTAGGCTTTGACAAAGTGGCAAAGTCAATGACATTAGCCCAAAATGTAACTTTTAAAGAGGAAATTTTGACTTCGTTTCCTACACTCTGAGCAAAGGAAACAAAGACAGGATGGATCAACACTAGGTGAGAACAATGAGCTTTATAGACAACGGAAGGAGGCTAGTTTTGTTATTGAGACTAGAACAGGAATAGATTACAGTAGAAGAAAATTTATAGTTAGTGAAGATCAATAAATGGAAAAAGGAAATTAAACTGAATGAAAAAAAAGAAGAACAAAAAACTAACCTTTCTTTTTCAAAAGCAAGATTTGGGCTATTGCTGTCAGCCATTTCCTTTTTTTCCCCTCTCTATAGAGCTAATACAGTCTCTGCAGTTGGTGGGGTGGTGGGAAGGGAGCTGAATTTGGCTATGAGATGGTGCAAAGCCTCTCCTCCGTGTATATATATATATAGATGGCGGGCTTTCTTGGAAGCTTGGGGGTACAAGCAAAAGAAGGGCTATGGGGGTCAAAGAACGTCTCACAAGACGAAGTGGAACAAAACGAGACGTCTCAGAAAGATGAATTGAGGGGTTTTTTCATCGAACTTTGACTAAAACGGCAATCAAGTCTTCTCCCACGTCATCCGTTTTCGCTTTGTACGAGACGAAATGGAACAAAAGAAGACGTCTAAGAATGATACAAATTGAGAGGCAATCAATATTCATCCAAAAGCAGACATGGGTAGAGGCAATAAAATTGTAATATTTTCGTACCCATAAATATTTTACTTCTCTGTTAAATTACCCGCTTGCTGCTGCAATTACTTGCGTTATTATTACACGTTATATGTAATGTTATTATTCGATATACACGTAAATTAATTTAGATATTCATATTAAATTAAAAAAAAAATTAATACTCTTTTAAGATAATATATATAAACATACCATTTGTAGTTCAAACATGTTGACAAGTTGTTCTAAAAATATTTTCATGTACTTCAGAAAGAAAGAGGTGTTATTATTCAGATAAAAATAATGATTTGGTAAATGTCAAGTAATGAGATATGCGAATTGAATGGGCATAGTGAATTTTAAACACCAAAAGGTTCTGAGAGCAAACACGATATTTCCTTTTATGCATCAAAGAGAATCTTAAATTTTTATCTAACTTGTCCTCTCAATTCCTTAATTTTTGGTACTATAAAATTGCTTTCACAATAATTATAATAATAATAATAATAAATCACTTTATTTTTTGCTTTACATAATGATTTTTTAAAAAAACAATTAGCATTTTTTTTAAGTAACAAAATAACATGGTTTGAAAAGGAATTGAAAAAATTATATTTATCGTCACTTGGTTGTTATTCAAAAACATGACATTTTAAATAAATTATGAAATAACCTACATAAATTACGATGATAGAGAAGAGATAATAGAAAAAGGTAAAAAAACAAAATGAATTTATAGAGTCTAGTTGAAGCTTCAATAAAATACTACTAATACCTTCAAAAAGATTCTGAAGAAACGAATCTAATAACACCAAGAAAGTCATCAATGATAAATTGAATGTACCACATTTGTCGTGTCAAAAGTGATGGGGTGGCTCACTTACCTTTAACGACAAATATATTTTACTTTCTTAATTGTTTGTGAATTTTTTTTATCGTTTAATTCATATAATCAAAAAAAAATTATGATACTAATAATGTTATAATTGGAGTCTCGGTGTCTTTTTTTTCTTTCATCCATTTCTTCTCTCTTTGTTATAATTTGTGCTAGCTCATTTGAATATTTTTTGAAAAATTGTGTTTTTCAATCATCACATTGATTACTTTTTCTTTAATTTTTTTCATTATTTTATCAATTTTGTTTTTTTTTTAAAAAAAAAAACCATACTAATAAGCAAAAATAGCCTTATAGAATCAGATTCACGTGGGATAAGGCATCCATGGGATTTTTGGGTTTCCCCTTTCATTTAATTTCAAGTTTAAATTCGAAATCCTAAGTTCCTTTGACTTCATGTTTTTTCTTGGTTGATTTCTAGAATATTAATATCCAATATTTATGCAACTATCTTTTACAGCTATTTCAATTTCATGCAACTTTGCTTCCTTCTCTTTTGCTTTCAAGATTCACAAACAAGTTTTTGACTCGAAATTAATAGCAACTTGATATCCCATATTTAGACATTTTTCTTCGCATTAATTTCTTTATTTACAAGACGCACACATAATTGTTTTAGTAATGCATTACAAGGTGTTTTTTAAAAGTTTTTTTAATTAAAAATGCATTAAAAAAATTAATTTTTTTATATCAACACATAAAAAACATAAAAAACACCTAAAAATTAATGTAATATTATTTTAAGCAAAAATATAGTTTAAAAAGCATTTTAAAAAATAATTTCAATTACATTAACAAACATACCGTAAATCAATAGCATATAATTAAAAGCACTAAAAAAGGTTCAATTGAAGTGACAAAACAACCCAAACATTCCACTCATTTCAAAACATGAATTGCAGGACATTGTTGTAAATATAAAAGAATTCAGGGATGAATAATATTAATAAAATATTAGTTGGTGTGGCTAAATACTATACCCACGCCTAAACATCTACAAAACACTATTTATTATAATAATATAATTTTTTTTTTCTTTCAATTTAATCCTAAAACAATCCTATTTTTTTAATTTAGTTTTTCTTTTTAATTTATTATTTAATATTAAATTTTTTTGAAAAATATATTTCATATTTTTTATTTATTTTCGTTATGTTGACTTATATAATGACCTTAAAGATTAGAATTTTTTTTTCTCTAATTAAACTTTCAAAGTTAGATCCGTTAAAAGTGGGGTTTTAAATTTATTTATTTATTATAAATTCATCTTAATTTCATGACTCAGGTTGTGAGTTTAACATATAAACCCAAGTTGATCCGTGTTATTTTTTTTGTTTTCTTCTAAATATTTTTTTTTATTTTATCTTTCAATATTGAGTTAGTTGGAAACTGGGTTTCATAAATTTTTTTAATTATTTTATATGAAATTATACTGATCTCGTTACCTAGGTCGCGAGTTTGACAACTAGACCTAGGTTAACTATGTTCTATTTTTTTTGGGTTCCTTTTTAAACTTGAATTTTAAAAAAAAAAATTCATATTTTTTTAATTTGCGTTCCATGAGTTTATCCTGATATCATGACTAGGTCATATGTTTGGCAGATTAACCCTGATTGACTCAAAAAAAATTTCATTTTTAACTGAATCTATTTTTGTTTTTAATTTCACCTTGCAACTACCCAATCTCTTTTTTTTTTAATTAGTTTTTTTCAACTTCATCTTTCAATATTAAGTCGTTTGAGAATTGAGCTGCGTAATTTTCTTTAATTTATTTTTTGTGGAGTTATTTCGGTCTGAAGAATTTTTTTTTTTCAATTTCAACATTTAACATTAGATTTATTAAAAATAGAGGTTCGTAATTTTTTTTATTTATATTTAATGAAGTTATCTTGGTTTCATGATTTAGGTGACAAGTATGTATAACAAGTTAGACTGGATTGACTTTTTTTTTCTTCTTTTTTCAAATTGGTTTCTTTTCATTTGTTCTTTCAACATTGAGTTGGTTGAAAATTAGGCTTTATAATTTTTTTTTTAATTTACTTTCTATGGGTTTATCATGATCTAATAACCTAGATTGAGGGTTTGGCAAACTAACCTGAGTTGACTCGTGTAGTTTTTTTTTGTTTTTTTTTTAATTTCATCGTTTAATATTAGGTTACTTAGAAATTAATCTTTATAATTTATTTTTTATAGGATTATTCATAATATAAATTTAATAAATTAATTCGAGTCGATCTAATATATCGTTATATCAATATTAAAAAAAAGTTTTCAAACATGTTTTCATATCAATAATAAATAAGATATCTAATACACATCATATTTTAAATTTATAATTAAATAACATTTTTATTAAAAATTATGTTAATAATGTTTGAATATTTTTTTATTAAAAAATAATTATCTAAAATTAAACTAAATAGCAAAACAGAGAGAGAGAAGTGTGGGACTATTTTCTGCCCATTTCTGAATGTCTTTCTTTCTTCTTTGAAATTCCCCGCCACCCCATAACCCTTTCTACTCCTTTCAATCCCCAAATCAAACGGTAAAAAAAAGTCTCTCTGTAATGTTTTTCTTTTCTCGGCAACCAAACAGCACGTGCTCCCTTGCTTTTTAGCTCTTTCATTCGTGTTTGTATTAATTACTTGCTATTATTTCTTCAGAAGTCCTGATTTGTGGAACTCTTTTTTTGATAAATTTAAGTGATTTTGAGTTTCTATCCAGGATTTTAGGTATTTTTTATTTTTAAATTTACTTTACTGTTGTTTTGAATTGTTCTTTGTGTTTTTAGTTTTTCGAAGAGGAAGGACCATGGGAGGCTTGTCAAGGTGAATTTCTCTCTCCCTTCTTATTTTTTATTTTAATATTAGAAAGAAAAATAAATTAATCTCATTTTGAAAAAGATAAAATTTTAAACCAAAGAGGCTTAGATGTCATTTGGTAACGTGGTGCGGGTGAAGTTCACCCGCAGCCACACATAACAGCGTTTGGTTAAGAAGAAAAAAATGCGTCTGGTTAGTAGGATCCACTAATAATGTGTTTGCAACCGCGTTCCCAAAAAATTCAAATTTTTTTTGCTAAAATTTAATATGGTTTGTACGTTTTGGATCGTTTTGATGTGCTGATATCAAAAATAATTTTTAAAAAATGAAAAAACCATCATTGACATGTATTTCGGCATAAAAAGTTATTTGAAAAGCAACCGCTACCACGCTGCCAAACATAATCTAAAATCAAAGATTGGGCCGCAGGTTTTGAGAAGCAGCATTTTGCTGCTTCTCGTGGTGGGGGAGGAACCTCAACAGTGAAGCATGGCTTCACTGTTCAGTGAACATTGGAGCCATGCTCCACTGTCGCACTGTTCATGTGAACATTTTTTTTTTTTGAAAAACCAGTACGAAAAGTTTAGTTTTTTTTTCCCGAAAAACTAGTGCAGTTAATTGATTGCACTCGCATTGTTCACGTGAACGTGAACGATATTTTTTTTTTGTTTTTTTATAAAATTAGTTTAAGGTGAATTAAATTTACTTGAACTGTAATCTCAATTTTATTCCTAATAATATTTTACCTAATTTTATTGCACGCAAGATAAATCATGGAAACTGTAATTATTGTCGAATGAATTTTGTAGGTAATGAAATTGTTGATTTTTTTTAAAAAAAATTGTGTTTAACTCGAAAAACTAGTATTTAATATTATTTAATAACACTATATAAATTAGAAGGATATCCCATGATGACGTAGTATTTGTGGAATTTGATCGCAATTCCAATTATGTTCTTGCCGGGTCCGACTCAGTTAAAAAAAATCAATTTTCTAAAGATTTTTTTAATTGTGTTTTATTTAAAAAAATAGAAGGAGATCGCTTGATGACGTAACAAAAAATTCAATTTTTGTTGTTGCGCGCTTAAGAAACCATGGAAAATATAGTCCTTGTTGGATAGATTTCGTATGTGATAACATTGCACATAGTTTAATGGAATAATAAAAAAATATTTGATATCAATATTATTTATTTCATGATGTAATAACTGTAGTTAAATCTACAATATTTAAATTAAAAAACATTAATATTAATATATATATATATATATTAATTATTTTATAATCTCAATTTTGAAAAGCATTTTTTTAACCAAATACATTAAACTACTTTTTATTCAACCTCAATTTTATCTACAATATTTAAATTAAAAAACATTAATATTAATATATATATATATATATATTAATTATTTTATAATCTCAATTTTGAAAAGCATTTTTTTAACCAAATACATTAAACTACTTTTTATTCAACCTCAATTTTAACCACAGTTTTAACCAAATATATATTTTTCCAAACCACTTCAATTAAAAGTACTTTTTATAAAACAATTTTTTTAAAATTACAACCACAACAGTAATCTCAATACCAAACATACTCTTTGATTGGCTAATTTATTTTTTTTTTCCAATCTTATTATACTGTACTGTTAGCAAGTCTTGGTAGCTGGGAATTTTTTACATTTATTTTAGAATTTTTGTTTTTGTGATTATATTGAAATGGGTTTCCCAGGGATGATGTTGCAAATACGCTTCGAATACTTGTTGCAACGGATTGTCATCTAGGGTATATGGAGAAGGATGGGATACGGCGGCAAGTTTCTTTCCAGGCTTTCGAAGAGACATGCTCCATAGCTGAGCAGAAGAAGGTAATTTTGTTTGTGTGCGCTATTGATTTGCTTTTGTGATGTGCCTGCTGGTTTGAAAGTTCTTGCTATATCTTGTATATATAGATAGCAGAAGAGACGTATGCTGATTTTCTTAAATTCTGAACAATGATCTACTTTGTGATAGCTAAGGCATTGAGAAGCATGTTCTCTTTTGACCGAGGAGCAGTAATTCTCATATTTCTATTTCCAGATAACATGAACAAGTAGATTCTTTAACACAGATCTCTTGTAAAAACTCTTATTTACTGACCCACTGATTAAGTAAAATACATACATATCTCCAAAATACAATGACATGTGTTACAAAAACATATATTTCTACACAACCCATGATTTTTAAAGGACCTACGCAGGCGGCTGGTTTGGTTCCTCTTCTTCAAGGCATCTCACACTTCTAATTAGCCTGCTCAACATGTGGAGTACCCCAACAACTGTTTGGCATAAAATGCTGTACATCTCCTGGAATGATTCGTATGCTATTTTCACAAATAAACAGGCCCACATCAAGGAAATGATGCAGCCCAAGATTGGATAAAGAATTGCCAGGAGCAAAATTGCAGCAAAGCCACCAGCAAAGAGGCGGATGTTGCCAACATGTGTGTGATAGATTGATTCAGAAGCTCGGAGCATAACCTCAACCACCAATGCCGTGGCATATATAAATAGAGCCAGGAGGAAAATGAACATGATAAGATGGTGTGTGTCCATGGGAGACGCTTGAATTGATTGGTACTTCACTTGGATGTAATTGCTTAACGTCTTGAGGAGAAGGGCAAAGATCCCATGTTGCACAATAATGACGCTGTCATCACAACAAAATAAAATTGTTTTAGACACGCTAATATTCAACATTATATTTTTCTACGGTGCATGAGGTCAGTAAAAGTTGGGTTTTTTACCAGTAAATATTCCATATAGTTTACTTTTAGAAGCTTAGTGTAGTTAATAATGTGTCCTCTGTTTAGGCCCTGGGGCAAACAGAGCTTTATAGACAACGGAAGGCTAGTTTTGTTATTGAGACTTGAACAGGAATAGATTACAGTAGAAGAAAAATTATAGTTAGTGAAGATCAATAAACGGAAAAGGAAATTAAACTGAATGAAAAAAAAACTAACCTTTCTTTTTCAAAAGCAGGATTTGGGCTATTGCTGTCAGCCATTTCCTTTTTTTCCTCTCTGTATAGAGCTAATACAGTCTCTTCAGTTGGTGGGGTGGTGGGAAGGGAGCTGAATTTGGTTATGAGATGGAGCCAAGGCATCTCCATATAGATATATATATATAATTATGGTGGGCTCTCTTGGAAGCTTGCGGCTACAAGAAAAGGAAGGGCTACGGTGGTCAAACGTCTTCCGTTTTCGTTTTGTACCAGACGTCTCAATACGTCTCAGAAAGATACAAATTGAGGGGTTTTTTCATCGAACTTTGACTAAAACGGCAATCAAGTCTTCTCCCACGGCAATCATAATATTCATCCAGAAGCAGACATGGGTAGAGGCAATAAAATTGTAATATTTGCGTGCCCATAAATATTTTACTTCTCTGTTAAATTACCCGCTTGCTGCTGCAATTTTTCTATAATTTTGTAGAAGCCATTCTGGATTTTTTATTGCTATGAAGATTCTCAAATAACATCAAGATTTTGATACAGCTGATTGTGCTTGTGATTATTCTCAGTGATTTAATATAATAGCACCTGGATCTCGTTATTAATGTTCTGACTTACTGTTTTAATTAAGTATATGTTTCCTTTATTAATAGAAGGATTTATTATAATATTATTAAATTAATACACTTTTAAGACAATATATATATATATATATATATATATATATATATATATATATATATATATATATATATATGAACATATCATTTGGTGTTCGAACATGTTGACAGGTTGTTCTAAAAATATTTATAATTACTTCAAAAAGAAAGAAAAAAAGTTATATTATTCAGATAAATATAATAATTTACATAGATGTCAAGTAATGGGAAATGCGAATTGGATGGGCACAGTGAATTTTAAACATCAAAAGGTTATTTGAGCAATAAGATATTTCCTTCTATGCATGTAAAAGAGAATCTTAGATCTTTATATTACTTGTCCTCTCAATTCCTTTTTGGTGCTACAAAGTTGCTTTCACAAAAATTATAATAATAAAAAAAATTCACTTTATTGATTTTGCTTTGTATAATGATTTTTTTTTAAAGTAACAAAAAATATGGTTTCAAAAGGAATTGGAAAAATAATATCATGAAATCACAACAAAAATTTTCTTATTCATTAACGCAATATTTAAAATAAATTATGAAATTAACTATATAAATTATAATAATAAAAAAAAGAGAAAGGGAAAAATCTACATAGTCTCACTAAAGCTCCGATAAAACACCACCAATATCTTCAAAAAAATCTCGAAAAGACGAATCCAATAACACTGAGAAGATTATTAACAGTTAATTGAATGTGCAATATTTGTCATGTCAAATGTGATGAGGTGATTCATTTATCTTTAACGGCAAGTATGACTCATTTTATTCGTCATTTGTGAGTTTCTTTGTGTTATTTGATTTATATAATTGAGATTTTTGCAATGATATTAGTGGTATTGTAATTAGAGTCTCGGTATCTTTGTTTTTTTTTTCTCTTCCATTTCTTCTCTCTTCATTATATTTTGTGCTAGCTCATTTGAATATTTTTTGAAATTTTGTGTTTTTCAATCATCACATGCATTATTATTTCTCTAATTTTTTTTAATTGGTTATTTTACCAATTTGTTTTTTTAAAAAAAACAAAAACATACCAATAAACAAAAACAATCTTATATAATCAGATTCACGTGGGATAGGGATTCCATAGGATTTTTGGGTTTCCTCTTTCATTTAATGCCAAGTTTAAGTGTTTGGAAGCGTGACAGTGATTGTTTTTTAAAGTGTTTTTCATTTCAAAATACATTAAAATAATCTAAAAACATTAAAAACATATGAATTTAAAAAAAAATAAAAAATTTTCGAAAGCATTTTCTGATCACAGTTTCAAACACTATCTAAATTCAAAATCCTAAGTTCCTTTGACTTCATGTTTTTTCTTTTTTTCTTTGTTGATTTCTAAAATATTAGTATCCAATATTTATGCAACTATCTTTTACAGCTATTTCAATTTCATGCAACTTTGCTTCCTTCTCTTTTGCTTTCAAGATTCACAAATAAGCTTTGACTCGAATTAATAGCAACATAATATCCCATATTTAAACATTTTTCTTCGCATTCCTTTATTTACAAGACTCACAAGTAATTTTTAAAAGATTATTAATTAATCTCTTGATAATATTTGTCTTTAAAAAACACTTTTTACATAGAGAAAGAATATCTAAAACTTACAAACTACTTAGTGAATTCTTAGCATCATCAATAAGAAGCTTATGATTTTATTTAAAGTATGCAAATTATAAGTTTATAACATCTCTCCCCTTCTATAAAAATGCCACCATTTTTCTAAATGAGGAGATATTTATTGAGATATGACTCCATAATGTCAGAAAAATTCAAAATTATGCATAAACTATAGATTAATTAGCAAAAACTCCTAGTTAATAATTTGTTTTTCATTCCTTATTATCTAAGTGTGTATTTAGTGATGCATTACAATGTGTTTTTTTTTTCAAAAATTTAATTGAAAATATATTAAAATATTGTTTTTTTATTTTTTTATATCAATACATCAAAATCATAAAAAAAAACCTAAAAAATCAATTTAATACTTAAAAATAATAATTTGAATAACATATTGAAACACATTAACAAATATACCCTAAATACATATCATATAATTAAAAGCACTAGAAATATAATACAGTTGAAGCGACAAAACAGCCCAAATATTCCACTTATTTCAAAAAATAAATTGCAGGATATCGTTGTTAATATAAAAGAATTCAGGTATAAATAATATTAATATAATATTAGAAGGTATAACACTGTAAAATACTATTTATTGGAATACTATTTTATTTTATTTTTAATTTAATCCTTTAACAACCAAATCTTTTTTATTTAGTTTTTTTAAATTCTACTATCCAGTATTAGATTGTTTTGAAAATTATACTTTATAATTTTTTTTTTATGTTGAGTCATATAATGATCTTATAAATTTAAATTTTTCTTCTTCTTGATTTCAACTTTTAATATTAGATATGTTAGAAGTGGAGTTTCATAGTTTTTTTTTTTATGAATTTATCTCGATTATATGACTTAGATTATGAGTTTAACAAGTAAATCTAAGTTGACTTGTGTTATTTTTTTGTTTCTTTTTATATTTCAATATTGAGTTGGTTGAAAATTGAGTTTTATAATTTTTTATAATTTTTTTTTATGGAATTATATAAATCTCATTACTCAGGTTGTGAGTTTGACAGGTTAACTATGTTCAATTTTTTTGGGTTTCTTTTTTAATTTGAATATTTTTTAATTATTGTTTGTATTTTTTTAATTTTATTTTTTTAGAGTTATCCCATTATCATGGTCTAGTTGTGTGTTCAATTTTTTTGGGTTTCTTTTTAAACTTGAATATTTTTTAATTGTTGTTCATATATTTTTTTTAATTTTCTTTTCATGAAGCCATCCTGATATCATAATCAGGTCATGTCTTTGACAGATTAACCTTGACTTACTCAATTTATTTATTTATTAACTGAATCTATTTTTTTTTTAATTTCACCCTACAACAACCCAATCTTTTTTTAAAAAAAATTATTTTTCAATATGAGGTTGTTTGAGAATTAAACTGCGTAATTTTCTTCAATTTGCTTTTTGTAAAGTTATCCCATTCTCATGAATTTTTTTTTTCAATTTCAATATTTAATATTAGATTTGTTAGAAATGAAGTTTCGTTATTTTTTTTATTTGTTTTTAATAAAGTTATCCCAGTGACAAGTATAATAAGTTAGCGTTGATTGACTTATTTTTGTTTTTTAATTGGTTTTTTTCAATTTCTTCTTTCAATATTGAGTTGTTTGGAAATTGAGCCTTATAATTTTTTTTAATTCATTTTCTATGAATTTATCCTGATCTCATAATCTAGATTAAGAGTTTGACAAATTAACCCAAGCTGACTCAGGTAGTTTTTTTTGTTATTTTTTTAATTTCATCTTTTAATATTGAATTAATTAGGAATTGATTTTAATAATTGATTTTGATTTATTTTTATAAGATTATCATAATTTTATAATTCAAATTATAGATTTGATAGAATAAATCAAATTAATCTAATATATCATTGTATTAATATTTAAAAAGAAAAGTTTTCATATCAATATTTTAAAAAGATATTGGATATATGTCATATTTTAAATTTATAATTAAATAAATTTTTTTATTAAAAATTATGTTTATAATGTTTGAATATCTTTTTTATTAGAGAAAATAATTATCTAAAAATTAAACTAAATAGCAACCCAGTAAAAATAAAAATAAAAAAAGAAAGGGAGAGAGAAAAGTGAGGGACTGTTTTCTGCCCATTTCTGAGCGTCTTCCTTTCTTCTTTGAAATTCCCCGCCACCGCAAAACCCTTTCTACTCCTTTCAATCCCAAAATCAAACGGTAAAAAAATGTCTCTCTGTAATGTTTTCTTTTCTCGGCAACCAAACAGCGTGTGCTTCCTTGCTTTTTACCTCTTTCATTCGTGTTTGTATTTACTTGCTATTATATCTTCAGAAGTCCTGATTTGTGGAACTTTTTTTTGATAAATTTAAGTGATTTTGAGTTTCTATCTAGGATCTTAGGTATTTTTTTTTTATTTTAAATTTACATTACTGTTGTTTTTATTTGCTCTGTGTTTTTAGGTTTTTGAAGAGGAAGGGCCATGGGAGACTTGTCAAGGTGAATTTCTCTCTCTCTCTGTTTATTTTTTAATTTAATAATTAATATCTGATTTCAAGTTTGAGAGAAAAATAAGTTAATCGCATTTAAAAAAAGATGAAATTTTAAACCAAAGAGGCGTAGATTGGCTAAAATTTTTGATTTATTATTTTTTTTCCAATCTCATTATACTGTACTGTTAGCAAGTCTTGGTAGCTGGGAATTTTTTTACATTTATTTTAGAATTTTTATTTTTGTGATTATATTGAAATGGGTTTCCCAGGGATGATGTTGCAAGTACGCTTCGAATACTTGTTGCAACGGATTGTCATCTAGGGTATATGGAGAAGGATGAGATACGGCGGCATGATTCTTTCCAGGCTTTCGAAGAGATATGCTCCATAGCTGAGCAGAAGAAGGTAATTTTGTTTGTGTGTGCTATTGATTTGCTTTTGTCATGTGCCTGCTGGTTTGAAAGTTGTTGCTATATCTTGTAAATATAGCAGAAGAGCTGTATGCTGATTTTCTTAAAATCTGAGCAATGATCTACTTTGTGATGGCTAAGGCATAGAGAAGCATGTTCTCTTTTGACCGAGGGGCAGTAATTCTCATATTCAATCATACATCAAACTTCTTGCTAATAGTATCGAGGTTTACTGCGTGACTTCTATTTGGTAACAGGTGGACTTCTTACTCCTTGGCGGTGATCTGTTTCATGAGAATAAGCCCTCAAGGTCGACATTAGTTAAGGCCATTGAGATTCTTCGCCGTCATTGCCTCAATGATCAACCAGTTCAGTTCCAAGTTGTTAGTGACCAGACTGTAAATTTTGCAAACATGTAAGAATTTAATCCACTGGTATTTCATTTCTTTCTTTGGATGGAAAGTGTTTTTCTGCTTCCAATTCATTTTGAAAGAGAGCTAATGACTTCATGTATAAGTTGACCTCTGGATTCTTATCCATGTTGTCACCATGACTTAGTTCATTATTCTAATAAGTTGAGTAAATGTAAAGCCGGACTGTATTTTTAGGATATCCATATTATGATTTTGTGTTTTTTTTTCATGTTGTAACATTTTTTGTTTTTCATTTATATGTTCAATGATAGAAACACTATTCAGGCTATATGTATGGAGACACAAACACACTTGATTCTTTGCAGAAAAATCAAGGTGCAACTCTTCAAATATACTTGGTAGTGCTTAACAACCTTCATTGTATTGTATCAGATTTGGCCATGTAAATTATGAAGATCCACACTTCAATGTTGGCTTGCCAGTGTTCAGTATTCATGGAAATCATGATGATCCCGCTGGAGTGGTATGAATTTATGGTAACATGGTTTTCCTAAGTAAATTTAGAGTGCAGATAACTATTTCTGCTTGTGTTCACTTTTAAGTGGCACACAAGGATCTGCTGGCTTTTTTATTCAATGCTAATTTAAGATGACAATTTTTCGCTGTCTGTTCTGGCAATGGAAATAAACTTCTTTAAACAAATTTGATGCATTTATTCAACCATATATTTCAACTGCTCTTAAGCACAACACATCTTGTGCTCCTTACTTTGGTCATTGGTGCAGGACAACTTATCTGCAGTAGATATCCTTTCAGCATGCAATCTAGTGAACTATTTTGGAAAAATGGCACTTGAGGGTTCTGGAGTGGGTCAGATCACACTTTACCCCATCCTTGTCAGGAAGGTATGTTAGTGGATAAATTTAGCAGGATGCATGGGGTATTTTAAATACTTTGGAAATGACCTGTAGTTAATTTGATTTGCAGGGTTCAACAGCTGTGGCTCTTTATGGTCTTGGGAACATTCGGGATGAACGGCTTAATAGAATGTTTCAGGTATTTAGTATGAAACTTTTTCTGCTGTTTAATTTCTGATTTGAGGCACTCACCTATCTGTTTGATTTGTCTTTAATTTCTCAGACACCACATGCTGTGCAGTGGATGAGACCTGAAGCCCAAGAAGGCTGTCCAGTGTCAGACTGGTTCAACATGCTGGTACTTCATCAGAACAGGTTGTGTGTGAGTGAAACCGTATTAGTGTGTACGAGTGTGTGAAAGTGTCTGTATGTGTTTTTTCCTGCTTTTCTTGAAAAGGAAATGTCTAGGTTTGTCTTTGAAATTTTACCTAACCTGGACATTTTGACATTCACATTGTCTATTAGAATTATTAAAATTGTATCTTGTATTGTAATTTTTTTTTTATTCTGAATCTTCTATTGTGGTCTGCAGAGTGAAAACAAACCCAAAAAATGCTATAAATGAACATTTTCTACCAAGGTTCCTGGACTTTATAGTGTGGGGTCATGAACATGAATGCCTTGTTGATCCACAGGTGCCACTAGCATTTTTTTTTCAACTATCTTTTTTGTCTGCATCTCACTGAATTGAAGATGGGTTTTGATTTAAAAGGAAGTTCCAGGGATGGGTTTTCACATAACGCAACCAGGTTCATCAGTTGCAACATCACTGATTGATGGAGAATCAAAGCCGAAGCATGTGCTGCTTCTAGAAATTAAGGTAGCCTATAGGAAAACCTTGGAGAAAACATCCTTTTAATAGTTGTGGTACCTTTTGTTTTACAGTGTTTTCTTGATGTGTTTGCCTTGTAGGGAAATCAATATCGCCCAACCAAGATACCTTTGACTTCCGTGAGGCCTTTTGAATATAAAGAGGTAACCTAATGACTTTCTTACTTCATCTGCGAAAGAACTTTACTAACTTGCTTAGGTTCATCATGCAGATTGTATTAAAGGATGAATCTGACATTGATCCCAATGATCAGAATTCAATTCTTGAACATTTAGACAAAGTGGTAAGTCCTGTTTCCTACAATTGGCAAGGACAATTTTGGATATTTTAGGTTACCATTGCCATCTTACCACTTAACCATAGACTTCATTGGTGCAGTGCATTTGCTAACTGTATCATCATAACTTCTTCTGTAGGTCAGAAATCTGATAGAGAAATCTAGCAAAAAGGCTGTTAGCAGATCAGAGCTCAAGCTTCCCTTAGTTCGGATTAAGGTAACATCTGCCTATACTTACAGATGATACTATTTATTACATGTCATTCTCATCATCATCTATGGGGCCCTGCTCTTAAGTCTTCATATTACCATATATTAAACAAAAAACTTAAAAAGTGTTCTTAATATTTCAACAAATCATACTCATCATTATAATCATACTCATCATTATTAGGGACAGGGTACATTCCGCCATATTCGAAGCCATAATTTCTTGTTCAACTCAAATAACTTTTCAGAACTTTATTCTGGCCTTACAATCAAATTATTTGACTCATATTGCAATGCTTCTGACTTTGAAGAGGTTAAAAAGCATTTGGTGCTTCTTTTACCAATCAAATTAGGGAATTTGCAACTTCACATAGATTGCATGTCTCAGATAAGCAGAGGCTAATGGCACCTAAGCCTTCTAGTAGGGATGACAAAAGGTGTCGATAATGGATACTTTACTCTTGGACAATTTTAATCCATCTGCTGACTGATCTGGTTAATTTGACAGGTAGATTACTCTGGATTTATGACAATAAATCCTCAAAGATTTGGACAGAAGTATGTGGGAAAGGTATTCTGCCCAATACTCCTCTCATTCAGGGAGTTAAGCTCACTTTATTTTGAGTACATCCGAGCATTGATCCTTAATTTCTTAAACTTTTTTCAGGTTGCAAATCCTCAAGACATACTTATTTTCTCGAAGGCTTCTAAGAAGGGGCGGAATGAAGGTATTTTGAAACCTCAAATCGATATTGTTTACCTTCTTTGTATTGATAGTCTGATTATTTGTATATTCTACTATATGTGTGTGTGCAAAATTAAGCCTCATTGCAAGTGGATCTGCATATGTGTAATTGCATGCCTGTTGGTTATGGTTTTATTTTGAATCCCAATGAGTACTGCATGTATGAGATCTGGGGAGGTCTAATGGATGAAGTGTGGACCTTGGTCAAAAGATTGTTCAATATCTTTTGAAATATTGAAAATAAATATTTAAAAATTCTTTTTTATACACTTCTATAATATAATAATACTTTTACAATTTTTTCCAATAAAAAAAACAATTGTATCACATTACTGCTACAAATACTGAAAAAAAAATTTGAACTACATCTATAATGTGCAATTGTTCAATTCTAAATTTAAATTCTTATGACTCTGCCCTAACACTTGAAACAAAACATTCAACAACACATTCCTAAGCAGGAAATTTGAAATGCATGGTATGAAGTGATGAGCTCCACACATTCCTGTACACTCAAAAGATTAAACAATGCATATCTATGGAGGGAATTTAAAACACAAATATTTTTCTTCAAGGGATGAATGTTATATGTGCTACCATGGTGATGGAGGACCTGTTAGGGATTTTCATATTTTTATCTTAGAAAGAAAATGGTATATGTGCCTTTCTCTCTCTATATATATATTGCTTGATTCCTCTTCTCTCTCTCTCTCTCTCTCCCCGCACTCTTTTCTTATCTCTTCCCTGTTCAACATTACATGGGGCCTGAGCTGCTTGAGCTTCAGGTATTTTCCAGTTGAACTTGGTCAACCTGAAGTTCATCTTTTAACAATTGCCTTTATGTTGTGGCTTGATTTATAACTTCTTCTTTTTTCTTTTCTTTTCTTTTTTCTTTTTTAAATAAGTTTTGCAACCTTCTAGTGTAATAAAGCAGTATAGTTGCTTAAAGGAACTAACATCGCTTTGAAGTGAAGCTCAAACCATGGTTTATCATCTCAAGTACTTTAAACTATATGCTTGCAAGGAACCTTCAAGTTGGTCTTTGTACTGCCCGTGGCCTTGCAGCTTGGGTTGCTTAGTATGGTTCTGGTACTGTAGTTGTTGAACTTTGACATTGAAACATGTTGGAGTTCTTGTTGCTATTGAAATTTTTGTATGATTTCTTTCTTTAAGTATTTCTTATCGGAAAATGTCCTTATTTCATGCCATGGAACCAACATGTTTTGAAAATAATATCAAGGATTTGTCTTGTACTTCTTTCCCATTGTTGTAAGAAATAAAAAGTTCAGTTTCATTGTAGTAATTGCGTAAATTTGTTGCTGTGTATTTAAGCAACACTATAATGTTTTTCTTGAATTGCAGCTAAATTCGATGATACTGAACGCCTTCGCCCAGAAGAATTAAATCAACAAAACATAGAGGCTTTAGTTGCTGAAAATAATCTGGTACTTGCTCAACATGTCCTCCATTTCTTCATTACTTCACCTGGTAACTCTTGTTTGAATATTAAACATCATAATAGAATGGAGTTCCTGTATATCATCTACAGGATCCAAATATCTTGTAATGCTTTATTATTCAAGTTCTAGAGGATAACTTTAGTGGGTTCCATAGATGAGAGATCTCTATCCAACATATAATTCTCTTTTCAACCTTCTATTAAATTGAACTACATAAAATCCTGGAATCAAGTTAGAAATAGCTTAGAATCAGTCACATGGTGCTTTTTGTTTCTTTAATCAATTTTGAGTCTTGATTCTGTGTGATAATTTCTGTTCTTGCAGAAAATGGAGATTCTTCCGGTCAATGATTTGGATGTTGCATTGCACAATTTTGTTAGTAAAGATGATAAGATGGCATTCTATGCTTGCGTGCAATATAATCTTCAAGAAACGCGTGTAAGTGTGCCATACTATATTCCCAATTTGACGTAATTCATGGAATATCTACTGGATCGCTTCTGAATCACTGCATTTATGCTGTCAAAGTCTATATGGATAATTTCTTGTGGACTACTAGTGGTTCTCCTTTGAGTTATTTGTGTGGACCATTGTGTCGGGACATTATACTTCTTGCTGATGCTTTTGATTTATTAACTTGCTTCCACAGAGCAAAATTGCAAAAGATTCAGATACCATGAAGTTTGAAGATGAAGATCTAATTCTTAAAGTTGGAGAATGCTTGGAGGCAAGAATTTTATGTTCTTATTATTCATAATTTTAATTGCCATGAAGGTTAACTAACGTCCAATTATCCCTGGGACTTAGTTCTTTTTCCAAAGCATGATATACAGGTGGTTGCATTTTTTGAAGCAGTTAGCAGCCACTTATTCAGTCCTTGAGGCTTTCACAGTTGCTCAATTTGATTTTATTTGTTGTGGAAACTTTTAATTTTCACATCTGTTAGTGTGTCTATTCAGTAGGTATCTTTTTCTTCATATATGTATGTGTGCATTATTTACTATTGGTGCCTCAGCATTATGCTTCTGGGGTGGTTAAACCAACAAACAATGAGCTCCAAATGACTCATTCAGAAGCTCTCCTCAAAGCTCATGCTGAGCCCTTATTTTACCTAGTAAAATCAGTTATATACCAAGCCAGGAATTTTTTTTTTTATGATACTATATCATTTGTTGCAGGAACGCGTCAAGGAGAGGTCTGTACACTCCACTGATGCTGCACAATTCACATCTGGTGCACAGTCCATGGAGGTACTTCCTGCTTATTTTCCATTTTTGTAAGCGAAATGGGTTTTTCCAAGTTCATTGCAATAACATTAGTAATTCCCAATATTTTCTCTTATTAAAAACTCATTGTACCAGCTAAAAGAAATTGTCTGAGCCTCTGCTCTCTCTCTCTCTCTCAGGATTTCAGAAGTACAAGTGCTGGAGTTGGAAGTGCTGTTTCATTTAGTGATGAGGAAGATGCAGCACAGATATCTGGCTCCACATCCACCACTAGAGGCCGAAAAGGGTCAAGAGTAGGTTCTAGGTCTTCACATGATGTGTCAGAAACTGGTAAAGGCAAAACTTCTGCAAGAGGAAGGGGAAGGGGAAGGGGTAGTAGGGGAAGAGGCTCAAGTAACTTAAAGCAGACGACTCTTGATGCAACTCTAGGGTTTCGCCAGTCTCAGAGGTTCGTGCTTTTGTTCCCGATTTCTCTTATTTTTTGTCTGATTATGTAGAAAGGGATGGAATTTATAGGAATTTATAGTACCATGCCAATTATGTTTGAAGGGGATGGGATTTATCTAAATGACAGCTTTAAGTGGACTAAGCATCAACAATCTCAAGAAAAGAAATAAGGAAATTAAATCATAGCCTGCATCATCTATCAAATCAGAGTTTTATTTAAATTCCAACTATGGCAAAACCAGGGAAATCTGGAGGCTCTGATCACTCACAGAAAAATTCGAGTTAAAGAGAAGCTGCCTTATCTTCATTGTGTACGGAATTTGTGAAAAAGTGCGTTAAACAGTTTTAAGAATCTCTGTTAAACAATACTCATGTATCATTACTACCCTAATTTTCATTTGCCCACTTTTGTTCAAAGCCTTTGAGGGGGTACCTCACTAAATTCCGGGCAGTTCTTTTGGTCAAAAAGGGCATGCTGACTTTTCATATCATTGGCCATACTTCGAATTTTTGGCGTTGCAGGTCTGCATCAGTTTCTGCAACAGCAGCAGTTAGAAGTATTGCTGTTGAGGATGAAAATGTTGATTCGGCTTCAAGTGAAGATTCAAAAAAACTTGGAATGAATGAGGTTGCTGATAGCTCGGTATGGCCAGCTAGCTGCTATTATTTGTTTTTTCATTTCTCAACTCTTTTAAATATAAGTTTTCATGATATCACCTTGATTGGTGTAAAAAAAAAACTTTGCCATAATCTTATACCTTCACTCAGAATAAATTGAAAGAAACAGAACTAGGGATTCCACTAGCAACAGAAGGAACCATCCATCAATTACAGCAATCTTGAATTTATCTTCAGGAAACTAGTTACAAGCCATTGACATGCTCACACATGTACCGGTTTTGCTGTACCGCAATTTACTAATGGATTTTGCAAGATGGGGGCCATGTAAGCTTGTCATGTGGGTGATTGTCTATATTAGCACACAGCCTCAGTTCATTTTGCTTCAACCTAACCAAGTTAACATAATATTGGATGGAACAAAATATTTTCTTGGAGACCAGGTTGCAAGACATTGCCTCTTTCCTATAAATAAGAGTCTCACGAGTGGTCCAACTTAATATTCCGGAAGTAAAATGTAGATTTTTTAAAAGCGAATCTAAAGCTTAAATTCTGAGGTTCAAGTTCGATAATTTTGTTAAATCTGAGTACTTTTGACTTTTGAAGCTCTTGATTAACTGAGAATCAGGCACATATATCAAGATGAATCTCCTGTTGCTCGGTTAATGTGATAGATTCTAATGCATGTGCCAAAAATGGATTGAATCAAATATACATGTAACTGGATTTGGTATGTTGTGCAGAACGATGATGAGAGCATCCAAGGCAAAGGACGCAAAAGAGCTGCTGCAAGGGGAAGAGGAAGAGGTGCTACACCATCAAAGCGGGGAAGAAAATCTGAAAATTCTGCCCTTCAAAGGATGCTCATGAACAAGGATGACGACGAAGATGATGATGATGATGACGTGACGAAGAGATTAAATAAGTCTCAACCTCGGGTTGGTGACCTTTAGATTCTTTCTCTTAGGGGAATTTTATTTGTGCATATTAACTAATACCATATAATTGGTCAATCTCACAGTTTACCAGACGGCAAAGCTTAGAAATCTCTGCTCCACGGGTTATTTTATGACTACGTTACAAATTTGCAATTTATACTTGAACTTCAAGGTGTTAACATTTTTTAGCTCTACTTGAACCTGATAAGTACCCCCTTTTTTGTAGGTAACAAGGAATTATGGTGCTTTAAGAAGGTAAGAGCAGCTGAGGTCTCGCACTCCTATCCTAGATACTGGTGGAGCAGATGGTTTGCTATGATCACGCCAACCCATTCTGGTGTGGATCCTTGTTTGAAGAATTGCTGATGACCCATGTGCTCTGTAATGGAAATGAAGAGAAAAAACTAATCCGGCAGTATTTTCTAACACCGGCAAACCACAGAACTAATGATGCTGATGCATGCTAGAGTGCTAGTTGCCGTATGCTTGCCTTTTTCCAGATAAGTGGATACCTGCGGTAGTTTTGTACAAATTTGAGCTTGTATAGAACATGACTAAGATGAAGCAGCTTTGAGATCTTTTTTTTACATGATCAAGTGGGGTCTTGTTCCTCTTACCCACCCAAGTGGTATCCCAAAGTAAGTTACAATCCAGATAAATATACAAGAGTTAATTGCAAGGTTATTGTTAAGACAGCCTGCTGGAATAAAAAAAAAATGAAAGCTGCTTGAAAACTGACGTTGGCCATAAAAAATATGACTCAATAGAATGGTTAGTTTCCTGACAGTTTATTGTGTATTTGAGGATATGATATTGATTGTTTTTTAAAGTATATTTTTATTTGAAAATATATTAAAATAATATTTTTTAAAAATTATTTTTGATATCAGCATATGAAAATACTAAAAAAATTAATTTAAAGTTAAAAAAAAATAATTTAATTTTAAGTAAAGAAAATTCTTTTTAATTTTTTTAAAAATATTTTTAAAATGTAAAATTAATGTTCTAGCCAGATTAAAAGGTCACAAGGCCCTAAACAATCTATTTGATAAAAGTCAACTTGTTTGACGTGGGAAGAGTGTCGGCTATGGGACTGTTTGGAAATTTAAAAAGTATATTTTTAGTTTTACTAAAAGTTTTTTTTTTTTTATGTATCTTTGAATTACTGATTTTATAAATAATTTTTTAAAAAAAAATTATTTCAATATATTACTAAATAAAAAATATTTTAAACCACAATTTCAATTCCAAATCAATGCTCAGATAGCAAGGCCTGAGGGAAAATAACCACGGCGCCTGTACGAAAGAAGCTAAGCATGGCCAGCAAAAAAAAAAAAAAAAAAAAAGGCATAATAACAAAATTTGCCCCTGAATATGGCAAGTTTGATATGGAAGCAACAGAAGTGGGATGAAATTTCACGTTCTCTGATAGAGAAATGACGGTTACAATATATGTACTGTTCAGCAATGCTTAGTTTATCGGAGGTGTCTCCTCTGAGTCAAATTTGCTGAATGCCTCCCCTTGGTTGGACTGCTGGTTTTTCCCTGCTCAAAAGTTTGTTGAAAAATCAGATTGTGTGAAGCTATGGCATAAAAAAATTCACAATTGAGCCAAATAATGACACTCAATTTGTAATCCACCAGAAACATCATATAAGAGATGTTGCTCGGTTCTTTGTTGAAGATAATCCCATCTTGAGACTGAAAGACGCACTTACCACATGAACAAAAGAACTGTAAGCAAAACCACACCAACGATATTCCATCATAACAACACATCAGACCTCTGCATGCAAGTCCAATAAGAAATCCTCCCTAGGAAATAAATTCCGTCAACAAACTCAAAAGCAAACAATTGGAATTCTTTTTTTAAATGAGTAAATTTTGATTTTCAACTGTCACGTTCACGAACAACTTATGGAGCTGCCAACCTCAGGTACTATTGCGTTCTTATGAAAGGTCAAGTGGGGTTAGAGGAGGAAAAGGAATAAAAGAATGGTGCTCATTCTCATACCTGCCTTCGCAAGCTAAAATTCCCAATTAATATTCAATCAAAATTTTAATTTGATTGCAACATGAGGAATGAGGATTGGCGAGGACAGGAGCAATAAAGAAAAACTTCCACATCATACACATTTATCAGTCCAAACCCAGCATGTGATTCAGAATTTCATATTCTTCCCTACTTGTGTTTGTAATCCAAAGACATCTAGAAAGAAACAAATGTCTTCCACTAGAACGTTAAGTTTCATTCAATTTCCGCATGCATGATTTTATCCTCATGAAATAGTAAAGAACCTCACATGTCCATAGATGAATATGCATTTTTCAGGAAAAAAGAAGCAAACAAAACCGAAGTTGAGGACAGAAAATTGATGTTCGACAATTTTGTACCTTTTGTCTAACCAACACTGGTTTGTCACCCTTTTGTGGCACATTCAGTTTAGTCCCTCTGCTGCTGCAATTCAAGCTCAAGGAAGCTTTTCCTGTCACGTTTTCTTTTCCAGGGCCAACCAATTTGTTGATCCCGCCGACTCTCACCTTCTCCTTAGCTTTTGCGGTACCAGGTAATGGGTGTAGTTCATTACCTCTATGGTCTGCCAACGCTTTTGCACGAAGGGTCTGGTTCTGGACCTGCAAAGTTTAACAATTTCAACTTGTTCCCATCTTTATGATAAGTCATTCATTAAAAATCCTATAATAAATGTCACTCATCTTGGCAACCTATTACTGTCATTAAAATAGAATGCAATAAGTTATTTTACATGTAATTTATCAAAGAGCCAAAAGTTTCTGGGCTTGGAAAAATTTAGCAACACGCATCTCTTGAATTTGTACAGGTTCTAACCTTTGATTTCAGAGCTTCTAGGGAAGCTGACTTTGCAACATTACTTATACCTCCCTTCGTAGAATTAAAGACCTTCTCCTTAACTCGAACAACAGAAGCCTTGGACATGTCAGAATCTTTTGTTTTCTTCCTCGCTGCTTCAGTCATCCTTGCCACATTTCTGCTATCTGGAGTTTGTTCTTTGAACGCAAGTGTTGAGCTCTTAGCATCGTAACCAGGGTTTGACGATGATCCCCAACTAGATTTGCTGGATGAAGATTTGCGATCTCTTAATTGCTTATTCTCATCATTAATCTCCACCCTTGATGCTTTTCTTGTAACAAAGCTTTTCCTGAGACCATTCCTGACAGCTGACAAAAGCCCACTTGCGTGATCAAATCCTCGACTTGATACTTCTAGGTTCCTTTGCTTTGCTTGATGATCTCTCTCAGATGTAACAGTACTTGTATTGCTTTCAGCTGCCTTAACCACCAGAGAATTCAAACTACTTTCTGTACCACCTTGACCAGATTTGGCTTCTAAATCAGTTTCCTTAGCATTTCGAGTGAAGCTCTTCCCAGAAACCACACTTGCTTTCGACCTAGAAGTTCCTTTAGAATTTACTAAGCTTAGTCTGGGTTTTATTTTGTCATTGGGTTCTGAATTCACCCTCGAAGATACTTCTAGGTTCCTTTGCTTTGCTTGATGATCTCTCTCAGATGTAACAGTACTTGTATTGCTTTCATCTGCCTTAAACACCAGAGAATTCAAACTACTTTCTGTACCACCTTGACAAGATTTGGCTTCTAAATCAGTTTCCTTAGCATTTCGAGTGAAGCTCTTCCCAGAAACCACACTTACTTTTGACCTAGAGGTTCCTTTAGAATTTACTAAGCTTAGTTTGGGTTTTATTTTGTCATTGGGTTCTGAATTCACCCTCGAAGACTTACTTAACACCTTAACTGGATGCTGCTTATTCATTGAAATATCGTGACCACCTCCTCCCCATTTCTTGCTTGCATAATGTTTGCCCCTTGATCTTGAGACAGAGGATGGAATATTCGGGGAAAATGACCCCTTACACTCAAAATCTGAAGATGTACTCTTCTCACCAGAATAAGCAAACGCAGCTTTTAACTGGCGAGAAGAACATTGGTGGAACCTGTATTGATTTAGTTGTTAATAAGCATCACTATTTTAGATTTTCACCAACAAAAATTCCACTGCTAAATATGGAAGATAGAAATATAACCAAGGAGGATAAAGATGCTTACGGATGGCTAGTTCTAAACCACTCATCATCTCTGAAATGTGGAAAAAAGAAACGTATCAGTATCACAAATGCAGAATTTCGCTTACCATGGAATTCTAGTAGCAGTTCATAACATAAAGAGGAAGTGATGAACTAACACATCTTGGTAGTTAGACTTTGCTTCTACCAAAAAATCCACCCAAATTGGTGCTTCAATTTCTTCCTATACATCAACAATCAGAGCGTAATCAACAACGTGTAATAAATGAATGCGTGAAAATCCAGATAAAATATAAAGGCCACCATTAGCAAACAAAAGGCAATGTGATTGAAAAAAAAAATGATATCAACTGAGCCTAAAGTTTTGGAAATAAGACATCTAATATGCTCAAATCATTTCAGGAATATTAACTAAGTCCAAAATCAACATTGTATATCATGAGATAATGCCACAACAAATCTTGAAAAAAATTGAAAAAATCCAATCAATAATCAAAATAGGACCCCAAGATTAAAAATATACTAGAAATAAAACATCTCCTGCCCGAAACATGTTAAATACCTATCAGAGATACTACCAAGATACCAAATTCAAGATAAAGAACCTCGAAATTTCAATCAAAACCTGTTAGATAACCCCTCATAAACTACACACATGACCCTGATAAGCCATGTGACAAAAACAACCAAAAAGAAAAAACATTTCACAATGCAACAAAAATCAGGTACCCATTCAAAGATACAGAAAAAACCATAAACCCCATTAGAATCCTCTCTTTTTTTAAAAAAAAAATAAGTACGAGAGTTACCAGAAATGCCCAGTGATCTCTAGCCTTATTTACAAGATCCATTTTATGGTTTCTTTCGTAAGTGATGAAGAAGAACCCTTCAACAACAAAAAATCACACTGTTCGTGTTTCTTGATTGAATTGTTGCAAAGAACCCAAATTTCCCATTTCTAATCTAATGGGTTTTGTTTGTTCTCTTGGCTCCTCCGCTTCTCTCCTGTTTTTTTTTTTTAACAAAAATCCCATTGTGGAGACTGCTACGTTTTTATTACACGTGACGTTACAAGTGTCTTAGATCTCTGCTAGAGTGAGTTAAGGACGTCGGATTGGTTTACTAGTTAGTGGACTAGTGGAGCCCACGAAAGTTGACGGTTGAGATCTTTTGATGGGAGGGTGGAAATGTTAATAAAATGGTATGGTTTTTATGGAAAGATGGGGCAAGTAATTCGACCGTTGGGAAATTTTGAAATATTGAAATGATGGAATGACAGTGGCCGAAGGCTACTGTCACGGCTTGGTTCATTTTCTTACATGAAGGACAAATTATATTTCGGAAGGAAGGGAGACCTCGATACAAGGAATTAAGAAAGAATGAAATGATGCACTTGAGGGTCTAGTTGCTGTGGTTAATTGTGTGACTTGTTCCGTCCCCGTCCCGGGTTCGACCTTCTATGTGCACGCCTGTCACCCCCGCGGTGTCTTACCTGCTCCTGGGCTTGCAGGATGTCCAGTGGGCCGTGGGGAATAGTCGTGGTGCGCGCAAGCTGGCCCGGACACCCCGCGTAAAAAAAAAAAAAAAAGAAGAAGAATGAATGAAATGATGGAATGAGATTCTTTTAAGCTTTTTGCAATATTTTTCTTCCACTTTTCTCCAATGTTTCTGGATTTTTTTTTAAATTACACAGTAATTTAAAAGTTTTTACAAAATAATACTATTAAAAAAAATAACATATTTTTATCTTGTTGCGTTTAAAAAACATGAAGTATGTTTCTGTGATATATTATAAAAAATATACACAGACACAATAACCATTTTTCTTTCCAAACTATCACTCTCGAACATATATAGACACAAAAAATCTCTTAATTTTTTTAAAAACCTACTCGAACACTTGTTCTATATTTTTGCTTTTAAACACCCAAAAATCAAATTCATATTAGTATTCAATCATTCTTGAATGTTTTTCTTTTCAAAATTATTAACTAAATTAAATATTAGGTTAAAGAATTAATAATAAATCTTATTAGAACTATTTTTTTTGTTAGATTTAGATGCAAGAAAATTTATTGCTAGAATTATTGTGGAATGACTACTAAAATTTAATTAATATTGCGGTTCAGAATTGTAACATCAATTAAATTAATATCATATTTCTAAACCGTGACATAAAAAAATATCAGAAAAATTTTTTATTGTTGTATTGATTGACTATTTCTTTCTAATTTGAATACTAATTGCTCAATTTGTCCATGTTTATTTTCTTCTTTTCTTTTCTCCTTGACAATTTTTTATAAGGTTCAGGAAGGAAAGAGGATAGGAAGCAAGGGTTGATGAATTTTGGACCTCTGATTCATTTTTTTTGTAAGAAAAATTGAACCTTGAAGGCTCCGATTTGCTTTTTTCATTTCATCCTCCCCAACACGAAACTAAACTAAAGTTAAGTTTTGCAACGGGGGAGTAATATTTTCTTTTCCCAATAATATATTTGTCTTTCAAAAATTTACCGGGGGCATGAAGGACTTTTACTATTTTATTTAAAAAGTAAAATTACTAAAATAACCTTTTAGGCGATTATACAGAGGCTTTGTGGCCATTTTCTTTTTTAATGAATAGTAAAAAGACTTGAATACTATGAGGATCAAATAATTGTAAAACCTCCATGGAGGGCATTCTCGTCTTTGTCTCTAGATTTTTTGTTATTTTTCGGGTGAGTTGGAGGACACTTTTATCTTTTAGTAATATAAAATATTAAGAAAAAAAAAAAGTTACTAGAGTGACTACAAATGCTAACAAGCGGACACCATTCTGTTTTGTGGTCGAATGCAGTCTTCCACCATATCTTCCAAAGCATCGTTGTATTTTTTTTCTCTTGGTGTGATGGGTGTTAGCGGAGGATAGGTAATTTGTTTATAGTGGTTTTTTTTTTTTTTTTTTTTTTTGTCTTTTGGTCGGCTTTGTTTTTTTGTGTTTCAGTTTTATTTCTTATTTTTTTTTAAGTATTTTTATAAAAATTTTGTTTGTTTTCAATTTAGTTCTTCAATTATAAAGTTACTTTTCTTTTCAATTTAACCCTTTAATAAATAAAAAAATTGTTGCTCTCTCATTTGTTTTTATTTTTTTAATTTTCACCCTCATTATTTTAATTATATATATTATTTTAGATCCTTTTGTATAATTGATTTTTATTCTGTGTTTCATCCTTTGTATGTTTTGGGATTGAACTTTGTGGTTTTTTTTTTTTTAATCCATGGTGTTTATAGTCTAATTACCCAATTTACAAGTTTGAAATGTTAACGCATATCGATATCTTTTCTTTCACTTATTTTTTTTGGTTTCATCGTTCGATATTATTTTTTTTAAAAAAATGGTTTTGTGATTTTTTATATTTCTATCAGATTATCTCAATCTCGTGACCTGGATAACAATTACAGGTTAACCCAAGTTGGTTGACCTGTTATTATCTAAGTTACATGTTTATCACGCTAACTCGGATTAACTTGAGCAATTGTTTTTCTTTTTTTAATCCAATCTCATACTTTCAAA
The DNA here is from genome assembly GCA_007827005.2 of Populus simonii. Classification (NCBI taxonomy): domain Eukaryota; kingdom Viridiplantae; phylum Streptophyta; class Magnoliopsida; order Malpighiales; family Salicaceae; genus Populus; species Populus simonii. The sequence goes on along the minus strand of CM017464.2, from coordinate 44,195,133 downwards.
GTTTTTTTCCAAGATATCATGATCTTTATTTTTATAAATATTTTATCCGTTTATTATCATTATCTATTTTCTTATCTAATTAAAATAGAATCAACCTATTAAACTTGGTTAGACTTGTAACCCATGTTATTTGTTTTTCTTATTTCTTTTAAACATACTTGCATCACCTCCATGATCACTCTCTTTTTCTTATTTTTTATTCTAATTTTGGTTATTATTTTTATTGATACTTTTTTAATATTTTTTAATAATTTTTAAATTTATGTTACAATTAATATCCTTCTTCTATGATTTCTTGTTTTGCTTATTTTATTTTTTAATAAAGGTTTTTTTTTAATGTTTTGTGTGTATTTAAATTTTTAAAATATCATTCTGATTCGCTGGAAAGTAGTTTTCTTTTAGAAAGTGAATTATTTTCCGATGTTTGTTAGTGTAATGAAAAATAAGTTGGAAAACACTTTCCAGTGTTTGGTTATGTCATGGAAAATAACTTATTAATGTTTTATTTTTTTCAAGTTTATTAAAATAATGAGAAACAAATCTTACAAATTAAAAAGTTGAATGAGAATGAAATTGAACAAAAAGTAATTTAATAAATTATCTCAAATAAAATAAATAATAATCAAAATAATAAAGATCAAATCTAAAAAATAAAAAAATTGAAAGATAAAATAATAATAATTAACATTTCATAAATTATTTCAAATAAAATAAGTAACAATCAAAAGAATGAGGATCAAATTTGATAGATAAAAAATTTTAATTAAAAAATAATAAGGAAAAAGCAAATAACAATTATAAAAATAAGGATCAAAATTAATATAAAAATTAAATTCTAAGGGATGAAATTGAAAAACAAATATTCAAAACAATATATATATATATATATATATATATATATATATATATATATAGCAATCAAAAATTTGAGGATCAAATTTGATATAATTAGCAAATAATATGACATTTCTAAATTTTTCACAACTTTCGGAAAGTGTTTTCCGTCAAAATAAAAGGAAAACACTTTTCTGAAAATTAAACCAAATTTTTCTTACTAGAAAGTATTTTTTATTGACCAGAAAATATTTTTCATTGACTAATTTTTTTAATAACAAATAAACATTAAAAAATAAAACAGTTTTCAAAAAACAATCGCAACATAAACACAAAGGAGAGACAAGATAATATAGGAGGATAGAAGGAGATGAGTTGGCGATACTTAAAATCCTTTGCAGCTTCCTCATTGGTTGTTTTAAACCTCTAAGACCCCCACCACCACCACATGTCTCGCTTCCGTTCTTCACCACTCGTTCTTTTGATTCTCATGCTTTCCTTCACATATAAGCTTAACACTTCCCTTTCGACGCCCTTCCAGTGTACATTTCTCTCCTCTTCAAGAGACATCAACAAGTTTTAACCTAAGAAAACACTGTAGAACGTATTTGCAAGACAATGGCATCACTTGCTAGCTCCAGCACCATTGTTAGACCAACCCCGTTTCTTGGCAAAAGGGGTTCAAATGCTAACCCTCTTAGAGATGTTGTCTCCATGGGAAATGGCAGATACATCATGGTAGGTCTCTCTCTCTCTCTCTCTCTCTCTCTCTCTCTCTCTCTCCCCCCCCCCCCCCCCTCTAGTTGTCCTCTTTTTTTTTCCTTTGATGGGGGCTAACATGGATAGGTTCTGCTTGAATAGAGCAATGAGTTGTGGTATGGACCTGACAGGGTGAAGTACTTGGGACCATTTTCAGCTCAGACTCCTTCATACCTGACTGGAGAATTCCCAGGTGACTATGGATGGGACACTGCTGGTTTATCAGCTGATCCTGAGGCCTTTGCTAAGAACAGGGCTCTTGAGGTAACCTTTTTGTCTCCAAAATCATGACAAGTTTCTCTATAATGAATAATAATTGCCTTAGAAAATCATGTAAGATGGAATATTTTGATACAAATGCGACTTGGATATTACTAGCCTGGTACAATTCTTGGAGAGGTTTCAGTGATGGAAAGAAGGATCTTCGACAAATTCGAATTAAAACTATTATGCAATATTTTTAGGTGATCCATGGCAGATGGGCTATGCTTGGAGCACTAGGCTGCATCACCCCAGAGGTCCTTGAGAAATGGGTTAAAGTAGACTTCAAGGAACCAGTGTGGTTCAAAGCTGGAGCTCAAATCTTCTCAGAAGGTGGCTTGGACTACTTGGGCAACCCCAATCTTGTCCATGCCCAAAGCATCCTTGCTGTCCTTGGATTCCAAGTTGTCCTCATGGGCCTTGTTGAGGGATTCCGCATCAATGGTCTCCCCGGAGTAGGAGAGGGTAATGACCTTTACCCTGGTGGCCAATACTTCGACCCTCTCGGCCTGGCCGATGATCCAGCTACATTCGCCGAGCTCAAGGTGAAGGAAATCAAGAATGGACGGCTAGCCATGTTCTCCATGTTTGGATTCTTTGTTCAGGCTATTGTTACTGGAAAAGGTCCCCTGGAGAATCTCTTGGACCACCTAGACAACCCTGTTGCTAACAACGCTTGGGTCTACGCCACCAAGTTTGTGCCTGGGTCATAAATTAACATTTAATTTCTTGGATTAGAATGGAAAGACCTTGCCTGAATTGTCTTGGTTCCTGTATTTCTAGATTAAAGACTTCGTATCGTTGAGATACAAATTAAATTGTATAACCTGTTTCATTGTGTGATCCAGTGTAAATTGTTGTGACGACTGAAGGTTTTCTTAATTAAGATGAACCTCAAACATGGAGGCATGGCATCAATGCTATACAAACCTTACTGCCTGCTATGCCACTGCATCAAATATTTGGTGACCTGACAAAAAACCCATGACGGATATTCAAGAAAGTTGAAAACACCATGAGAAACAGCATTTCTAATTGATTGATTCAACTTTCAAGCAATGTTTCTTCCAAATATGAACTTGGTATTTGCATGAACAAAACAATGACAGCAAAGTAGAACAGAACAATGCCCCGGTGGGGGGGGGGGGAACAAATTACATACAATATACTTGTTATGATAGAACAACATAACAAGCAATATAGCAATTTCACAATTGGGACTACCAAGTTCGTCCTTGCATCTACGCTAACAAAATATACAACTGACTTCCACTAAAAAAAAAAAAACTGGGACAGGAACAAACCTATCTGGCTATTCACATGGCCGTCAATCCTTCCACCAAGCAACAAAAATTGGTAGACGCGTACAATTTCTCCAACTACACTACCCTCATGAAATATACATACCAATTGCAGTTGCCATAACAAGAATAAAAGCAACACATCCAGAATCGGAAAGGAAGCAGCTTCCTATAAGCATTGTCGCTCCTCGATTGCTGCTTTGAGTACTCTTCAACTTTCTCCATGTCACACCAAATATGATCATATCATAAGCTGGATCATTTTGATCCTCTCATGACTGCCTATCTTCTCCACCATTTTCGGCGATTTCTATCAACTTCTCCATGCCCAAGTTTGTGAAGCCTTGCCTTTGTCTCCCGTAATCTAACCTTATAGTCTTTCTTCCAAGTCTCAAACTTAAGTTTCAATCTTCGAAGCTCTTCATCAGGATTCATGTTGGAAGCTGATTGTCCTGCCCTGACCTCAACTAATGCTTTGGCATCATCATCGAAATTTTGTTTCTGCAGCTCAAATTCCTTTGCAAGATTGTTGACTACATTTACAGAGCCATTATTCTCCCTCCCTGCTCTTAAATCAGGGAAGGCATTAGCAAATATGTTGGGTGTGTTCCCACCAGGAGTTCGTGATTCCATTGAAACATTATCTTCAGAATCATAATCGCGAGGGGATGTAGAAGAATCAAGTTTTCCAGGTTGGGCTGCAGTGTTATCAGCAGCAAGACTCTTTCTGGCAGCGGCAAGACTTGTCTGCAGTAGAATTAAAGAATACTTAGTCAGGCAATGGATACTGAGTTACTTTGCAGTTTTCAATCTTTGTGTATGTAGGCTTGTGTGCACACACATCAATAAGAGATCAGCAATTTTACTTTCCACATATTGCATTTTAAGCTATTGATAGAGGAGCAACCATAAAAATTTACATGGATTGTCATACATCGATATGCAAAAATTAATCTCTTAATTCTCGGCTTTGAGATGGATCATGGTGCAGAGATCAGTAATAAAGGAAGTAGCAGCAAGGTTTTGATCTCCTCAGAAGATATGGACCTGAACCAGCCCAATACCAACAAAATTTACCATTACAGCTATTGAATCATTCATCAGAGGATATTTATTAAAGTTGCCTTCTCAACTTCTCCTGGGTTTTGAAAATAAGTCCATCAAATAACATTGGAAAATTGAAGACACTACTCTGTTAAAGAGCATGACCATACAATTTACGATTCCTCCACTTTTTTATGACTCTATAGTGGGACCTAGACCAGCTAAAGAGCATTGGAAGTCCCTATGCTTATTTAGTGGATCATCATGGGCAGCCAATATACCTAATATGTACATGGGAATGCTCAAACCAATTCCAATTGACAATCTAATCCTACAGTCTATGTATCTAGTGAAATATAATGACAGTTCAATATAGAAGCAATTGCTTGAAATTAATTTCTCCACAGTTCTTAAATCTGTTTTAAGTTCCTGTTATACTAACCACAAAATAAAACATATGATGTATGCACTTAGTAATGAATTAATATTAACAAGCAAACTCACTTGCAATGATAACATCTGCATCTGCCACATCTCTTCCATTGCTTTCATTTTTGCCTCATAATCTGACCACCTTTTCTCATACTGTTGTAATTGCTCTTGCAGTGCAGCATTTTCCTCCTCCTTTTGCCCAATTGTTGCTTCTGCTTTAACAACCCTTTTTTGGAGCTCTGCCAAAATTGAAGTCTGAATGTCAATCTGCTCTTGTGGTATGACCTGATCAAGCACGAGAAGTCAACTTCTTAGCTCTTCAAAGATGCTTGATATGCACAGAAAAAACAAGGAAAAGGCCTCTCTAAATATTGCACATGTCAGAGCATACATGAAATCTCATCACAGTAGAATGGAACAACATAATTGCACCAATGTTATACCCAAAGTATAGCGTTCAAACAGACAAGGCCAAGGATTAACACTGCCCTGAAAGGTTGCAGTTCATCAACAAATGCCATCTATCATAGGTTGAATATAATGCATTATAGCAGGCAGACCAACGACAGTAAATGCAATTATTTATTGTGCACATTGTTTTATTGAATATCAACATTTCAGAAGAAAATACAGTAGGTTGACTGAATACATGATATGGAAAAGGTCAAATACCTAGAAATCAATTCAAACCAATGAAAGACAAACACTATACAGCCAGAAAGAAGAATGTATTTGGACATTCAACAAATGAACCTGGCATCCATACAGCTTAAAACTGTGGGTGGGTGTGTGCAGAAAAAATCTGTACAAATGCATAATAGTGACACAAATTTCAGCCTTGTGGCCCTTCCTCCCATGATGAGTTTCATAAGACAAATAACAAAGGAAATACAACTAATTGAAAGAAATCTTGCCAGAAGCCAGAGAAACCAAATACGTGCAAACTTCTGTACATTATATTTGGGAAAGGCAGTGACCAACAACCAATTTCAACAAAGGGACCGAAAAGAAAATAAAATCAGGTTGTTGAAACGAAATAATTACACCAATGAGCGTACCTTCACTTCTGAAATCTTCTTGCCTGGCTTTCTTTTAGAATTTGAATTCTCATGGATTAACCGCTTCATTTTATGCGTATTGTTGAAGTGCTTTCGAGCCAACCACCCCCGGATTACTGCAGGGACAAGTAATGAGAATATTGTATCTAACAGACAAAAAGTAAAAATCAGCAATAAATAACAGGATTTACCAGATTGTAAATATACAGCTGCCACTAGCTGCTCATCCATTGCTATGGGAGCACTAGCTGTGCACTTCTTTTTAATGTGATTGAATTTCCTTCTTATGTTTTCACCACGGACAACTGCATCTCAATAGTAACTTGAATCAAATGCTGAGCAGAAAATACTTAAATAATCAATAACAAGCTCCTCAGCATCCATCCTAAAGGAACAGACTATGCTAAAGCTGCCTGACAATTGATTTTAGTGCCATATAGCAAAAACATACAGAGCACCAAGGACAAAGTACACCTAAAAACAGAAAATACGATTTGTATTTGTATTTGTATGGTGCAAAGAAAATGTGAGCCAAAATATGAAATTACCAAGACTACAAAGCAAATGATAAAAATCTCAAATGAGACATTGAAATTTGTTTTTGAAGAATAGTGCATTACATGATTGTAATATCATCACTCCTTGTTTGAGTTCATGGAAATTGTGACGGGCCTGGCCACCACGGAAGTATTTTTGAACCCCAACAATACCTCGCAGAAACTGTTTTCTCTGCTCTTCTAATGTTCCAATCTGTGAGCCAACAATAAGAGTCAGGGAACTAGTTAAACATGAAAATCTTGCTACAAGCAAAGAGATTTATTCAAACCAATTCCTGAAAGTAGCATCAAACTAATGTGTGAACTCAGCTATGTTTTGCTCTTAAATTGGGTAAATGATGATATTATTGTACACAGAAGAATAGATTGTACCTCCACGTAATGAAACACGGAAATATTACAAGCAAGAACAGAGAGGAGCCAGCAACCCAATATTGTTCCAGCCACTTTAATTTTTCTAACTCGTCTCTTCCTTTTTCTGATCAAAACCCTAATCTAATACACTGGAGTGCATATAAGCAATTGATACTTGAAGCAACAGCCAATCAAGGCCACAAGGACAAGCAAATGTTCGCAGAAATCAAAGCTAACCAGTATGATGACAGCAGCCATATATAGCTTGATCTATTGCACCAGGGCAGAAACAAACCAAGCCAATACAAGTAGAGGTTTGTTCCATTCAAGCTCTATGTGGTTTAATTCTAAAAGCTTGAGAAATAAATTTTCTAATGGCAGCTCAAGCTTGGAACTGTCGCAGAGCTTGGATCTATTGCACCAAAGAAGAAACAAACCAAGCCGAGACAAGTAGAGGTTTGTTCCGTTCAAGCTCCATGAGGTTTAATTCTAAAAAGCTTGAGAAATACATTTTCTAATGGCAGCTCAAGCTTGGATCTGTTACTAAGCTTGACAAGCTTTGATCAGATCTTAAGCTCCTCTATTCCATTGACAACACTGGCAAGAGCCATGCACTCAAAACTTTTACTTGGTCATCTTACACTATTGTTAGTTTTTTTATCTATCATTATTTTTTTCATCTATTATGTATAAAACACTTTCTGTTAAGACTTTATTTTCTAGACTGTGCCAGGGTAATTTAATATAAAGACAATCCAATGATTAAATACAGCTCTGGAAGTTTAGCAAAATACACCCTGTCATCAAGTCCATGCTAAAAGGCTGAATTACAACTTCTGGCCATTAAAAGCAACTCAGATATAATCCATAAACACCATATTAGAGGAAATAACAAAACATTTATGAACTGTGAAAATAACATGAGTACATATACCTGGCCCATCCGAAGATACACTTTGGTGTAACCAACTTGATACATTTCAGGGAGGACATTAAAATTTTTGAGAACAGCAACTGACAAGCTTAATGGATCCTGAGATACATTTGTCTCCGGGAGCAGGAAACCATATCTAAATCACGTGCAGGGTTATGATAGGAACGATCAGCTTTAAAACAAGGAAGTATTGGAGAACTAACAGATTGTATCTTATTTACCTTCCTGCAAATTCTTGATGAGTCATTCGAGTAGGATATCCAGATCTTGAGATCCTCACAACCTCCAAAACTCCACAACATCGGAGTTGCTTTGAGACAAGATCATCTTCATACTGGCCAGGAAGCTGCTTAGCATTTGGTTTTATGCAGCGAATGAAGTGAGGTGTAGTTTTCTCCAACTGGTGCATTAGTTTGAAGAGTTGACTCTGTAGGCAGGAACAACCACTCAACATTTTGCAAAATACAAATTATGCCAGAATGCAGATAAAAAAAAAGGTTGATGATGTTGCCAGAAGAATTATTATTTTGCTCAAGCACAAGATACAATTTTTAGTATGCAGCGATCAATTCCAGAGCACCAAAAGTCAACCAGTAAAAGTGTTCAAAATGCCAGAAATTATAATTGTTATGCAGAACAGTAGAAGCTTATCTACCTTGAACTTTGTGCCAACACTTTGCATCGAGGGTTCTGACCCACCAAATTGGCTGGATGGACTTGCTAATTTCAGTAATTGACAACCACATGATGATAGCAATTGGATGAAATCAGAGTGCATTGGATCTCGGTTCTTTTCCAGAAAGCCATTTGTATCATACACAACCTGACAAAACTCCAAATATTAGTTTATTCTTTAATCTATTATCAACTTAAAGGTTCAGAAAGAATAAAAGTTTCGATGGATCAGAGTCAAATGTAATTTTAGCTGACAGCTGGAGATGGTACTCAAACAAAAGAGTAAAATATGCCAAATACAAGAAAAAGTACCCTCTATCAAAATAAATATCTTAGAGCATTTTCAATTATGAGAAATTACTTGTCTCATTGCTAAGATGCAAATAAATATTAAAATTTGGATTTAGAACAAATGAGTTCCGACATTAAGAGTTTCCTTTGGCATCAATTCCAACTACTGAGCAAAATTGAAGCTATAAAAGCTCTACAGAGTTTCATCATTGTAGCTTTATCTACAAGTGGATCAAATTTGCAACAGGTGCTTGGCCATGATTAGATGCTGCAATATAATTGTTTCCTATTATCTAATTAACTACTTAATAACAAGAAAATCCTAGAAGGAAGAAATATAAGCAGGAAGATATACAGCACCACTTTGCATCTTCAGCTATCCCGCATTATATGGAACTTTCTTTTTTTCCAGAATTGATGATAATTAAATTTAAAACATGAAAATCTTGAATGAGAAAAGGGTGGAAAGATGGATGATGCAGAACGGCCACCAATGGACATAAAGAAATATCTGCAAAATCATTAATAGTACAAGGGTTGAAGTCTTTGTAAATATCAGATCCCTATTTACAGGCCTTTTTTGTAACTTTTATTAACTTTTTCTGCGGTCAGTTGTTGTTGTCATCATGTAAGATTTTTCTTAAGCAAATTATGAACTGCTTTACATGTATTCATTTCAAATCTAATACGACGGAACAAGCAAAAACCCTGATTGAACTAAAGCTGCCAATCTGACTTAAAAATTCAACAGAGCAAAAATCATAGCTCCTCAAAAGTAAACTATAACTCACCTCTCCAGCATAATGACAAACACCAAAAGCCCTGCCTCTTTCACCTTTAAAACAAGGATTACCATTCAAATATTGCTTGAGCTTATTGGCAAAGGTTAAATCAGTGGCATTGGGGAAATTTGATTCCTCATCCAATAACGACAATAGCCCCAAAGGTTTCTGCAGAAACCAAAACAATCAAGGAGTGACCACCTTAAGTATAAGGCAAGCATTTTGATATCACATGCCTAGGAGAACTCTACATATGCATGTGCAGGACATAGACAAGAGAAGCTGCTAAAATACCTTCTCAAAGAGATTTAAGCACTCTTGGTTATCCTCAAAATCAACTTTAGTCCAGTCAATCCCATCCTCTTCATACTCCTGCAATTAATAAATAAAATGGTGAGTTTGACAGCTAAAACAATCAGATTCCATCAACCAAAATTCTTAAGCAGGAAGGGGAGAGAGAAAATACACCCAAAAAGTCAATGAGCCTTTATAGATGAGGAAATAAAATAATCCAAGTTTTAAAATAGAGAAAAATGGTTTGCGATAATTAGTTGGTGTGATCAGAGCAATGCAGACCTAAAATATGACTTTCTACACATTTTAAAATGCAACTTACAAGTTAGCACAGAAATTTAACTGAATACTTATACGCTTCAATATTGGAGTTGCAACAATCTACATAGATGTCACATTTGTTTCATGCCTATGACCAGGCAGCATAACTTAATGGAAACAGAGAGGCCAACAATTTTGGTGATGTATACTTCTTGATTCGCTTTTAAAAATCCCTCTTGCACAATTTTGAAAGTGTCTAGACAGCAAAAGCATATTCATTTCATTTTTATTAATTAGAGATGACATGTAAACATTCTTTCACAGTGAAAAAACACAGAAAATAAGTTTGTATATGAAATGATAGCATGTGGATAGCATTTTGCACCATTGCAACCACGAAGGCTACTTCCATTATGATCAGCACACCCCAGTATTGATGTTGCTTCAATATGATATGCTTACCTGCTGCTCAAGTTTAAATAGATGCCGGTTGAAATGTTGCTGCAGCCTCTCATTTGCATAATTTATGCAAAATTGCTCAAAGCTATTATTCTGAAAATGTAACGAGGTGATCATCAGGGACACAAGTGTAGAGCACTAAAAGTCTCACCAAACAGATAGATAAGATTTATAAACCTTAAATGACTCAAATCCATAAATATCAAGGATACTTATGGATCTCCCAGTAATCATCAGTTCACCCACTTCAAATGACTTGTTTATTTGTACCACAAGCCACTCAAACAGGTCTGCATAGATAAATTTTGACAATGCATCTCTTCTATCAATAGCCTGAAAAGAATACGATAAGGAACCCTTAAAAAACCATGTATCACCGGTGAATATACAGTGCTTTTGGGGTAATGCGTGGGTAAATTTGTTTTCAAATGAAGAACTAAACATGCCTGCTGCATTGTCAATTTTTTAGCAATGCTATCCTTTCCAGCTTGGATTTTATGGCTTGATAGAGCCAGCATCAGATCCTGGGCACTGCAATTTAATAGCCTGGCAGCACTGTTTACAGCTGCCAAAAGGAAAACAAATGGAATCAATCTTATTTCAGAAAAATCACCATGATATACCAGTGATAGCATGTCATGAATTTAGCATTGCCTCGTGCAATGTGCATGTTTGAAGATCCATTATTAATCAAAATCATTGGATAGATCCATTCCACTCATTCAACTGAATGTTTATATCAGCAGACATTCAAACACATTCCACGTGTTGTTGATCATGCAAATACTATTTCAGCATGATACTTGAGATGAAATTGCACAAATGATTATGCTCATCCAAATTGCCATAGGAAATCCAGGACCAAACTCATTAAACCCCATCTCTTTCGATGAAAATATTCTTCCTTTAGTGTTAGGAAGACACCAACTCTTAAAACAATGAACAGATTCAACTAGGCACTTGCACCTTTTTTATGATGACTCGAAACGAGCTAATCAAGCCAAAAACAATCAGTATGTGATTTCCCAATTCCATTTATGGTGGAATAAGAGAAAATAAGATGTTGTCAGCTATTGTCAAGTACTGAAAGCTGGCAATTCAATTTACTCAAATTGATATCACTCTTACCTTCATCGGCCAATGCCTCCACATGATTTTCGTTGTCAATTACTTGAAATGAAATGTTTCCAAGCCATAATACTGCAGCAAGCATTGCAAATGCCTGCTCTTGATCTTCTTTGTGAATTTGAACAATGTCCAGGGCTTCCTGGGGAGACAAGGAAAATAACACACAAATAGGGAAAGACGGATGCTTATGACCATGAAATAAAATGAAGTGACAGTGGGCCTTCAACCCATAAACAGACAATCATTTGAATTACCACAAGCTTATGAAACTTCATGCCATCATCAACACCGTCGATTACCAAGCACTCACTCTGGTTAAGATACTTGTACTCACTAGCCATTTTAAGGTTAAGTCTATCTGCAGAAGAAACAAGAAATTACCCCAACTTGTATCAATTGCATAGTGGAACATAGAAGTAGAGAACACATGATATATGTTTACCTTTTCAAGAAAAAGAGCTGGAACATAGAAGTAGAGAACATAGAAGTAGCATGAGAGTTTCTGACTGATAACTACAATAAAGCCTTCCCAAACTAATCTCAGTCAGCTATATGGATTTATGATTGACCATTAACAAATTTCAGTGTGTCGTGTCTTCTACAATTATTAATCACCAACAAAATTAGCATATAGAGAAGGTTCAAGCAATTGGATGATCTTCCATTTGGTTAGAAAAAACATCTTTCCAATTTTGCAGATTTCATTTTCTTTTTTAACAGGAAAAGGTGTTCATTTGGCAGAACATGAAGAACTGTTTCCAATTATATTATATTTTGAGAAAGACAACATAATACGTATATACATTGATCAAGCATGAATATCATTTGAAAAAAAAATAACAAATTATTATAATCTGAGGGCACAACAAGGATTTACAGGCTTCAACCACCAATGAAAATAAAAGCAATAACAATCAAAGAGAGGAAAAGTACTTTGGTAATAGTGAGTATCAAGAAACTGCGCAACAAAGTGGATGACACCAGATGTTTTTTGGGATGCTAATAGGGTCGGAAAAAAAAAAACTTGAAATTGGTAGGAGCGAATGTTGTCCAGATGAAAAACAAAGCAAAATTGTATACAAGTTTCGACATAAACATGGAAAAACAAGGACTTACAATTCTTCTTTTTTAAGGGAAAGGATGGGGGGGTTTGCAATATTTTTGGGGAGAAAGAAAAAAGGCTTTGATTTTTCCAAGACTGAGTGAACCTTCATTTCCCAGTGCAACTAAACATTCAGTTGAGATTCCAGAAGTTATAGACACGTGAGAAACTACTAGCCTAAGCAGCATTATGTCAATGCTACTAGTTCAGCCCTTTCTGTTCTGTGAAAGAATGGAAAATACATGCATCCCATCCCATACAAGGTAGCATAATGCAAAAACAGTACCTCTAAGAGTCGATGGAGCACCAGCACAAAGTTGGTAGAAGATATGGTATGATCTTTCACCATTGGCAAGCTGAACTACTCTTGACTGGTCAAATCAGAAAATGTAATTTCAGAAATGGATGGTGATGCTGATTGACATTCCAAGCTTAAACTTCAGAAGCAGGGGTAACTTACCTTTTCGAGTAGGACTATCAACAGTTATCATCGGCGAATGGTTTTCGAATATACATGGTTCAAGTTAATCAGTAACCAGATATCAAATGGCAGACTAATAATGACAATCTATTCAACTTCAACATACTTACAAGTTTGGATTTTAGCACCACAAATCTTTCCTGATGCGGTAAAATGAATTTCAATCAACTTTCCCTGCACCAATTGAGAATTACCTATAAACCAAATTGCAAGAACAACAGATTTAGGAATCTAACCCAACAAGAAGAAAAGAATTGGTGACAACTTACAAATCTACTAGAGTTGTCATTCCTGGATGTTTTTGCATTCCCAAATGCTTCAAGTATACAATTGGTCTGAAGGATTTCATACTCCATACCATCATTGCCACAACCAAGAGCAGCCAAGTACTGCATAGCATACTTTGCTGTCTCAGTTTTCCCAGCTCCACTTTCACCACTGTAGGATAAATAATAAAAGTTCAGAGCAGCAGAAATATCTCAATTGCTCATGAAACATGAAAGAGGCAATTAAAGCTGCATAAAAGAAAATACCACAAGACAACAAGGGAAAATATCATGGAAAAGCTCCAAATTAGACTACATTAATGAAAGAAAAAGGCAACAAACCTTATGATTATGGATTGGTTCTTTTCATCTGCAAAGCCGCATACAGGAAAAAAAAGAATGAAGAAATAAGAACTCTCAGAAACAATACCAACTTCAAACTCAAATGGTGAAAGGAAAAAAAACGATTCATCCACCTCTCATCATCTCATTATAAGCAGCATCTGCTATAGCATAAACATGAGGGCTGTCCTTAGCATTCTGCTTGTACGAAGTGAGGGTTTCATTTCCATAAATTGGAATGTCTTTAAAAGGATTGACAGCAATCAAAACTGGCCCTGCTTTACTCTGTGGAAGGAAACACAAGAGCCAGTCAAAGACAAGCAGAAAGGAAACATAAATTTGGCTTGCAAGGCAATTGCATGACCATCAGAATTATATTCTACTCACATAAATCAGATCCTGAGCATATCTGTGCTTAACATTATGAAGCACAGAAGGTTCATTTAAATAACTAAGCTGTATGAGATCATCTACACCCTCAAGGACATCAGGATTTGCAGGTATGAGCTCTTCTGTAGACACTTTGATAACCTAGCAAAATGACAAGCATTATTGCATATATAATCCACCAAGGAAGTAACCAGCACATGTGTAAATAGAATCAGGGATAAAAGGAGCTTATTAACTTACAGTTCCTGATGAAAGTGAAACAGTTGCTTCATCCCCTGAAGTTGACTGTATCTTTCCTATCCCCCATTGCCCATTTGGGAGCCGACACCAGACACGTAGCCTCTGAAAAAAAAAATGTGTAAATTAATGTTTTGATTCTCACAAATTTAAAGAAAAAGCAGAGAGAATTTTCACACAAAAGTATGCTCTTCTCAAAACAAATCTGGTGCCTTCTGGGAAGCTACTGTAATAATTGACAATAAAACAACAAATCCTAAGTATCTAGCCTCTCTAAACACTTCAGCTACAGTGGATCTTCTAATTTAAATGAGGGTGTTTGGCACAGCTTTTGCTTCTGCTTTTAGGTGCTTTTGGCTTAAAAATGCATTAAATTGATGTTTTTTAGTGATTTCTGATGATTTTGATGTGCTAATATCAAAAAAAAAAAAAAAAACAAAATTGAAAGAATGCATTTTCAAGCAAAAAGCTATTTTGAAAAGCACCCTGCACCACAATCCTAGACACCCATTTATGATAAAAGGTGTCATCCAAGTACACACTACGTGATACCTACTAACTCATCTCAACAACACAACAAAGTTAACTTGTATCTTCTTTCGCACTCTGCCCCATCCACCATAAACCATTAACAATAACAACTCTGCTCTTTCTTCAAAGTTAGTCTTCCAGTAAGTACAGCAATATAGAATGGGAACTACTGTTCTCTTCGAGCTTAAGTACCCCTGCTGCGACACATGACACCAATGAATTCTCCATGATTAGAAACTTTCTTTAACTTTCTTAAAATTACTATTTCTGCCGTGTAATTATAACAAAACATGCATAACAAGAAACACCCAAGCATTCCTCTTCTTGCAACACAAAATTGCAAACTAATAATAATATTAAACACCAATAACCAAGTTAATCCAACAAAATAAGAATAAAAACCAAACACATTAATTAATTTTTTTCATCAGTTACCTTCTTGATAAAATAACCAATGTTATCATCCCACTCTGGCTCTTTCCCCTTTGGCACTGAACCCGTGACTGGTCCCTTCACTTTCTCATTATTCTCTTCTACATACGGATTAGAATCCACACAATTTTGATCTTTCCTCATTTTCTTGCTTCCGAAACTCCCTGATTTGTACCCTAACTCCTTCTCCTTTCTTTTATTATACTCCTTCACTTTAGTAACTCTTGTCTCCACTTTGCCCTCCACTTGTCCATTGGAACCAACTTTAAAGTCTGTAGGCAGTGAGTGGCGTGCCGATGGAAGTCGTGCCCTAGAAGCAGGCCGTGCTGGCAAAGCGGGCGGCAGGTCCTTCGAATTCTCCAAAGCCTCATCTCGTCGCCGCAGTGAATCTAGCATCTCCTCCAGAGAGCTCCTTGTCACCGCGGCTGGTGATGCTGATAACATCATTTTTATCGCCAATTTTTCTTCCAATGTCAAAACCCTGAAAAAATGACACACCAGTAACTCATAAATCATAATCTTTAGGAATAACGCTCAAAGGGGGACCTCCAAAATTAGATTACAGTCAGGATTTCTCCTAACAACTTGGGATCGATGCTTGCGTTAATGAGGCCCAGAAGGTAAAAGAAGATGACACAAATTGGGTTTTTCTTTTCTGTTTTGTTTTTTCTCTATTGAGTCAAAAATTGAATAAAAAAATAGAAAGAACTGATTCAACAACAAACTCTAAAATTGTCACCAAAAGCTCAGAAACTTGTAATTCAGTACACAACACTTTCAAAAAAACAAAACAAAACAGCTTAGACCATCTGCTTAAGATCAACATGGGACCCGCAAACTTAAATTAACAACTAATGTCCGGTGATTATGAGGCCCGAAATGCAAAAGAAAAGGGAAGAAACTCAAGTTAACACCATCTTTGCAATAAATTATTATATATACAGAAAGTTTCTAACTTGGGGTGGTTTTGTGAGTAAAACAAATATTAAAGAGGAACAACAAAAACGAAGAAAAGAAAACTATAATTCAACAAGAAGTCGATAATTGTTACCAAAAGCTGAAAAATTGGGATTTATTAAGGACAGCTTGACAGCTTACAAACCCTAATCTGG
Organism: Populus simonii; assembly: GCA_007827005.2. Taxonomy (NCBI): domain Eukaryota; kingdom Viridiplantae; phylum Streptophyta; class Magnoliopsida; order Malpighiales; family Salicaceae; genus Populus; species Populus simonii. The sequence goes on along the minus strand of CM017464.2, from coordinate 44,178,816 downwards.
ATCAAAACTACAAATCTCCAGAAACAATATAGAAGACAAAAATCTCAAATTCAAAATAAAAACAACTTCTTGTCTCAAAAACTCAAAATTGATGTTTAGACAAGACAACAATTCAAAAATAATAATAATAAAACAAGTATACTTACAATTGGTAACCAGAAACTCGAAATCTTTGTCTCCAACAAACGCCACCTTGTCCACTTCGAAGCTAAAGACCCAAAAAAGAAACCTTAATCTGGACAGAAATTTAAGGCTAAAGGTTTTAAGAGAAGTCGAGATTTACAGGTGGAAACAAGAAAACAAACTTCGTTTTAAGGAAAAAAGAGCGTAAGTTACGAGGGAGGTTGACAGAGTAACAAAATGCCGTTTAAGTTTTGTTAAGAAAACAAAAAACAGAGAGAGAGAAAAACAAACCTTGAGACAACAAGGAAAGAGGGAAAAAAGCTGTTTTTTTATAGAAAAAAAAAGAAGGAAAAACAGCAGAACAGAACTTATTACTAGTTTTGATGAGGTTGTTGTTGCGGGTAGTGTCGTTGTTGTTGCTGCTTTAAGGTTTTCTTCTTCTTCTTCTTCTTCTTCTTTTTGTAATGTTGTTTGTGGTTGCAGGAATTCAAATTTTGTGCTCGTTAGGTGGTGAGGGTATTTTTATTCGTTTCTTGACAAAAACGGTTTATTAGATCTGATAAAAAAGATGATGGATAAGGCAAAATGTTAAAACTTTGCTTCATAAGACGCACAACATTTGGCACCGTAATGGTAACTCTTCAAATTTATTTTAAAAAAAATAATTTTTTATGATTTTAATGTAATAATATTAAAAATAATTTTTAAAAAATAAAAAAATATATTTTTGAATGAAAAATATTAAGATTAGAGAGGTTGAATAATTCTTTTGAAAAGACATAAATTTATTTTAAAATTGTTCAAAAGACTATTTAGAATTAATTATTTATTGTATTATATTTAATTATTATATTTAATTTGAATTTAATTGATAAATAAATTAAACTTATATATTTAGAAAAGATAAAATTCAATTTATTTTTTTCTTTTATTATACTTATCACCTTCCTCTTATTTTTTTTTAAAGATCTATAAAAAAAAATAGATAAATGACTATTTAAAAAAAAAAAACTACCTATTTAGTTTAATAAATCACATAAATTGGCTTTTAATTTATTTTTGTACTATTTTTAGATATTTAATTATTTTTTAAATTCAATTCTTAACACTTAAAAATAATTATAAACATGAAATTTTATTAAAACATCTTAATTTAATATATAATTTATTTTATTTAATGTATTTACGTTTTAAACCAAATATATTTTTATCTATTTCTTCTATTGACCAAATATAATGCGACTTAAAAAAGCCACGAGAGAAAATATGGAAAGTTTACCGGGTTTTTTTGGGTTTTTTTTATTTTAGGTGGAAATTACAGCTTTTATTTGGTTTAAAAAAAGTAAATATTTGAAAAATTGAGTTAATTACCGTTATAGGATTTGCTGTGTTGTTTGGTTGGATGACATTACCCCACTGAGATTCTACTGCTGATGTGGGACTTTGTTTATTGCACTAGAAATGGAATTATATGTAATGTTGTTATCTACGACAAAAAAACAAAGAAATCTATCAATCAATCATGGATTGCCGTAACTGTTAAGAAAATTCAAGTTAAAACTAATTCTGATCTTGAATAATTGAACCCATGGCCTACTCTTCTTCGATATAATTTTATTTTCTTTTAACGATTCATTAAATAACGAAGCACTTAGACGGATATAATTTGTTTAAATAAGGTAATTAGCTTTTAAACCCTCTACTTTCCTTTGTTTAACATTCATAGTATTATAAGATTAATTATGGCAAATCAAGACTAAGTCTCTTGTAAATTGAATAAGCAAAATCAATACATTCATGGGGTTTATTTCACAACTATCTTTCAAATTCAAATTCAAAATAATAATATATAAAAAAAAACAAATTAGTTTCGTACCCGAACCAGGACCTTAAGAAATCATTTTAACACCCTCGGATTCCCCCTTGCATGGAATCACGGTAGATGTTTGAAGTTTGACCGATGATTTTTAGTAAAAAATATTTGAGAGCGTGGTAACAAAAAAATAAATTTAACATCAGTATATCAAAACAATCTGGAAACACAAAAAAATATTAATTTAAAGTAAAAAAATTTAATTTTTTTTAAAAGTGTTTTTGAAATGTAAAAAAAATAAGTTCTAATTAATCTCGTAAATAAAAAGCAAATAAAGTTCCTCTTGGCATAAAGTTTTTCAAATTATTTTTCATATTTAAAATAAAAAAATTACAAGAACTCATGTTATAAATAACTTTTAACTTTTTAAAAAAAAACACTTTTAAATCTGAGACAAATTTTCACTTTTTAATGATATAATTCTTTTAGTATAGCCAAAACCGTGGCGTGTGTTGGTTATAATCAAATGTTCTTTTAGAGGAATAAAAATAAAAATAACAGGAGTTAAACAAACTACATTGAAGACTTGGAGAAATATTATATATATTTAAATAAACTTTCTGCTCACCCATCATCCAGTCGCTTGGAAGCTAAGCACTTGCCGGAAATGGCATGGTAGTGAATAAGCTCTCGAAAGAGGGCACTTTCATCTTCTCCGGCATATAAAATAATAAGAATAATTGACGAGTTTTAATGGCCGTATGCAGTGCAACGTGCCGAAAAGGATAGGGAATGTCTTTTTGTCCTTGGACCATTTTTAGTCGATTTGATTAAAAAGCTAAAATAATCTTTTGAAAATTTAAATCATGTGCATGATTATGGGTCGAGTTAAGATAAGGTATTGTAAGTCACTGTTGGTTGGATTGTGACCTTCCATGCTGAGGAGGGATGCCTGAATAACTTGGAAAATAGTTGACACTAGGGCCAGTGCTTGCGGGACGGATGAAAAGCTAATTATTATATTAAAAAAAAATATAAGTGTAGTTTTTCTTTTCATTTGATAAAATATTTAAGATAAAAATAAAAACAAAAACTTAATTAGTGTATCAGATGAGGTCAGATTAATAGATTGTTTAATAAGTAAAAAAAAGAAGTTTGTGTGACTTGTTCAACCTAGTAGATCAAGAGCGAACCGATCACACTGTTCAAATGGTGATCTGGTTAAAAAAATCCATGTCATTGTCGTTTTAACCTTAACTTATTCACAGCTTAAACGTACAATAACAAATTATCAAATGATTAAATCGTAAAAAAAATTAGAGAGTGAAATGAAAAGACGACGACACACTGTATTAACCATGATTAACATGTAAAAACTGTTAAAGAATAATATAAATCATATATTGAAATCTCACTTAAAAGCTTAAGTTATTAGGTTGAATTGGTTATTTGACATTGTATCAGAGTCTTAATCACCAAGCGGTTACGAGTTCAAATCTCATCATCCTTATTTATTTGATAAAAATTAAGTACAAGGTAGTGTAAGCTTGTGCAAGTTTCAAGCCCAAAGAGTTTTCACTTTGAGGGGGTGTGTTAGAGAATAATATAAATTATATCTTGAAATCTCACTTAAAAACTTAAGTTATTGGGTTGAATTGATTCTTTATTAAAATCTATGACCTAGTAATGATCATGACCAGAATGAGCTAACTTAGTTAGATAATTTGTGTCTTTCTTTTTCCTTTATTTATTCTCTTCCTGGTTGGGCTTTGATTGAGTATTAATTGACCTCGAGCTGCATTACATCCAGAACCAAATTCTTCAGTTGTAAAGAATTAGAAATGAAATTTAAGAAATTAAAAAACATTTAAGGGTGAAACTGAAAAAAAAATATGAGCATGAACAAAGGAATAAAAACCAAGAAAATTCAGGCGAATATCTTAAACTTGGGTTAATTTTTTAAACTCATAACTCATGAAATGCTAGACTCGAGTTCAATAAAGAAATTCAATTCCCAATCAATTTAATATTGAAGGCTGAAATAAAAAAAAAATCCAATCTAAAAAATTTTCCAAAGTAAAACAAATAGCAATAAAAAAAATAAGAACCAAATTTGACATAAAAATAAAATGAAATTAAATATTGATGGATGAAATTGAAAAATAAATTCAATTAAGAAAATGATTCAAAATAAAATAAATAACAATACAAAGAATAATGACCAAATCTAGCATATGAAATAATTAAAGGAGGATGAAATAAAAAAATTAATTTTATAAATCATTTCAAATAAAATAAATAGTAATAAAAAAAACAAAGACTAAATTTGAAGGAAAAATAAATTGAAAGGGTTGGTTTGAAAATTTGGATTTCGTGCATAAAAATCAAGGAGAAAAGAGAAAATAAGGAAAAAAAATAATAAAAAAAAGACTATCGGTGTCAAACAAGAGATTTGTAGACTACACGCGTCATATAAAAATAAAGGGGTCGTCAAGATGATTTGAACACTGCCCTGTAAAATATCATTTGGTTATTGTACTGCCTCTACACGCGTCGTCCCAATAATACGGCTTTAACCTACGTTTTGACGCAAGCAATGCATGCACGAGTCATTTTTTTAATAATATTTATATTTATTCAATTAGAAAAGTGCTTTCATTCAACTTAATAATAATAAAAAATTATAATAATAAAAGATAAAAAAGCCCATGAATACTAATTTTTATTTTATTTTAAAGGCAATCTAGTTATTTTAATATGCTTTAAAAATAAAAATCTAAAAGGTCCTAAAAATCAATTCAATATATTTTGCTTTCACGGCTAAATTATTAATTTTACCGTGCAAAAATATGAAAATAACCTATTATCCCTAACGGTGAAGCCAAATGTTTTTGGCAAGTTGAGCAAATTTGTTATTTTATTATTTCAATCAATAATGTAAAATAAAAGAGTTTAGAACTACAGTATCTGTCACTACTAGTTTTAGCTTTTTCTCAATGGATGCCCCTCATTCGGACACCTGTTTTGGTATTAGTGGCTAGCTACCTCCTGTCCAAAAAAAATATTAGTGGCTACTAAAATGTTTCTATAGGCCAATTTATGTTCTTAGGTTTGTGTTGCACGGTGTTTCTAAAAAATTAAATTTTTTTATTAAAAGTAAAAAATTTTTATATGTTTCAGGATAATTTTGATATATATCAAAAATAATTTTTAAAAATAAAAAAATATTATTTTAATATAAAAAATATTTTAAAAATCAATCGTAATTATTATACAGACCAGATTGTGACAACAAAAAAAAAAGAAAAAAAAAAGAAAAAAAAAGAGAGAGAAGATGGTGGATGAAATAGTTACGTGGCAACGTAGAGGTCAAGATTTGCTTAGACCTCTCGACTAGTTGTTTCCATGCAATATTTTTAATTTGTCCTGCTATTCCACTACTATATTTTAGTTTTCTTGAGTCAATTCCACGATAGAATTTTTTATATATATAGTGCAAGTCCTTGTAGCTTTGGATGACCTTGGATGATTCATATTTTCTGAAAGACACGACATGCAATTGATTTCTTTATTAAGGTTTTGTTCGGTTATAATTATAATTAAACTAATACCTCTCTTCACTGAGAATAAACCATTAATTAACTTAAAATTGACTCTTGACTCAATTATATACAAGAGGTTCTTTTCATGTTGAATGGAAAATCAACATGATGTCTTTTTTAATAGAAAACACTTAAAATAAATTTTTTATGATTTTTTTATATTAATACATTAAAATCATAAAAAAATATTTAAAAAACATTAATCTGATATTTTTTCAAGTGAAAAGCAAATTCAACCTAAAAAACAAATACTCTTTTAAGTTCCTAGTCAGTCAACAAGGGCATGCGAGTAATTTGAACTATTTTAAATTGGAGGAGGGTATTTTTACCTATTAGTAAGGTTTTTTTTTTTTTACCAAAAAAAAGTGGCAAACTAACATAGTTTGAAAAAGAATTGATGAAATAACACAACTTTTATAAATGCAAATTTAAAAAAATTATGAAATGAGCTACGTAAATTATGAAAAGGGCAGAGAGATCATAGAGAAATAAATAAATAAAGAAAGAAACTCTAAAAGCATACCGAAGTTCTGATTGTGATACCACTAGTACCATAAAAAAGATATCAACAAAATAAATTCAACAATACCAAAGAAAGTTACCAACAATGATTGGGGTGAGCTATATTTGCCACCCAAAGATTACAAGTGACTTTGGTAGCAAACACACTCCACTCCGGTCACCATTGATGACCTTCTCTAGTGTCGTTGTATTTGTCTTGTCAAATTTTTTTTGGTGATATTCGCGGTCTTGTAATTGGAGCTTCGATGTACAATCATGTTCTCTTTCTCTGTTTTTTTTTTTATCTCTCTCTCTTCTCCTAGGAACGAGGGAGAGAAAAAGAGAAAAAAGTTCTTGAGGTACACCAAAATTTCGATTACGACACCATTAATAACATAAAAGAATTTTGATGAGATGAATTCAACAACAACAAGAAGGTCACCAATGATGATCGAAGTAGGCCACCTATTAAAGGCAAATAAACTACTCGTCATCTTTGAATAGTAAATGTAACTCACTCTGATTCCTATTGGTGGTGACCTTTCTTGATGTTATTGTATTTATTTTTTCGAGATTTTTCTGATATATCAATAGTATCGTAATCAAAATTTCGATATATCTATGAGGTTTCTTTATTTCTTTATTTTTCTCTCTTTTCTTTTTTTATTGAAATTTATGTAGTCAATTTCACAATTTCTTTAAAAATATTGCATTTATAAATAACAATGAGTTTAAATATCATGTTTTTCAATCTTAACATTTGCTAATTATTTTTCAAGTTGTGTTATTTTGCAAATTAAAAAAACGTGCTAATTTTTTAAAAATAATCTAAATTGGACAACGAGGGATCCTGGATTTTATAATTTGTTCGAAAGTGGAGGGAGATTAATGATAACGGTAGCATGGCCCCCGATAATTAAGGGCAAAAGGCAACGGCCATATTAGACAATGTGATGGAGAAGTCAACAACAAAAGCTAGCAACAAACTTGAACAGGCGAAGCCCACCTAATCCTCGGCAATGTTGGAATGTATTAGTTGTTTCTTTTCTATTTAGGAGTTGATTTAGATTGAGAGTTGATTTAGATTGAGGGACATGTTGTTATTTAAAGTTTTTTTTTTTAAAAAAAATATAAAAATAATATTTTATTTTATTTTTTAAAATTTATTTTTGATATCAATATATTAAAATAATTTAAAAATATTAAAAATAATTAATTTAAAATAAAAACATATTCAGATTTTAATAAAAAATAGGTTACACCGGAACTGGCATATTAATCCCCTCGAACCTTTTCCTTCCTTCCTTTTTTCAAAGCTATATTACATTGTGAATACACTTGGTTTTCCCACATATTTACGGCATTAGTGTTCATTTCCACTAATTATATGACGCACTATTTGGAAACGCGAGTCAATTTGTGTTTTTAAAAAAATTAATTTTTTTTGTTAAAAATTAATTTTTTTTATGTTTTCAGATTGTTTTGATGTGTTGATTTTAAAAATAATTTTTAAAAAATAAAAAAAAAATCTATTTTGATGTATTTTTAAGCGAAAAGAACTTTAAACCGTAATCACAATCCCAAACAGCCCGACTCATCTTATTGGTTTTGTGATTGTTACCAACTACATTGGCAATTTTGTTTTTTAAATAGTAAACTACTTCTGCATTATTCGTTTAAGAGTTGAAATTGAGTTCATAACCAAGCTCTCTCTTGGGAAATTTAATGGATTCGTTTTTTTAAGAATCATGCTTAACATGGGTATATATTACAATAAGTTTATATACCATTCCGAGTACGTACATAATACTATACAAATACAATTTCTATACAAAGATTTCATTAAAAAACATGTATTAATTATTATTTTTTAAACAAGAAGCTAATCATTTATGACATTCGTTGATAATCAATTTTCTTAGGCCATTCCTCTCTACATTACTTCTCTCTTGAGCAATTTCTTAAAATGACATCAGGTAATTTACTAAAGATTAAGTGTATATAAAAGAGGAATTGTGAAGGTATAAAACTTTTAGTTTCACATGATTTTTAGACCATTGATTTACTCTAAATTTAAGGATTAATATAAAATAAAAGAGTCACGCACACATATATATTAGGACTGATGATGGGATTCAAGTGTATATATGAAACGTTCTTACGTGATTTTTATAATAGAATGTGTGGTATTTGATTTAGTTCAGAAAAGTATCAAATTTCTTAATTTCGTACAAAAAAATATCTAAATGGATGTATGTTAGTCAAATAACATTTAAGAGTAATTAATAACACGTCATATATATAAATTGCTTCTAAAAGGACCAAAACTTGCCTGAAAACTAAGAATACTATAACAACATCAATCCTAAATATTATCTTAAATTATTCCAGTACGTTCATGTCTTTACTTTAATAAATATATTATTATTTAACTGATACACATCGATTTAGATATATACTTAATTTATTATGCAAAATTAAAAAATCGGCCACCGTTTAAATAAAATTAAAAATCAACACTTAATTGTGAAAATCATACAAATTCAAGTGCTCAAAAATTGCTGTATCTCATTTATATTATTAAGAGAAATAGTATTTAACAAGAAGAAACAGCAAGAACAAGTCATTGGTATTAAAAAATAATATAAATAATATTATAAAATTTTATTTAATAATTTAAATTATTAGATTGAAATGAATTTTTCATGGTTAGATTAATTAAACTTATTGTAATTATTAACCTCACTCGTTATCATGTCATTAGTTTTACATGACATGTAAGGGCAACTAAGCTAGTCCGAGGCAAATCTGCTATCATGTCACTAGCCCTTCACAAGTCCCATGATGTCGTCATTTCATAGGTGATTTTATGACTTCCCACTTTGTTGGAATCCTTGGAGAAGCCTCCCCTTCCCCTCCAAACAGACAATTTTCTCTAAGAATTCAATTTCTCCGCATTATGTGGAGCTTTTATCGTGAATATGAGTAGCAAGATTCTACTCAGTTTACAGCATGATCGATTTGGAAGATTCGGAAATAAGGTTGTTGTATTGTGCCAGCCAATATATAAGCCTATATATCAACATTAATTTTACAAATGTTCAAATCATGGGCGTTCAAGATTTCCACAAAAAAATGCTTTCATTAAAGATACATATATTCATTAATTAATCTTTGTGTTTGGCACTCGTGATATTTAAATTAAGAAACAGCTCCCTGCTGATATTTCTTTCTTGCTTTTAAAAGTATTCATAAATGTAGTCAGTAGTAGTTGTTTTTTAAAGTGTTTTTTTACTAGAAAATACATTAAAATAATATATATTTTTTTATTTTTAAAATCAACACATTAAAATAATCTCAAAATATAAAAAAATTTAATTTTAAATAAAATTTAATTCTCAAATTTTGCTCAACCCCGTTTAAAATGTAATACCAAACATGAGTTTAGTTGATGCATCGTATAGTTGTCCAAATGAGAAGCTAGTTTTTGTTTCATCTCTTCCTTTTCCTTTGTGGAAAAAAGAAAAGAAAAAATTCTAATAAACCTCATGCAAAACTTAAAAAATCTGTAATTACTTAATTGATTATAGGAAATTAAATTCCAAAATCTAGAATACATATGCATATTGTGATTAATTAATATTATGATGTAAAATGTTTTTTTAAAATACTTTTTACTTGAAAATAAATTTTTTTTTTCAGATTTCTTTTTATACTAGTACATCAAAACTATATAAAAAAACATTAATCTAATATTTGTTTAAATCAAATACATTTTAAAAATGCAGTTACAAATGCAAGTATAAACAGTGATACAATCCTCGCTGGGATTTTGGCAAGATTCTCGCTAGTCAACCTGGATTTTGGCAAAATTCATGATAGTTTTTGTACGTGGCTGTGCTGCATTTAACCTCTGGGTTAGCAATTTCTAAGTTCTAAAAGAGAGAGTGATATGTTTCATAAAAATGTTCCCCGTTTGTTTCCCGTGGCATGCAATTCACCTAAAAGTCTGTCTGAAATTTAATATAAACCCACTTCACCTAAAACAACACATCAAATCATTATTTTCCCCCCTTTTATCATCAATCCAATAATCACTGCATGTTCACCATCTATTAAAAGTCTCTTGTCTTGTGTATTTGATTTGAACGCTCATCATTCATGTCCTTTATGGCCGCACAGTTCTATTCTAAATAAAGCTGTGTATTGCATTTAGGAGTAGGTTTAGATCAAGCATCTAAGCATAGTGGATAAATACTTAATATCTAGTTGATTAAAAAAGTAATCCAACTCACGTTTCTTAATGATTGTTGCTTGGGGTTAAAGATAGCCAGTTATTATTTTTTTTGGGTTCACATAGGAATAGGAATAGTAATAGATTTTCTTTTTACTCGTCCAATCTCAAGGTTGATGAATGAAATAAACCCTAAAATATATCAAGTTATACTCTTAATAATCCATTCTTACAGACACATATATAGGGTTTTTTTTATATATTTATCATGAGGAACTTGAGCTCACATGCATCTTTTAAGTGTATGTTAGATAGATTAATTTCAAATATGTTTTTAGCAGATTCAACGTGACTGCGATTGAAATGAGACTCATAAAGTCAATTTGTGGCTCACAAGAATATATATAGTTTCATAAGTTTATATCCCATTTTTCAACCAGTAATTAAGAGTTCAATCTTGCATTATTTGTTTGTCTCTGCGCGCTACTTATTTTTAAGAACCATTAACATCAGCACAAGATTCTTAGAGCGACTAGCTCGATGTGCAATCCTACCAAGAAGTTGGTAGGATTGCATGTAAAACGACCGAGTTGAGCTTCATCATCACCAGCTTATCAATGAAGGATAGGTAGCTGTGTGCTTGTTGATTAGGTTGGAATGTAAGCCATGGAAGTAGTGTAATGGCTTTGACACAAGGGCCCTGGAAAAGAGCAGCAGTTGAGCGATCGCATGTGTAAAAGCCACAGGATGCCTCTTCTTTTTGTGGCATGTGCCAAGACACCTTTTTTAATGATTGAACATCATTGTTATGATGAAGATGAAATGTTGCTGTCAATTTTAACAGAATGTGTCTTAAAAGAGGCAGAGTGATCTACAATAGTCCAAAAGTTGTTGCCAATTTTTACCAGATAAGCAGCTTCTTGGCTCCCCACAAATCCCAGTCATTTGATTGAGTAGTTACCAAGTCAATGGATCTTCTGTTCTACTACTGGCTCCTTTGCCCTTGCTGCTCCTCCCAAAGTCACGAGATCTGATCCAAACTATTTTTTTTATATATAAAAAAAATAGCTTGAATCATTTTATGAACAAAAATTAGGTAAGATAACTAGTTCAATGGGTCATCAAGTTAATCCATTGAACCGGATTAATTAAGTCTTCTAACTAGGTTTAATTTTTTCTTGAGTTTATATTTTCATTTATTTTTTGTTAAAAGAATATTTTTAATGCTTTGTGTCTCCTATGCTCTTGTTGCTTATAGAATTAAAAAAAAGGAGGAAATTTAAGATAACTGTCCCCTTTAAGCAAAGCATCGTCTTCAAATCCTTGTTTTTGCTGTTTATTTAGGGTTTGCATTGTATCTGTATATGTAAGGTGGGCATTTGTATATATAGTTGTATCGCACCTACAATGTTTTTGTACAAGCTAAACATGAAATCTATTGTTGAGAAAACATGTATAAGGTTCTTATTATTTTTTATTTAAAAATACTTGTATCATATATTTATTAACTTCTAATAAATTAATAATACTATTTTAACTTATTATAGATTAAATAGTGAGTTGATTTAAGACTATTTCGGTTCAAGTATCATAAAAAAATAAAGAAAAATTAATTTGATACAATCTTATTAAAAACTTAGATGGACTTATAATCTTGTTGATTCAGGTTAAATTTGATTAAAAACCTGTTGATTTTTAATATTTTTTTAAATAATATTGTTTTATATTTTTTATAATTTTATTTTAGTAAATCTAGGCTAATCCATTTTATGCGGGCCGAGCCCTGAGTCAAACTTGGGAGCATGATTTTTTTGAAAGCATGGCAGGACGTGTATGAATGGTTTCCATAAGAAACAGGGAATAGCTGGCCCAAATGGTTTTGTTATTGAGTCGGGCCATTTTCATTCTAAAAGCCCATTGGTCATTCACTTATAAAAGCTAGGGTTTTATTTTTAACCATCCTAGCAGTCTCTCCGTCTCTCTACTCCCTCAACACTTCTTCAACCATGGCGAAAAACAGAAACAAGAAGAAGGAGAAGAACGGTGCCGTTTCAATGGACGTCGCAGAGCCCACTGTTTCAGATCTTCCTCAAGGTACCTCTCCCAATCATATTTTTTTATTTTATTTTGTTATAGCTCCTGTTTTGTTTCCAAGAAAGAATAATAATAAGTCAAGAAAATGAAGCTTGAAAACTTGTACGTGCAGCGATGGACACGTCAGAGTCTGGAGCTCAAAAATCAGCTCCTGTTACTTCTGTTAGGTCAGTGCTAATGAGCTTGTGGTTTCTCTTGATTGCTTATAATAATTAATTATGACTTCAACTTAGCTAGCTTGTAGTTTAGTCTACATAGCATATATCAAATTGTAATAATTGTTTTGTAGAAACTGCTTTTGCTGTTATAATTCTGCAATTAACTATATAAAAAGGAGGAAATGGGCATTTTTGTAATGAAATTTCATAACTTTTTGTATTTTGGAGATGTGCTTTACAGTTTGTTTTAGGATTAAACATGTGTTTTAGAGGTTGCTCTTATGGTTTGCATATACGTTGCTTGTGTTTATTATCATGGGAATAGGCATCTGTTAGATATGTCAAATGGAAACTCTCCAACTCTACATTGAAGGGCTCTAGTACTTAAGGTTTTTGTTATGTTCTATGCTGCCAAACTTAAGTTTCACCTCCAAGGAGACGGAAACCTCTTCTGATTTTGATCCTTTGGTTTTTGTTTTCAATCCTTTGCATCCTGCTTAATTTCCCCTTCTTTTTCTACTCTCCCTGTCTTGATCATGAGCTTCTTTTGAAACAGAAAGACAAAGGGAAGACCAATGAAGAGATCAAAGAATGTTCGGAAGATGAAAGCAATAGCTAAAGCTATATCTAACAATGAGATAACTGTTGAGAAAGGGTTGAAGAAAGATGGTAAAACAACAAGAACTCAATCAGCAAAAAAGTTGTACGAGTGAGCACTGGAAGGATGCCAATTTCTTTAACCTTAGATGTCTTTCCATCTCTATGTTAATCTTATTATTGTCCTCTGCTGTGCTGTTTGTGATTTAATTATTTTTCCTCTCTTAGAGTTTCTAGAGTCAGTTAAATTTATACAAATCCGAATGGTCGAATACTGATTAACTTGATATTTAATGAGTATTTAGACCTCCAATTGGAAATCCAATAGGATTCTTAAGCTCATTCAAGAGAGCAAGGGAGAAATGAGCCTCGGACGGTTTGGAGTGAAATCTTAAACAATCTCCGGCCGTTCTCTCCAAATTGATTACTCATCATTTTGTAGAGCACTGCCGACTGAGATTAAATGAAGAAACCTTGCCTCGAAACTCGGAAGATCAAATTTAGGGCTAATAGAGCCCTGATGATGTAGTGAATTAGCTGAGATCCCGAGACAGGACTTCGATTTTGTTTTAAGCTACAACCAGCCTAGAATGACAAGGGACTGAGATGCACAATATTTAAGATATCTTCTCCTTTTGTTCAATGACAAGTAACTGGGGCTTACAGGGAAGAAGATTCTTGCTCGCTTGTGGGACTATCTAATGAGCCATCTTCACGTTGAACTTCATGCTGTCTGGCTGTGGAATCTGCGTTTTGAGTTTGAAACATGTGTGAACGTCTGGTTGTCTTTCAGGAGGAGGCCTCGGAGAACTCTGATGAAACAGAGATTAATTATTATTTCAGTCTGAGTGCTAGATCAATATCCGAGTGGGGTAAAATACTCATTCCTATACAGTGATCCTAATTGATCTACCCGTCGAATCGATTGAAACATGCAAAATACTTCCCAAGAGAAGGAAAGCAATGTTTCTGAAAAATATTGCTGCATTGCATTTTTGTACTCGTTTCAACGATTGAAAAAAAAAAGGTTTTTATCTTATAATAAGAATTTGATAAATAGGTACATAAGGTCCTACCGGGAGTCGAACCCAGGTCGCTGGATTCAAAGTCCAGAGTGCTAACCACTACACCATAGAACCAGGATGCTGAGGGGACTGAATTAATTAAATATATAGATGGTTAGTGCCATCAGCAAATCTCTCTGGTGGTGGTTAGAAGATGGAAAGAAAAAGACATGTATAAAAAGCAAGAAGACAGCAGCTATGCCGATTAATGCAACATATAATTACACCAGTGGACTCCCTTTGACACCAATGCTTCATCCTGCCTCCAATCCAACTACCACCCATGGAAAAAATGCAAGAGAAGGACAGTGCAGAAAAGATATCTGGATTTATATTTGTGCGATGGAGAAGCAAAACCTGAGTGTCTGAGTGCTACCGCTATCGGACATATCATGGAACCTGGCACAGAGCTCTTTCTATTTGATTCTGGCTTGAAGCGGCATTTACACTGCCATTCCCAAGGGAGAGGTGGATTTGGAAGTGGCTGTAACGGGAATTTCCAGCACGGGTGAGATAAATCGTTTCATAATGATATAATCATACATGCATAAAAATTTACTTAGTTTTCTTATCCAATGATTAATAAGACTCTTGACGCAAAGCGGCATACAAGCATCTTTGTAATTTATTTTATGCATATATGATTATACCATTTTTGGGTTTTTATCTTTATATTTTATTAAAGATGTACCAAATAGGACATCTATTCTTTTGTTTTTTTAGGATTTTATGTGACCTAGAAATAGGGATTTTCGATGTTAAAACAAAATTTAAAGCGTTTTTTTTTATCAATCAATCACATACACTGATTTACTTATAATAACAATAATCCTTATAGAAAGAGAATGATAAATATAATAAGAATGAATCGTAATTATTCAGGTAAAAGTTCACGTAATATTTATTTAGAAGAAGAATCAAGTGTAAATGCAATTAGGTTTTCTGAACTTTTAAAAGATTTTGAAAAACTATTATGGGATGAATACACAACTCATAACAACTTATTGATCATTGCATGAGTATTTATCATCAAATCAGATTATAAGTTGAGTAAGACTGATTATGATAGTATTATTGAATGAACTAAAAACATATTACCTGGAGGGAATAATATCATTGAAAAATAATGCATTGTTAAAAGGACTTTTGAATCTGTGTACATAAAGCATGATGTTTTTTTTTAATTATTATTTATTGTGTGCGGAACATGTTGCTTTTTATATTTTTTTTGTTATGAGTTTATTACATTGAAATTGAGAATTAACTTGTGTTATATTTTGGAGATGCTGAGAAAAATCTCAAAGACATATAAAAGTGTTACTGCTAGTCTACTTTAACCAACAGTAGTGTTAGTGATGTTGGTGATCGTGCTATTAATTTAGATGTCGATTATGAAGAGACATCTAATACATATGATATTGATTAAGACTTGTCCACTTTGGGCAACAGAAGTGAAACCTTTTCTATAAGAGTCATTTTTTGGTAAAATTATTGCATAAAAGAAGACTAACCACTCCATGTAAGTTATGTATTGAAATTATTTATTTTGATTAGGTTATTTTAAGATTTACATTAAATGAAAATGATTGACTGGTGCAAATTTATTTCAGATTTACAAATATTGAAGTTGATCATTTTATCACGAGTATGAAGAAATTATAGTTCGAGAAACCACTGTTTCAATGGAGTTAGCTTTAAGATCATCATGAATGGATGAATATGATAGATGTTTAATGGAGAAAGTATAAGGTAAGATAAAATATATTTTTTTGAGTTAGAATATAGTTTTTTTTTTAATTTTCAAAAAACTAATTAATGTATAAATTGACAATGCATGGAAGATTTTGGCAGGAAAGAAAAAACGAGGGGTGGTAAGGAAAGTGTGGGAAAACCACAACGTAATTAGGTAAGCATCAAACAATTAACAAATTTTATATTTAAAATTGTAATCTTAAATTTTCTAATCTTATGTATATTTAATAAATTATTTATACTAGGTTGTGTGATTTGTAGTATAATGCTTGCAAATATGTAAAAGACAGAACTGACTCTGATGATATGGCGATATGGAAAAAGTATAGACTAAGTCATGTCATAGAGGATAATTGAGCGAAGTCTCAATAATGTGTGGCATCATAAGACCTTAAAAGGCGCGATCTAAGTCATATATCCGAAAAAAAAAAAAAAAGCACATGGTTTGATTAGCAAGCACAACAATGGAGCGTTTTTATTTGTCAATCATGCAAAGTGTCTGGTAAGAGCTTTTAAATTATTATTTTCTAAATTGTTCATTAACTATTTATTTGCTAGATAAAGTTATATGAGGAAAATCATATAAGAAAAGGAAAAGGAGTGAAGAATTTTATAGATAGCAGAGTGGAAGTTCCACTCTTCTTTATAAGTTTCTTTTTAATTCTTGTAAGTTTTATAATTATAATTGATTTGTTTTTAGGAAATACATAACACTACAATGGTTGAAAACCTTTGAGAAGACGCTTCCACATATGCTCCTCATAATTCTCAGTTATGGTTGGAAGCTGGAGCAATTGATGGAACCGAAAGGAATAGGAATTATAGGATGCCTATGACATTAACTCGAGAAATGAGGTCAGGCCATACTGCTTCGACTTTAGACATATAAAAATCCGACTCAAGCCAGTCAACGCTGAAATTTGAAGCAAGGGTCCTAAAACAGGTCAAAAAGTGAGTAACCAAAATAGAAGAAGAAAATAGAAAGAATTGAGAGATAATGATGGAATATATGGCTTTACATTATCCTGCTCCCCATTTCGTATCTTTTGAATCAGGATTTTTCCCCTCTACCTCCATATTTATCTGCATAGCAATGTATTTATTGTGGTACAATTATTTTTGAGTGAAAATTGAAATTAATAAAATTTTGATATTCAATAAAATTGATAGTGTTTGGTTTTTTTTAATTAACAACTATATATAAAAAAATAAAAAAAATCATTGAACTTCCAACGGAATCACTTACAGAAAAAAAATTTCATCGGTGATTTTATTGACAATATAGGTGACATTTCATCAGAAAGTTACAGAATGGTATAGAAGTTTTAAAACTTTTCAATGAAATTAGCTATGAAAGTTATGGTGATAATTGTTTTTCAAAGTTTTTTTTACTTGAAAATACATTAAAATATTTTTTTAATTTACCTTTTATATTAACATATCAGAACAATCCAAAAACACAAAAAATAATTTAAAGCAAATAAAAAATTTAATTTTTTCTAAAAATACGGTGCCACCGCAAAAACAAACTCACACTAGTGTGAGTTTGTTTTTACATTCAAATTTGAGAATTTTTTTACTTTATTTTTTATGAATTCAAATTGTTTTAATATATTGATGTTAAAAATAAATTAAAAAAAAATAAAAAAATATTATTTTAATAAATTTCTAAATAAAAAATATTTAGAAAGAAACACTTTCATTTCAATATTTGCCGTACTCTAATTTGACCTCTATAAACACTTGGTAAATAAAATGGATGAAAAGAGGAGACTAAGCAGTTGAATGCAAATTCTGGTCCCAGGAGGAAGAAGAAAATGCAAAAGTGGTGGTATCTGTTGGGCTTAAAAACAGAGGAAAATGAGTTACGATGGGGTAGTTTCCAAATTTAAACACCGCGACAGCTACCTTAATGGCAAATTAATAATTTTCATTTACAAAGACTATTTAGATATAAATTTTTTTTTATAACGGTAAACCTATGATATTTTAAATATTTTCAATGTCAATGATGCGATATATAATATGAAATTAATTTTATAAATAATAAGACATAAAACATAATTTGTAAAAAAAATGATAGATAGAGTATTTCCATGTTTAAAAGACAAGAAGTTTGTAGTAATTTGCTTTTAAAAAATGCTTAATCAATAATCAAGGTACTTTATTGGTTTAATAATGTTTTCATCAAAACGCAGCCGTAGAATAAAACGCGGTAAACCAAATAACCGTTAAATTAAAACGTCATTAACTTAGCCGCCACAAATTCATCTCAGAGACCAGAAATATCTCCCGCTCCCCAAAATTTTCCGTTCATTTTCTCTCACACTTTCTCGGCAACCAAACATCATTGAAGAGCTTCAATACTCCCCTTTCTCACCTTCACAGCAATGAGCTTGCTTATAAACCACTGTGCTACTTACTGTCGTGTCAACCAGGGACGCTATAATGGTGAGTTCAAATTAGGTCATTTTATTATCTGCTGGCTTTACAAAATATTTTATTTATTTGTGTAATTAGCAGGGAAACATAAGGCGCCAATCAGAATGAGTAGCAAATCCTCCAAAACGGAAGAAGATTTTGTTTCTTTATCGAAGAAGGATAGGAATTGCAGCCTTGGAATTAACACTATTATTAGTTCCATAGCAGGTAAGTAATTATGATTTTTTTTTCCTTTTAAAATCCTCAACCTGATTTAATTACTGAATAAGATTTTTTTTTTCAACTTAATTGTGTATGTAGAGCATGTGGATATAATCGAATTTCTTAATATTGAGACTTTTGAAGAATTTAGTTGGTCATGTTCTCTTCTTTTTTTTTGGCTTGTGTTAATTGATCTAGAGGTTCACAATTGTTTGTATGCTTGTGTTCGCGATGATAAATTTTTTTTCTTCTTATTTGTGCTTTCTCAGTCTCAAATTTGGTTGCGATAGACATGGCAAAGGCTGTAACTCTGGATAAAGTACTGGTAAGAATCCATGCTGTCTGTGTGCTTGAACTGGCCACATGAGAAAGAGCCAAAGAGAAGCTTTTGATTCATATTTTGTTCAAACCATTAGTTCCTCGCTCCCTTTAATTCTTCACTTCTCTCAATAAGCATACCTATACTTACATTTTTTTTACCTATTTCTATCTTGAAGTTTTCATATTCGGTGTCCTTGTATCGCAATTGGTTGTGTTATTTTTGGAGTATTTTACAGATTATATCGCTTGTATAAGCTAAAGGGTTCAATTTGCTTTTCCTTTTGAGTTAGGAGGAGGCTGCTTCTGTTTATACTTTAGCTGATGGAAGCATTGGGGACTGGTTTGGAGGTTTCTTATATTCATCTGGGCAACAAGCTAATGAAGCTGTTCAAGACCAGTTATCAGCACTCAGTTTTACTAGGTTTGTCTCTACAATTTTACCTTCAATTTGCTATCATATTTCTGAAAATTTATTACTGCTTTTTTCTTATGCACTGTGTTTCACTGCTTATTCTGCTTTACAGTTTGGCAGTGATTTTTGGAGCAGGGCTTGTAACCAGCCTTTCTCCTTGTACATTAAGTGTTTTACCGTTGACCCTTGGTTACATTGGTAAGTATTTGTTGGATGTAGATTTGGCAGCGAATGGATTTATACTACTATTTTGTAATATTCCTTCTCTCTTTTGCATCTCTTATGAGCTCTGATACTTGATTTCGGCCTTGTTTGGATCATGCAGGAGCATTTGGCTCTGGAAAGAGCAGGGCAGAGGTTATGACTTGTTAAACGGCTTATCTGCATTTTATGCTTCCCTTACTTTCTTATTTCACACATTGAGCTCAAATTGCAAATCTTGAAATTAGTTCAGAATTAAAGAATGAAATGGAAAGATTTTAAAATATTTGGAGTAGAAAAGGAAGTCAAAGATGTTGTTGGCATTTTTTACCACCAAGACTATACAAATCATGTTGTGGCAGGATATGGTCCTTCTCTCGGAGCACTGAAAATTTGCAGTGCAAATATCCCTTTCTCTGTCTCACTTTCTTGCACACACCAGACACACACAGATGGTCAAATATGCACTCACACATATTTCGTGCTCAAAGCCTCAAACATGTTTGATTGTGTTTCTGGTTAGATTGTTGGGGATTCTATTGCATTTGCTTTGGGATTGGCAACTACACTAGCTCTTCTAGGCATAGCAGCCTCGTTTGCTGGAAAGACATATGGGCAGATAGGACAAGGATTGCCCTTGGCTGCTTCTGGTCTGGCTGTTATTATGGGTCTAAATCTTCTTGAGGTGATGATATATTTTGATTGATGTTTGATTTTTGTGCATCACAAGTTTTAGGGTTTTTACTTGATGATGGATTTTTCAGTGTTTCAGAGATGGCTTTTGAATGGTTCAGTTGCAGATAGACTTTTTTTTATTTGACTGTCTATTATCTAAATCTCCCTCCTATTTATGGGCTCATTTTGTGCAGGTTATTGAATTACAACTACCTTCCTTTTTCAACAACTTTGATCCCCGTGCTGCTGCTGCTAATTTTCCATCAAGTAATTGGCCTTCTCTACTCTAAGCAATTTGTCAACTATTCATTATCAAGGTGACCTGTGTTCTCTGCATGTTCTTCAATGTTTTGAATAAGATCGAAGTATGACATTCTAGGTGTGCAAGCATATTTAGCTGGGCTTACTTTTGCACTAGCAGCCTCACCTTGCAGTACACCTGTGCTGGCCACTTTGCTGGGATATGTGGCTGCATCTAAGGTATTCTAAAACTACCAGAGTTCTCTGAGTCCTATTGAGCTTAAGTTCTTTTAAGATTGCAGATCAGACACATATGCATAAATGTACTACTTTGAACTTGCCGGTCATAAAACACAAATTTTTGCCTTTTTGTTGGAAGAACTAATCTTGCGCTGTTGGGATTAGTTACTGCAGTTATTTTGTTTCATGTAAACTTCTTCATTATCTGAAACTCGTAAAAGATCAGTCACATTGGGAGAGCTTTTTTTTCCTGAAATATTTTAATTACTGGTACACCTAGAGGAAAGAAAGAGTTCTATGCTCAGTGCAAATTCTATTTGAAGGTTTGGAAAGTTGAAGGGCTTGTAGTGATGACTTTTTGAGTGGATGTTCACACTGAAATGCTACATGGAAAGGTAAAGAAAATGAAAGGAAGGGAAAACATCAGTGGAGTAATGGATTAGTTATATTCAGAGTAATGTTTGGTGCATTGTATCCCGAATTCATTTTTGAAGGCTCATTTTGTTTGCTTTGCATATTTATCAATAACAGGATCCAGTCGTAGGAGGCAGCTTGCTCTTAACATACACAACTGGCTATGTTGCTCCTCTACTTCTCGCAGCTTCTTTTGCTGGAGCATTGCAGGTACTTGATTTTCTACTGCTGGGGATACAGTCATTATTTCAGTTAAATCAACATTATGTGCAGCTATGTGCTAGTGCCTGGAATTGGGCCTGGGCCTAATGTATAATTATTGTAACTCCTGTAACTAGCGGTGCTAGTAATAGCTTAGCACAGGTATAACTTGGTTATTGGAGTGGGATTAATTTGTCGTCTTCTGTTCTGATTTTTCATTTTCATTTTTAGAAAACCTGACCTCTCTCTAACTACATTTGCAGAGCTTGCTGTCATTCCGCAAGTTCTCAGCATGGATCAATCCAATGAGGTATTATTAGAGAATCTTTTATGCTTTGAATTTTATGACAGGCAAACTACTGCTTCTGACTTCCGTAATCCATCAATTTATTAACCAATTTGACGTTATATATGGCCATGTTGATCGGTCTATTGTCATATGGAACTCGCACCATTGTGTGGCCATCTTATTGAACTGCATGCATGTCACAAGCTTGTATTTTCAGGTCTTAGGTTCCCTGGAGTCTCCTTTCTGATACATGTTTGAATTTGATTGGTTGGCAGTGGTGCACTTTTGTTAGGAGGGGGCGTGTACACTTTCTTGGATAGGCTCTTCCCACCCACGATGGCAATGTAGATTTACCATCCTCAGGCTCTGTATAGACTTACTATACATTTGGAAACTTGCATACAGCAGGATTGAGCTCGCTCATGTTGCTGGTCAGTACTTGTTACTTAAATACACGTTGACATTGTAATATAATATCATTTCTCCACCAAGATCGTTACTAGTGTTATTTAATAAACTTATTATTATTTTGTCATGGCGTGTGTGTGTGTGTGTATTATTTTCAAAATTATTCTTAAAAATCGTGAACATTTATATGCTGTGTTTTATAAGACATGCAAGGAATTTGTTATTCAATTATTCTTAAAAAAAATACATATTTGCCACTATAGAACAGGTTTACACAATGATGAACATTATCTCAACTCAAAAATGGATTATAGTTTCATTTTATATACAAATATTGCTGTAGTTTTCTCAACCCTTATTAGTATAGAATATTTTACTATCCATGCGTGTATCCAATAAATGCCCAAATGGCATTTGATAAAAATTTGAAAATTCTTTTTTCGTGTTGTTAGATTGTTTTGATGGTGATATTAAAAATAAATTTTAAAAAATAAAAAATATTATTTTAATATATTTTTAAATAAAAAATATTTTAAAAACAATTATTACTAGAATACTAAAAATCAAATTAACAAGATAAAAAAAAAGGTTTTAGAGATGAGAAAAGACGCTATTTAAAAATTACATGTGCTCCTATCTGCACAAATTAAGAGTATAACTAATACCGCATTTGAGGGTCTAGCTGCTGTGGTCAATCGTGTGACTTGTTCCGCTCCCGTCTCGGGTTCGATCCTCTATGTGCATGCCTGTCACCCCCGCGGTGCCTTACATGCTCCTGGGCTTGCAGGATGTCCAGCAGGCCGTGAGGAATAGTCGTGGTGCGCGTAAGCTGGCCCGGACACCCAACGTAAATAAAAAAAAAAAGAGAGTATAACTAATACCAAAATTGACAATAAAGACATGGAAATTCAAATTCCTAATTTCTATTACCATCCACAAATAAAAATTGAGCATATACACTAATATTTGAACGTTTGATATAATGTTCATCATCTAAATTCCTCATAGTTACACCTTTTTTTAAAAAAAACAATCAGGTTTCTACACATTTATTTGTCCAATTTGATTAAAACAAACAAGTATATATATTAATTCATGAAGATTTTACTTATTATAGTAAGAAGTAATTCCAAATCCAACATAAAAACTGGGACAGTACCATTTTATTTTATTTTTCTTAAAAAGAGAGGAATACATGGGGTTTAAATTAAAATTAATTATAATACATTGTTATTTTGTATCTGTAAGGTACATCTAATCCGTGATCCCTTTACCAACATTGGACGGTCCTAAAATCACCTCCTTTCTTCTCTTAATTCTTACCCCTTTCATTCAAGAGAAGATGGCGATACAAACAAGGTCTAATATGCTCCACGACCAATCATCTCTTGATACTGGTTCAAAGACTCCTGCCTTTGCAACCTCATTTCCTCGTTAAACTTCTTTATAAACGCCTCAACTCGCTTGTTCAACTCGTCCTGACCCAGTGAAGGTTCTCTACCGAGTTTCCCTGACCCTTGCGGACTCCGAGCTAGCTTCTCTGGCCTGCTGCTGCTGCTCCTATCGTTAAAAGTCTCAGATTTCTTCGTCAGTTTTGGTGGGCAGGTGCTGTCTCGGCGCACTTGTGTTTCCCACGTGTCGGACTTCTTGAGGTGTCTGTTTAGTGGCATCGGACGGCCATCCGTTATCGTCTTCCACGTGCTCTCCAGCGTGTCGTACCGTTTTGGTTTTGACACTCCCAACGCTGCTGGTGCTGCTGCCTTCCCATTACCTAAAACAAGAATTTACCCAACAATGTTTCATTATGATTATCATAATCATCTGCAACTTTGATTCATGTTTCTCCATTGTTATAAGACTCGGTACGGAATGACGAATCACCAAGTTAACTTGGAGGATCTTATAACTAGGTTTCTATGGATTTATTGGATAATCATGATCTCGATTACAAGAGGGATTATCCTGTAACATAATTACATGGATTTAATCCTCCTTTACTCGTAACTTAAATAATTGAGAGATAATAAAAAGAATTATTAAGAGGGTCAGGAGGAAAAATAATTTCTTTTTTGTTTTGTTTGTAATAGCTGATGAGAGAAGTACTGCTTATTTCAAAGCAGCTTTGTCTTTGTAAAAATAAAAATCCCATGACAGATATTGGCCCCAAACATTCAGAAATGCATATTGGGAATCTAGTAAACAAATTGTAATAGTAATTGGTGCAACTCTGCATAGTATTTGCTAATTCATAAGCAATTAGTAGCTAAAATCATGGTTTTTGTGTGTAAGAATTAAAAGAGAGAATTTACCTTCAGGAGTTGCTTTCAAAGATTTCCTGCGACCCAATCTTGCAGAAACCAATGGTTTCTCTTTCTCAAACAAGAACTCCATAGATGGGGCTGCCTTACCACCCTCTTCCCTTTCATATACCCCAATAGTCTTCACCGTACAATCCTCCACAGCCGCAGCCTTCCAGTCCACATCCGAATCTTGATAATTACTACCATATTGATAACTTGAAACAACAGCAGCATCATTATCATAATCACTTCTTGCACGAACAGAAATATTCTCCACCTGCACCGGAGGGGCAATAATATCCGCTGATGATGGCAAGGGTACTTGTTGCTCTTGGTTTGGCTTTTGAAGTTGAAGCTTGGAAGAGGCGACAATAGAGATGATTATGCAGTTGACGACCAAGTAAAGATAAGGTGGCTGAAGCCAAGAAAGAACGAAGGAGTACATGATAGGTAGCTCAGAGACTGCAAAATTTGCTACTACTGAAAGGACCGATAATTTTAGCATCACCGCTAAAGATAACACCCCAGCTGATATCAAAGCCACTTTGAGAGAGAGCATTGGATTTCCAGAACTTGATGCAGGAAGCACCATTATTTTCTTCTTCACTCAAAATGGAGCTTCAAGAATCAAGATTGTTCAAGATCCTCGGGCTCTTAACAAGTGCAGATCGCAGAAAGAGAGAAGAAGGGAATGTGAGAAAATTGCGAGGTGAGAAAATGGAAGGTGGTATATTATATGGAGTGGAGTTGCAGAGAGTTTGTGGTGAAATGGGGACCGAAAGATGAAAGTAGGACATGGCAAGGGAAGAATTCAAGGGGCACTGGTGTGGGGCCTAGCGGTGTTTCCACGTACAAAGTAGAACACGTGTTATTTGCTGTATAATAAGAGTTTATCCATTAGGATTTTTCATGTATTTAATTTTGAGCTGATTTTCCCTATAAAAAACAATCTTTTTCGTCCACCAGACAGGATGATCATGTTTTTCTACACTAGTTCTGATTATAATTAATTTGAAAAACTCACTAATCACACAACAATAAAGAGGAAATCTTTTTCGTCCACCAGACAGGCCATGAACATGTTTTTCTACCGAATATGCATGCCAGTTTCTCGCTCATACCAATCAAAGTGATATTTGTTGAAATTTTTTAATTTTTCTAATCTGGATATTTATGTCCAAACCCTCTGAATGAGAAGGCCGGGAGTAATTGGATTAGAAAAATATAAGACTATTGTCCAAACCTTAATGACAGTACTGATCATACGGGTCAGATTAGTTGGCTTAATTTCCATTAGTGACAACTAACGAATTATGCCTCATGTAAGAATTAGAGACGATGAGGGTTCAGACATTTTAATCAGATAACGTCGAGCATCAACATCTTGTTAGGCGATAATTATCAAATCCATGTTTGACGCCCCCTAAATCTGTTTGCCACTATCCGGCCGTTCCAACTAATTTTAGGTTCCCGACTTGCAAAGAAAAGAAAAGGTATAGTTTGGATCCTATGAGTTACCATGTAGTTTTCCTCATTAATTATGCCTTTGAATTCCTTTCCAAGGCAAAATGGAGCTTTAACAAAAGATCAAATCAATCATGCACGATCACCCTTATTTAATATATGAAGTGTTTTGTCTTTCCATTGCCTATTCTGTCGGAGTTTTCAATAATTTTTTTGTTTTATAATCCACCACCTATGTAATTATTCACAATAAACCCACAATCATAACAAAAAAAAAATCTTTAAAAATTAAAATGATGAACCCAAATTAGAAAAATATACATAAAATTTATCCAGTAAATATAGATATAATATATTATAAAGTACCAATAAAAACCTTAGGCATTTTCAATTTTGTTACATCATGAAATATCATATCTAAATTAATTAATCACCTTTTAATCAATGCTCTTCTTTGTTTTAATTATTATCTTGTCGGTAATTCAACATGTTATAGCAATGCAGATGAAATTGTTAGTAATTTTTTTTATTTCATTACAATTTAATTTCATCTAAAATAATTGATGGAAATTTTCTGTAATAAATAATGATAAAATACTTTCCATCGATAATTTTCTAGCGGTGAAATATTATGATATTAATTTGCAAGGCGTGGGAAAGAGAGGTAATTATATATTAAGAACAAGATATATATGAGGCATAGGGGGGAGGACTGGACATGCATGTGCATTGAGATGGTCAAATGTTTACAGACAGTACTGTTGTGTTGAATAAAACATTACAGGTTTTTTAATTAATAAAAACTCCTAATATTTAAATTTAACCATTAAAACCAAGATCTACCAGCTAGCTAGCTACAAAACAAATGCATGCCATTGCTCTGCATAAAATATATAATTAAAAGGATTGGCGTCGATATATTCTTAATTTTTTTATAAAACAATAATATTCTGGCTTGTTCCTTGTGCATGCACTGCATAAAATATATTTATAAATTAAGGAACTAGCTAGTACTCATGGCTTCATCATCTTGGCTTAACTTGAATAATCTTCTTTTTATAATATAAACACGACAACCATCTAGGTGGTGGTCCAGTAGTAAGAGTTTGGGATCAAGAGGTTTGCTTTCTCTGTGGTCTCCGATTCGAGCCCTGTGGTTGCTCATATGATGGCCACTGGAGGCTTACATGGTCGTTAACTTCAGGGCCCGTGAGATTAGTCGAGGTGCACGCAAGCTGGCCCGGACACCCACGTTAAACTAAAAAAAAAAAAATGAGGTAAACTATATGTTGTGATCCTTATAGTTTCATCAATGTTCCATTTCTACAACTATAGTCTATAATTTTCTATTTTTTTTAGTTTTTTATGAGTGTAAAAGTTTCATTTTTTCCCTTTACTACTAAACAACTAATTAAGGACATACCTCATTTCTTTTCATATTTGTTTTCTTTTTCTTTTTTTCTCTAATTATTTCATCTTAAATTCCCACAAATATTACTATATCTCACAAGGAAAAACCTAAAAACCTGAAAAAATTTCTCAAATACCAAATTCAAAAGGCAGATTATTTAATGATTAATTGGCGGTACAATATTTGAAACCTTCTGAAACTAAAAGGGTAGCATTGAGAAGTTTTGAACTCCAGGGCAAAAGCAAAGCTTAATGCTACAGGTCAGCTAGAACATGTGATTTGTTTTTAATCATAATCTCACCATTAGAGTCGGAGGGATCCTGAATCTCCGGTGATGTTCGAGAGGTAATTAGTTTAATGGGTCTCCCATGTGCCGAGCAGCCTAATGGGTGCCGACCATGAGTTTGTTCCTCGGAAAGAAAACTGTAACAAATGGAATATGAAGACATGGCAGTAGTGGTACTGCTCAGTCCAACATGATAAGAAAGTCCACGGATACCCGACGACGAATGAAGACATGTGAAATGCTCACATGCTTTGTTATTTTGCCTGTAACAACACATTTTAACGGTCTTAATTTAAATATTTCTATCAATCTTAGAAGAGCTAAAATCACTACAAGACTACATACTTTCTGTTTTTATTCCAACGATGGGGAAATATATTTGACAGGAAGTTATTATCACTAACAATTTATTACTATTAAATTAATACTTCTTAAATGTTTTTTATTTTATAATTTTAACATGTTTATATACCAAAAATTAAAAAAATATTTTAATTTATTTTCAATTAAAAGACATCTTTGAAAAGTAAACACCGGTACACCGATTACATTAGGTAGACCTTCTGTGCTAGTCCACTCGATCGATGCCTAATTTTGGGTGGAAAATGGAGTAACAACGTGCAAAATTCTGACAAACAAGATAGGTCGGGTGATTGGTGAAGGTCTCAAAATCTTGGACTTTCAGTAAGACAGAAAAGAAAACACCAACCTTCCAATCATTGTCCGATTTTGACATGTTTCAGAATCCTTCTCAGTTTTTTTCACATTTCTTTCAAGCAAGTACGTCACGAAACCACAACTCAACGATCCAAGATTTTTTTTCTTTTTCTTTGTCTTTTTTTTTCTGAAAAAACAATCACACGCATACGGACACATAGGTGCATTCCAGTGTGATCTCCTTAATTATTATTTTAGACGAGAAGATATTAATTTTTACAAATTTTAATAACCTGAAGCAACATGGTTTAATTAATAACCTATAAATTAAATTAAAGCAAATTTAGAATTAAATTCAGCCCATGCTTGAAATAAAAATAATTAATAAGAACAAGAGAGAATTGCTTGGTTCTATATATATATATACACTCCCTCAATCTCAAATTAAATTAAATGCTCATCTTAATATGTTTTGAGAGTTCATTTGAAACATCACACTTTCACTTAGACAAAATCATTATTTTTTTTCCTACAATTAATGCTGTGTTTTTTCATTTAGGGAATTTAGTGATTGATCAGGAAGTACTGAATATGGCGACATATATATATGAGCTCGTTTATTTATTCCCCCCCTTAAAATAAATGCCGTTCATTTTTAATCAGACCTTACATTCTTGCATGCTATAGAAGATATTTAAAAAGGACAATTTAAGATTTTCAAGAAGAATTTGCGGTCAATCTTGATCAATGGATTAATTTATGATTTTCATAACTACAAGGACTAGCTTATAAACTTGTAAACATACAGGGATTGAATTGTAATTTACTCTATCTAAGTTACTATCTATAATAATCTCTCGATATTTTTTGGAGGATCTTCTTAATTTGTCAAGAAGATGATAATTGTAGAAGTTAGTAGAATCACACACACCAAATGATTTTGACAATATTGGCCTTATTCGTCCAATAAAATTACGTTTATCTTATTAGCAATAAGTTGTCTACATTAGTCATCACGTAACCTATTTCATCATTCTGAACCTTGCATCAATCTCAAGTCTCGACCACTAGCTCTAAATCACCAACTAAACACTAATTTCTTTGACATTTCTTCCTTGTTTAAGATACCTTCCCCTTAATTATTGTCAAGTCCCACTCACAGCACCAAATTATTGGGCTTGAAGCTTGAATTAATCCACGTCTTTCCCACCTTCACAACTTAATGCTGCTAGCACTAAGAAAGTACTTTGAACTGATTGATTCCACGGAACATCACGTTTTGATGGTCATAGATAGATGATGATATCAAGAGATTAGCAAGAACGGAACTTATCATGCTGATAGATAAGTGGCTGAAATCCCGTAACGATTAGGACAGAGACTTGAAGATGCGTAGGAAGGAGGGGGGAACAAAGGTAGGTTGCCTGAATTAACAGTCTTCCAATAACGATTAGGACAGTCTTGAAGATACGTGGGAAGGAGGGGGGAACAAGGTAGGTTGCCTGAATGTAAAGTCTGAAATGATAAATGTTATCACTACCAAGAACATAAACACAATTGGCACACACAGAAAATGACTGGAAAAAGGAGCCAAGTAAATTGTAAAATTTCAGCTATCATCAACGTGCTAAACTATCAATCGATCATGGAGCTTCCTCGGAGAAAGTATGTTCCTTTTCCAGACTTCCAGTATCAGTGCAAGAATGCCCAGTGTGGCATGCATGGAAGAGCAAATAAAAGCCTCTTTTTGTAGAAACTAGTTTTCTGCACGTGATAAGATCATCTCTATCATTTCTATGTCATTTTAAATACCTTTTCTATTGATCTAACAAAATAAATATATAAAGAGAAATAAGTTTTTTAATTGAAAAAATATTTTAACCAATGTTATGCATGAAAATAATTCAATAAAATAAATCCGTTATTGCCATTAATTTCTATTTCTTAATCAATCATTTGTTTCCTACACTATCATTACATTTCTTTCTTATGCTTATGATGAAGTGAATCTCTTTTTACCACCACATAACAAACTTTATGTAGAATTTGCATTTCTCTTGGTTTTTATCATATTAAAATGGGACACTCTTCCATTTTTTTTTTTCTGAAATTACAATTTAAATCGTGCATAGACTCAATTTTAAAATTTAAACAAAAAGATTAAACTCCCTTGTATATAATATAAAAAAAAAGTGAACAAATGACAGATCTCTCTTCCTTTCTCTCATTAGTAACCCACCCTAAAATACCACTCATGTTCACTACTAGAAAGTTGGCTAATACAAACAGATACACCGATAGAATATTTTTGTTAGTAGATTGTGGTGAGTTTTCTCGACTACATATGCCCTCATAGTATCCATCGGTAAATACTGAAAAAAATATTTCATCGATATATACCGAAGGAATTATAGTGAGAAAAGAAGGAATAAGAAAAAAAAAAGTTAAAAAGTACGATGACGTGTTATTTTTACAAACAAAATTATTGATAGATTTAATTTATCGATTAAATCTATCGGTCATATTTAATTTATAACATGATGAACAACTCTCTCCCTTCCCCATTTATTCTTCTTCTTTCATTTTTCTCTACAACAAAAACCACAACTCTCTGCCCTCTATATTATCACAAATCAACCTCCCACTACAAATTCAACCATATCAACACTCAGTTTGTCAACATTTCTGTTTTGATTCAAATTTTGTTTAGGATTCTCCACTTCAAGTAAGCAAAACTACCCGTTTTTTATTTGAACTCAATTTTAAAATGTTAAATTTTATTACATATTTTTGCATTATATGTATTTTGTTTGTATTTACTTGTTTTATAGCTTTTTTTCATAGAAATTTATTGTAGAAATGAATGATTTGTACATGTTAAGGTTTGTTTGAGATCTTGTAAAATTGTATTTGTTTGTAAATTAATAAAATTTAATTTGAATTTGTGACTTAGGTGTTTTGTGATGAAATAAATAATGGCTTATTTAATGGGCTCTTTTTATATTTTTTCAATTTTATTGTTGAGTTAAAAATTTTGGTTTTTATTATTTACTATTTTTTTTCACTGTAAAATTATAGGGTTCATTTATGACGGGTCACAGATCGCAAAGCCCAAATCTAGTTTCGTCTTAGACAAGAATGCATAATTATTTGTCTATCAATGACTTAAGAGTCTGTGTTTTTCTAATGAACATACTTCAAACATATCAAGGTTGGTGAATTTGGAGGATTGCAAAGTGTATGGAATGAAGAGCTATGACTGCCACGTATTTATGTAAACACTCATTCCACTACCTTAACAAGATTTATTGTCAAAGGGGATATGGGATGCACTCACAAAGATCAGTCACTTCTTTAGAGATATATGCTATAACAACTTGTAGACACAATACATGTAGAGACTTTAAATGAATATCGTCCAAACAATCTACAAACATGAGATGATATTCCCTTTCATCGTTCTTAACTCTATAGAGCATTTGCCTATACATCAAACATTTCTAGAAAAAAGTTGGAGGCCCAGTCCAATATAGATGGTTGTATCCATTCAAAAGGTTAGAGATTACACATGCATCGTAATTAAAATTCTATTGTCTTTTTAAAAAAATTCAAAACATTTATTTAATTTCATGCAAGTACTTGTTCAACCTTTAAAGAAAAGTAAAAAACAAAGCACACGTTAAGGCTTCGATATGCGAGGCTTGTATTGATGAAGAGATCTCAATATTTATCTTGTACTATTTTGAATCTCACTTGAGAACAAGAATCAATTGTGTTCCAAGGCATGACGTCGGTGGGGAAGTGTCTTCGAGTGAGAACTTGTTAATATTCTCCCATCTTGGACGACCCGTACCAAAAAATATTGTGAGAAGAAGATATTTGATATAAAATAGAATTTGGATAAGTACATAATTATATGTTATTTAACTGCGATGAACTAAAGCTTTTTATTCAGTTAATAAAAAAATCATTGATGGAATGATATATGATTTTTCTATCAGTGATATATACATTATTTTTTGTTGATTTTTTTGGTGTGCTTCAAGTATTATCAATTTATAAACTCGATGATATAAACTATAATTTTTTGAAAAATAAAGGTAAAGTAATAAAAATAATTAAATTATAGAATGATTAGATTAGTTTTCCCTATTAAAATTTGTTAAATTATCGTGTTGCTTTTTTTAAATTACATTATTGATATAGTTATTTTTTTCCAGTATTTCCGCACGCATGGTGAGTTTGTTTTTCTAAATATTGATTTGAGAAATCCCAAAATATAATTAAAATAATTAATAGATATTAAAAAAACTAATATTGAAGATTTTCAAAAGAAAACAAAAGAAAGAAAGAAGATAATTCCAAGACACGATAGAGCACTTTTAGCCCAGATAAGAGGCCTTGTGGCCAGCTAAACAGTCTTGTGAAAGAAACGCAAGCACCTGAACGGACCACATAGATGAATTCAAGCCCATAACAGTTGACAAGTCAATGGCCCACACTACCCAAATTCAGGCTTGCCGGAGGGATCCTGAATCTCCGGTGATGTTCGAGAGGTAATTAGTCTTATGGGTCTCCCATGTGCCGAGCAGCCTAATGGGTGCCGACCATGAGTCTGTTCCTCGGAAAGAAAACTGTAACAAATGGAATATGAAGACACGGCAGTAGTGGTACTGCTCAGTCCAACATGATAAGAAAGTCCACGGATACCCGACGACTAATTATGAAGACATGTGAAATTTAAGCTAGTGCTTAGGATGATATTTTATGACATTTTGATTTTGATTTTTATCTTATAGTGCTCATGACTTTTGATTTTAAGGATCAGAGTGTTTTCATATTTTAAAGTAATTTATTTTAATATCTTTTATAAAAACTTTGAAGTTATGTCCGTAATTGATTACCAAACAGTTAGTTATATTATTACACAAATAGTTTTGATATACTATCTCATGTGGTTAAATTAAAAAAAAATATTTAAATATTATTAATATTTTTTACAATAAAAAAGAATTAAAATGTTTGAGAATTGTTCTAATATCATCAAGTTAACTTGATAGTTTAAATACAACCCGGATAACTAGTAAAAAAATAGTTTAACTCGAAATAAATACTCAAGATAATATTTTTATAAAAATTAAAATGGTAACATATTAGATCGATTCGAGTCAACCTGAGTTAACTTATCAATTCGCATGTCGGGTCATTAGACTGTGATAACCTATAGAACAAAAAACAAATTATGAAGTTTAGTTTTCAATAAACTCAATTTTAAAAGATGAAATTGAAAAAAAAAATTATATTAGTCAACTTGGGTTGACTCTCAATATAAAACAAATTGAAATAAATTATAAATCTCAATTCTCAATGTTAAAAAATAAAATTGAAAAATAATCATTAAAAAAAAAAGAATAAAAAATAACTTGAGTAAACTCGGGTTAATCCACTAAACCTGTAATCCAAGTCATGAGACTGAGACAACCTCATAGAAATCAAATCAAAATAAATCATGAAACCTAATTCCTAATCAACTCAACATTAAATGATGAAATTAAAAAAAAAACTTGAGTTAATTCGTCAAGCCTGTTGTCTGAGTTATGAGACTTGGACAACCTCATAAAAAGTAAAATAAAACTATTATGAAGTTCATTCTCCATCAACATAATATTAAATAATAAACTTCAATTTGAAAAAAAAAACTTAAATTTATCTCATTACTTGACATTGATTTTTTTTATAACAAAAAATAAGTTTTATGGTTTGTTTTTTTATAAAATTATCTTGATATTCATCACATGACCATGAGTTTGATGAGTTAATCTAGGTGGGCTAACATTTTTTTTATTTTTTTGTGTGATTAATTTATTTTTATTTCATATTTTAATAATTAGTCTATTGTAACATGGGTTAATATGTTTTTTTTATTGTTTTTATGTTAATTGTATTTCTTTAAAATACGCAAGCATTGACTAAATATAAAAACTGTTTTTTTATTTGACCCATGGTGGAGAATAATGGTCAACACGCCTCATCTTATTTCTTGTTAATTGTTGTATGATCTGTAAAATGATTAATATATGACTTTAATAGTTTAATTTACAATTCATGTTGTTGCTTAATGGTCAAGACGCGTAGCTTATGGAGAGCTTACAGTGTGAGGTGCGTGCCCACGAGGGCCAGAACAACTAGCACAATGAATTTTTGTTTAAGATAAACTTTGCTGTAAATTATATTAAAAAATAATATAAATTATATTTTGAGGTTTTATTTAATAATTTAAAATTTTTGATGTTGAATTAGTTATTGAATATAGTATCAAAATCTTGATAATTAAACCGTCACGAATTCAAATATCACTATTCTCATTTATATAATAAAAATCAAGTACAATGTAGTGTGAGTATGTGCAAGTTTCAAGTTCAAAATACTTTCATTTGAGAATGTGTGTTATAGAATAATATAAATCATATTTTAAAACCTCACCTAACTACTTAAATTTTTAAATTAAAGTGATTATTTGATACATTGATCACACGATTGAGTGGAGGTTCGATTCCTACCTTTACCTTTTGGCCAAATTTATTTTTCATGGTTTACTTTTTTTAAAAAAAATACATTACATACAACTATTTATTAATTTATTTTAACATTATATGAGGCTGATTATTTAGACGAAAAACAAAAACAAAAACTAGCCTAGGCACATTATTCTTCTTCGTGCCCATGCGCTTGTATTTTTTTTAATAAACAAGTGATTTTTTTTATTGATTGTTTGGTTTTTTTTGTGCTGTTTTTTTTATTTTTATTTTTTAATATTGAGTTTTTATTAAATTTTACCATTCAATATTTAATTTATTATGAATTTTTTTATATAATTTCTATCATATAATAAAATAAAAATATAATTTAACCTAGTGAAGTCTATAACTCAAATCACAAGTTTTACGGGTTGACTAGAACGAACATAATACATTTCTTTTTTTTTCTTTGATGTTTTTCTTTGGACCTATCCAATCAACAAGATTATATCGGTGCAACTCTCATATAATATAATTAAAAAATTTGATTATATAAAAAGTTAAGTCAAAATTTTTTAAGTTTAAATTATTATACCGAATTTAAGAAAAACATTATAAAATTTAAAAACATTATAAAATTTATGATGATCTTAGATATTATTATTTTACGATCCAAAAACTTTTTTGATCGAAACCGTAATGAAAACGCGATGAATAAACTAGTAGGTTACAAAGTCAATTGTTAAAAAAAATAGGCTAACTATTATCAAGCTACTCAATATGATAGGTTTCTAACGTCGTCTAATCACCTTGCTCATTAATTAATGTGGTTTCTAACGTCGTCTAATCACCTTGCTCATTAATTAATGTGGTTTCGAACGTCGTCTAATCACCTTGCTCATTAATTAATGTTAATTTTTTTTTTTAACGATATTTGAATGTAAACACATTAATTTTGAATGTCATTAGCTAACATAGTTTGAATGTAAACACATTATTTTTTTTTCCCCAAGATAAAAATATAAAAATATGGCAACTCACAATCCCCTTTTTCAAGAACAGACAGTTACATTTATTTTTTAAAACAATCCATAGCTTGAGGTAATATTTGTATTATAATGACAGTTATTTTTTAAAGTATTTTTTACTTGAAAATACATAAAAATATATTTTTTTATGTTTTAAAAATTATTTTTAACATCAATAAATCAAAAAAATTTAAAAAAATTAAAAAATAATAATTTTTTTTATGAAACGCTGCTTTTTCATATATGAATTAAGAACATGTTTGAGAATACGTACAGTTAAAAACATGTTTCTTAAAATTTTAATTTTTTTTATTTAAAAATAATCTTTTTATATTATCAGATCAAAACTTTTGATGTTATAGTATAAAAAATTATTTTTAAAAAATAAAAAAATATTATTTTAATATATTTTTAAATAAAAAAATATTTAAATTCGAAACAGTAAATCTTAAATCTTAATGGACGAAGTCAGAGAATTTCCGATTCAAAATATCCGCTAGTCAAGCCAAGGCATCACACTCGGTGTAGACTTGGAACAATATCCAAATGATGAAAGGGGCAATCAGAATGGACTAGTTCCATTAACATCTTTTTGAAATCCCATGCACCGTTCAATTTACAGCATTAAAGAACATATTTAAATAAAAATTGCATTACCCCTTCCAATCACATTCCGCGTCTCGGAATAAAAATTGTAAAAGATCTGAAAAAAAAATTGATTAAAAAGTAGAAAAAATCAAAATGGAGCTAGTTTTTTGCGGTCATAAAGAGGTTCGGACTGAACATTTTGAAGAAGAACAAAGACCACGAAAAAGCAAACCTCTACAGTGTGTGCTGCCACCACTATTTAAGGAGGTAATCGTGTCTCTTTCCTCAGTCAAAACTCATTTCGGCATACACCTCTACATCACCCTCATCATCTCCTTCTCCACCGCCCATCATCTCTGTCGCGAGTTTAAACTCTTGTGACATCTTGGCTTCGAGTTTTATAGCTGTCCTATCATGGACAAACAACAAAAACTCCTCTTCCACATCTTTCTCTGCTTCTCTTTCCTTTTGCTTCTCTCAGGTATATGGATGTTACTTATCTTTTTTAACCATTTTAATATCTTTGATTTTTTTTTCAAGGAATATGATCTTGGCCTTGTTTTTTCTCTTCAAAACTTGTATAAAACTACTTATGTATTGCAGAGAACACGAGCGTGTCCGGTTCATCTCACCACCACCACCACCACAGACATCGTCCTCTCTTCAATTTTAGACCAAGCAAGCTCTTTGTATTTGGAGACTCGTACGCAGACACGGGCAATAACAGGAATTCTTTAGCAAGTTCATGGAAAGTTCCCTATGGAATCACATTTCCAGGCAAACCTGCCGGTCGGTTCTCAGATGGCCGTGTCTTGACTGATTTCATCGGTAAGTGGTGTCTCTGGATTCCTCTGTCTAATGATTTGTTTTCACCTTTAGCTTTACTTTCTTAGGTGTGTGTCACCATGTAATCAGCTTTACTTTGCTTTTAGTCTTGTAGATGTATAATTATATTTTAGTGGTGGGGTTTTCCCACTATTTTATCCTCTTGTCTTGTGACGATCACTACCGACTCTGCTGCCTTTGTTTTTTTTTAAGCTGTAAAATGCTTCATTATCGGGTTAACTTTAAAAAAAAAAACAAAAAATCTTGTTTCAGTACTTTCGAAAGGTTCTTCTATCTTCCTTCCATTGTCTCAGCTCCCATCATCCATCTTTACCCCCACCAGGACCACCACTACCGTCTAAATAGTTTCCTTTTTTGTTTTTTTATTTATTTATGTTGATATTTACTTTGCTGCAATTATTGAAACTTATTGTTGCCCATACGACAAGATTGTACACTTCAGCACTCTTTACAAGTGACAACGAATTCTTGCAATTTAAGGTTTAGCTATTTACTTAATCCTTGTATTTTAAGAAAATGAATTGATTAGTCCCTGGTTTTAGAATCCGTCGGTTTGATCCCTTTGTTTTTCAAATCCATCCATATTATTTTAGTTCTTTCGCCAATCTCATGTTTTCTTTCCTTTTTAGTTTTCTTATTTGAGAAATAGGAAAAGGAAAAGAGAAACTGCAAGTACGAAGCTTGATTTAATTAACGTTAAAAACTATATATATATATGCAGCTAAGTCTCTCGGAATCAAGTCTCCGATCCCATACAGATGGAGAAATGTGGGGATCGAGCACTGGAAAAACGGGATGAATTTCGCATATGGAGGCACTGGGGTGTTCCCTACCTTGGCTCCAGATCCGAACATGACCACACAGATTGATTTTTTCCAAGATATCATCCATAAGAAAATCTACTCTGGATCAGACCTATGTTCCTCTATGGCCCTTGTTTCCGTCGCTGGTAATGACTATTCAACTTATGCTACCACAAACGGCTCACCACAGGTAACATTCGATCATCCGTACACTCTGTTTTCTTCTTATTTCTGTATTTTGTTCTCGAATTCATTCATGCACACGTATTTGTTCAAGATGATGATGTTACATCATGTTAGTTTTGTATTATTTTTTTTCCTGGAAGCATGGGCTCCAACGATTCAAACATAAATGGAAATTCAGGATGAAAAATTTGTTTCGTTTGCCTCTCTAATCAATAGATGCCTTCAACACTAGACGATGGAATGCGTGATCTTAATTAATTTCTTGTCACTATGGTAGGGCTGGCAACCTTTCATTATAGAAGTAGTGAATCAACTAGTTACGAACATGAAACGCATTCATGGCATGGGAGTGAACAAAGTGGTTGTCACCGCCCTCCAACCTCTGGGTTGTCTTCCCCGCAGCACCTTTACGTCCTCATTCCAGCAATGTAATGGAACCGAAAACGAGCTTGTCGGTTTCCACAACCTCTTGTTGCAACAAGCAGTCACAAAGTTGAATAATGAAACCAAGGATTCT
Source organism: Populus simonii (assembly GCA_007827005.2). Taxonomy (NCBI): domain Eukaryota; kingdom Viridiplantae; phylum Streptophyta; class Magnoliopsida; order Malpighiales; family Salicaceae; genus Populus; species Populus simonii. Next base: position 44,140,230 of record CM017464.2, on the reverse strand, counting down.
ACGTTTGCCATTCTTGATCTCTACAAGGCATTCATGGCTGTCTTCAAAAGCCAAGGAAAAACTCCAGGTTTGTTTCTTTATTTTTTCAGTTATTACACGAAATAATTAGTACGTAGCAAACCTGCTTGGCGTCTAATTAAACGGGCTTGCTATATCATGCATGTTGTCTCAGTTTAGGATATTTTCAAGCTATGCTCTTGACCGTAGCTCTTCTTCTTTTTCTTTTTCTTTTATTGCCCTGCTCAGGAAGTTCGAAGTTCGGGAATCCGTTGAAGCCATGTTGCACTGGTATATCCACTGAATATGGCTGTGGAAGTGTAGATGCGAATGGAGCGAAAAAGTATGTAGTTTGTGATGATCCTGAAACTGCATTTTTCTGGGACACAGCGCACCCTACGCAGGAGGGATGGCGAGCTGTGTATTCAGCTTTGCTCCAAGAACAATAATTGTAGAAAAAAAAAGAAATTGGTGATGTGAAGTAGTTGTTCCTGTTATGCATTCCCCAAGAACATGATCTTTGTATCTACTTTTCTTTTATTTTTATTTCTCATCTTTCAAGAATTAGTGAATTGCTATATTAATTAGTTTTTATGATTATCTTGATTTTCTTTTTTCCTTTCTTTTTTGGAGATGATCAAATTTCTCAGTCAGTTAGATCCATGTGTGCGATGATAGGTTATTAGATCCTGCTCGTGCACTTTCTAACCAAACAAATCACCTACAGTCTTTTGTTCAAAAACAGTAGCGCTTTAACTTGTGAACATGAATCACATTATTTCTTTTTTCCAATTAATTTTTTTATAGCCTAGTTAAATGAAATTAAACTTGCAATTATGGTAAAAACACAAAATTAAAAGATAAAGGATGAAAATATATATATATATATATATATATATATATATATATATATATATATATATATATATAATCTCATATTAGTAACACTTTTATTTTGGTCTAAAATTTTTCTTTCGGTCTTTGAGTTAAAAAAGGGAAAGAGAGAATAACCTAAAAAACAACAAGCAGAAAGAGTAGTCATTTTACCACTTTTTGATAGCAAAACTTCCTGTTTTTGGTATCAAATGATTTCAATCTACTAGAGTAGTTTGATGGTTGCAGATTTTGTGTCTAAGCATGCTTCAAAAAAGAGATGAGGCTTTGTTTTAGTTTTTTTTGTTTGATTAATTTTTATTTTTAGGTGATTTTAAAGTGTTTCGAAGTTGTTATATGGTTTAGGATGATTTGTATAGTGTTTATTAAGTATTTTGGATAAAAATGGATTGCTCAAAAAATCCTTTCCTAAATTTTCATCCACTATAATGATAGCTGGATTTTTAAGAGCATTAGGTAACGTGTCACTTTCTATTTTTTTAAGTAGACCTTTAAAAAAGAAACAAATAAAACAAAACTCAGCGTTATAGGCAACCCAAGCCTGCACACTCGAGCTGTTTTTTTAGAAATATTTTTTTTTCATTAAATTTTTTCTAATTTTAGAATTCAATGTTGTGTTTTTATTAAATTTTTTTAATTTTATCTTTTAATATTTTATTGATTTTTAATTATTATTCATGATTTGTTTCAATTTGCTTTTTATAAGATTATTGTAATCTCAAATAAACATCGTAATATTTGGTTGGTGTCCAATTTAGTGAGCAACTATTTTTTTATCATATAATTAAATAAAAAATAATTTAAAAAAAGTTATTAAACTAAGTAGAGTTCATGACTTATGTTGTGGACTTGACAGGTTAAGCCATGAAGACTTTGTCAATTCAATATATTGATTTTTCAATATTTTTTTTAAAAAATTATTATTTTAGAAAATAAAAATTTAAAGACAAATAATATTCTTATCTGTTATTTAAATTGTTTTTAAACCCAAAACATTTACGAGGTCATAATCAAAATAACTTCTACATAAATCAATTTAAAATTCAAACTAAACAAAAATCATGTCAAAAATTTCGACGTGTGACCAACCTAGATTTAATAATAATATAAAAAATATTCCCGTCTTTTTATCCGCAGTGTAGCTGGTCCTTGCTAATTTAGATATCCTTTCCTTCCTTGCATTGAACTCATTAGACTTCAGCTCTAAAAAGGAGCAACCATAAACCATATCCTTGCACCTTTAAACGCTTCTATTTTTAGACTAAAAAGTCATAACGTTCGTTGCTATAATAAAAAGTTGCAGCTTTTCTTTTTACTCAAATCAGCGAACAAATATATTTTGAGAATTGGATTAGAAAAACAAATATATAAATCACTTGCATTTACTGCTCCAAAACGTGTTGGTAGCCATGATTTAGAGATCATAATTTCGATAAAGCAATATTAAGCACTGATAGCGTTTATAATTATTATTTTTTACAAAACACCTACATTTTAAGACAATAAATTCAACCAAGATGGCTTTCTGTTGTTCAGTTCGGAGTTTGCACAATGGGGGGGGGAAGGAGGGGAAGGGGAAAGGGGAAAATGACACTCAATCTGAGCCCATCTTTATTACTCTGAATACTCGTACAAATGAACCATCAACGAAATATGAAGGAAAAACTGGAACTGCCTCTACAGAATAGTTTACAATCGCAAATCCAGAAGGGAAGAACAAAATCTTTGAAGTGCTATTTTCATGTAATGCAACTATTTTAGTATTGTATGATGTAGCCAACTTCAACCCCTGATGGCACTCAATGCTTTGAGAACATGCCTTGCATTAAAGAGGAGAAGTCATAATCCTTCCCGGCTGGTGTTGAAGTACCAGATGAGACCGAGGATGACGAATGAGTTTTCCCGACTCCATTGTTTGTCCCACCATTAGCAGGGGTAACTTGCTCAATGTTATAAAGGCTGCAAGCACCAAGGGTAAGAATATGAGTGCAGAAAATAACACAAAATCTAGACAGGAGAACAGATTTTAAAAGTGGTAAAGAGAAGCATCAATGGATATGAATTCAAAAGTGTACTTGTAAAAAACTTTAAAATTCCAGCATTCCTAATCATTCTTTTAAGTTTTTATGACGGCAACATCATTTTACTAACATAGAAAACAGTATGAGGATTTTACACTCTATGCAGCTATAAAACAGGAATACATGTGCTCACGTAAAACTTGAAACTGCAGTGCTTTTCAAGTGGCTCGGAGCTTCCATCCTGTAAGTAACAAAAGGGGGGAAAAGAAGAAATGCAGCAACAAGCTTATGCTATAGCTTTCTCATTTCCATCATCTTCACTCCACAACACTACGTGAATTTCTTCATGGAATGTTATAATTGGAAACAATTGAGTAAATAGCACTTTTATACCTCGTGCAATGGAAGACTGAGGACCAAACTCAAGCAGGAAGATACAGACATGCACACAGAAAAGTGGGCAGGGAACATAGCATACAGAGAGTAAGATGAAAAAAGTTTCCATTTGATTTTTCAATTCTGTCTACTTGAAACCACAAATTCAAAAGCAAGCCCAGTTTTACCAATTGAGGAATGATTGTTGGACTTCTGCCAAAATAAAAGGAAGCTACTATGCACATAACAAGATATGCATGTTAAAAATATTCTCTGGCAGTCTAATACTATCTGAAACTTGACTCACCGCAAACAAGCTGATCAAAGAAATTAACAGCTGACGGGGGGCCCTCCCCCAAACCCCATACAAACACCAACAAAAAAATAAAAAATGAAAAAATAAAAGGGAAAGGAGAAAGGTTATAAAATTCATGGTTTTAGTTTCAACAGAGTTCAAAGCACGATCACAGGTTACATATATTCATCAACACCACAGTAGACTGGGGAAAACAAATTACCTAGATGTTGGATATGGTACAGAGCTTCCCCCAGGATGTGTCAGTCTTATGTCAGCAGTCTAGCCCAGTAAAAAAAACATCATCAGAAAACTACTGAATTAAGCTAATTAAGTATCGGCAAAAATGAGAGCAATCCATTCCATAATACGAACCTGCTTAAGTTTCTGTAAGTCACCCTGCCCAGCTACTGGCATCATCAAACCAGGGATTTGGTATCCAATATTTGGCCAGTTTTGTGCAGGTATGCTAATACCATTTGGTCCTTGCTGTTGAATACTGCCTGAAAGTTTTTGGTCCCCACCAGCAGATTTTGCTGCAGTGGCCATAAGAAGTTGCTGTTGCTGCGCCAGTATAGCAAGTTGCTGTTGATTCATTGCTTGTGGGTCCCCGCCAGCAGATTTTGCTGCAGCAGCCATAAGAAGTTGCTGTTGCTGTGCCAGAATAGCAAGTTGCTGTTGGTTTATCGCTTTTGGATCCCCACCAGCAGATTTTGCTGCAGCAGCCATAAGAAGTTGCTGTTGTGCCAGCATAGCAAGTTGTTGTTGATGCATTGCAAATGGTGATACCATATTTGACTATAAAATTTTGCAAACAAAATCATCAGATAATATTTCAATTCCACATTAATTCCACAAAGTTGAACTCCAGTGCAAACTCAAACTAAGTTGGTTTTTTACAGAGGTGATAGATGTGATCAAGAAATCAGAACATCCAGTTAGAATCTAATAAATCACCAAACAAAGTTTTGAGGAAAAGTTCAAAAGGTGCATAAATGATGCCAAAGCATATACCTTCTCAAAAAGGCTCATTATATCATTTTTTACATCTTTCTGGGGTTTCTCCAAGACTGAAGGGGTTGCTAAAGAAGGTGAATCTTTAAATAAATCCTCAATTCCAGAAACGGACTGGGTATCATTTTCTACTGCTTTAGTTGGACCAGTATTTCCAGTTGTTGATACTTCTTCAGCAACTGCTGCAGCTGCAAATTTAGGAAGAGTCCACATTGTTAACAAGAATCACTATATATGTGTGTGCGTGTCTGAAAAAGAAAAAATCAGCAAATTACACATAAAAGGTCATGGTAAGTAATGATTGCCCAAACAGATGAAAACATACATTGAAAACCTGCCCAACTGTTATCATCATTAGCAGCTGCCTCCGAACCATTTTCAGTAGGGCCATCCATGGAGAGCAAGTCGAAAAGGTCAGTAGCAAAATCAACTTTGGGTGGAGAGACAGCTGGAGCAGCATCTGCAACCTTCTTTGCAGCTTCAGTAGCCTCCGCCATTGGTTCAGCTTTTTCAACAACCTGTTGAGGCTTTGCAGGAGCAGTGACCTGTTTGTGAAAAAATATCTTATGCTCAAATAATGATGCATCTAGGAACTTTATGGGTGGTAATGAAAAAAGAAACAGCAAAAAGACGTGAGATGAGTGCAAAGTGAGGAAACAATGAGAATCATGCATTTAACCCCTCAAACCAGTAGTCATTGCATAAGAGACAGGAAACTAGATCAAAATGATTTAGATATAGCATAATTTGATTTTATATAAACATTGGGTTATTCTGATTGGTTGTGCTTTTGGAGATAGATTTTACCATATCGAAACCTTTTCTTCATAACAAGATTTTTATACCCTTAAGCATCCACATCCATGCTCTAATTGAACTCCCTAGCTATAATAGCTAGAAAATATATGTTTTACCCGTAGCATTGTTGCTCCTCAAAGCACTTACTATTCTGGCTTTGTAAACAGTACTCGCTATATATAGTGCATACTGTAGCACTCTAATTGCGGTGATGCGGTGGTGGTGAAAAGGAAGAAGTGATTCGCAGGAAATTTGTTGGTGTTGCTGTCATTCTTCTCCGTCTTCTGCAACTTCTAGTTACTGTTAAAAATAGGAAATTTGTTTGGTTATTTGTTGTTAATTGCTTTGGATTTCAAAGCCTCTGCCTCTTCTCTGCTAGAGCTACCAAATCAACAAATCTCCAGCTTCGACAAGGCAGAAGGTGCAGCCACCATGGTACATCTCCGCATCTCTCTCCCTCTCGCTTCTCTCTCCCTCTCTTTAGCTGCTTCTTGATTCTTTCCTCTTAAAGATCTGCTCTGCAAGGGCATTAGCTAATAGGGTTTGTGCCTTCATTCATGTTTGTCTGTTTTGATGACGAGGATGAAGATGATGTCTATGATTCTAAACATAGATTCTAAAGGACATGGTATTCCACATGAGATTCTTGATTTCTGATGTTGCGATTTTTATTATTATTTTTGTTGTCGGGTTTCGTGTTAATCTGCATTTTCTGTATGTTGAATTTTTTAGGTTGCAAATGATGACGAGGATGAAGATGATGTCTATGATTCTAAACATGCAGATAATGCTCAGCTGCAAGACACAAAATCTGAGTCCTATACAGAATTGCCCAGGCCTCAGTCTGTTCTTACTATGGATTGTTTTTATAACAAAGAGGCAAAGAGACAAAAAACTGGTACATATTTTTCTTTGATTCATCTGAATTCCATGGGCAAAAAAGTTCAATGGCCCAGTATGTTGTAGATATTCTTTGAATGAGTGGCTAAATTGTAATAGATAGCAAAAATCTCTTTGAATTTTACTGAGAGCAACATTGACATAATTTTTTTACAGTATTGCAACTTTCTTCAAGCATTGCCTTTGTTGCATGGTCTAGCAACTTTAAATGAATGAGAGCAATACACAAGTTTCAGCAGCCAGTGAGGGTGTGTTATTCCTAGCTGTCATTGCATAGGAGTTCTATGCAAGATTACCTGGGCTCATTTAACATTTTCCTTGATCAGTTTTCTGTAAACTCGTTTCCAGCAACCAAGTCAACTCCTTTTATCTTTAGCTGTATGTGAAATCATAAGAATTTGTGAAGAAATTACATTACAGCTTTTTTCTCTTCTTCTCCTGGTCAGATTTTCTTTTCTAATTTCGCAGAGATGAAGATTAAAAAGTTGATGCAATACTAGACACCGATCATTTTGTTTCTTTTGATATTTCATTTTTGCATATGAACAAATTGTGCTTGTCATACCTCTCCATTTTTCCTCACACGGCTATCCTTGTCATACACCTATTTGAAATGCTCTTTTTTTTTGGAAATCAAAACCATTGTGAGCTTAGGATTCAAATGTGTGTTCAAATTTTTTATTTAGAGCCTATTTACTGGAAAAGTTCCATTTTTTATTTCCCTTTTTTCTATAACTTAAAACTGTCATGTGATCCGTAATCAGGTTGCTAATATAGTTTGATGCTAGGGTGATACTATACAGCTTGATTTGTATATTGTCATTTGCCTTAATAGCATATGTGATCCTTAAACCTTTCATACATGCTAGGGTGACATGCTGTATAACCAGACATACAACCTTGATCAAGTTGCATTTGCTTCTGAAGAAATTAAAGATGCTCAAAAAACTGTACGTTCCAAAACGTCAATATAGTTTTAAAAATGCTCATGTTTGGAGCAACTTGTAGAAGGGCCCTATAAAGCATCTGTTACTCAGATGAATTGACACTTAAAATCAGATTTTCTTGTGCAAAAAGTAGTAGACAGTTAAGGCATACATGCAATGAATATGGCATCCCTGTGAGAACTTGTTTGCATGTTGTCTTTGAAGATTCATCTTACACTAGATAGATTTATGGTTGCATTGGGATTTTAGTTGAGTACTTTGTGTGTTCGAAAAAGAAAAACTTGCAGTTGGTTGTCAAGGAATTTTAGTTGTGGTACAGATAAAAAACAAGGTCCAGTTCTTTCCAAATGCATGTAAATAGGTAGATTAAGACATTGAAAATGCTAACTAAATTTGATGGTTCTGATGAATTTCCATATTATTCTAGAATCATATCAACTTGTTTTGCTCATTCATTAATGAAAGAATATAACTGTTTGATGTGCAAGTGCAATGAAACAGAGAGGCAATGAAACATGAAAGAAATAACTGTTTGATGTGTTTGATGGTCAGTTTCTGTACATTGGGAGCTAATATTTTTCTCCATAGTGCAATAAATGTAGGATTGATGGTCAGCAACTCCTGCAACTCATTCTCCCTTTACTCAAAGTTCAATCAACTTAGATGAAGATGATGTTGTACTTGGTGACAATGACAATATGGAGAGACTGATAGGTAGAAAGGCGGCAAAGAAGCAAGTTAAAAAAAGATAAGGGTAGCACAATTTCTCATGTTTGATCGATCTTAGAGGATTACAAAGAATATAAAATGACATGGAACGTAAGAAGATGGAATATTTTGAAAAATCATATGCTTTAGAGAAAGAGAAAGTAAAGGCAAAACATGTCAAGGCAAAGACGGAAAGAGGCAGGATTGTTATTATGCAAGAACTTTTATTGAAACAACAAGATGAAGAGACAATAATGTTGATAGATACAACATGCATGCCTTGACATTGGTTGAATATTATGAGACGTGTCAAATGGAGATATTACTAAAATGATGTAATAGTGATTTTAATTAGTAGGGATTGTTTAAATTTTCTTGTTTTTTTAATTGTATGCATTTTCTTTTTATTATTTTTAATTTCTACTATATTAAAAGAATTAATTTTCAAAAGTGTCACTAAATAATTAGAATATTCATTAACATAATTTGAAAGCAATCAAAAACAAGAAATAGCACACACTTGAATATTCATCTCACATAATTTGAATAGCAAAAAATAATAATAATAAAATATTCATGACTCTTTATTTTAGAGAGCATGGATGTGATCACATGTTTTAGAGAGCTAGCTAAAATGGCTTTCTAGCTATTTTAGCTAGGATTTAGCTAAAAAGTAAAGAACATGGATGTGGATGCTCTTAGGTCTTAGTATTTATTGAAGCTTTCTTTTCAAACATAAACAAAGGAAAGAAATGATCAAGTAGTCCACTACATATTCTTTGAATACAGGAAAATCCAACTCGAACTCAGAAGGTAAAACTCAACATACCTGCTCAAATGCCCTAGGAGGAGCAGGAAGACTTATTCTTGTAGCAGGAGCACTGTTTTTTGAATTTGATACTTGAAAATTCTTCCTTTCCTCAAACAAATTTTCAGAGCTGCTGGTGTGTCCATGCCCACTTCTTTCAGCAGGTCTCTGCCAATGCAAAGAAGACCTTTCATCCCTCCCACTAGAAGGAGATTGTGGTTTTCCATCTTTAGAGACCCATCTCTTCTCTTCATACCTGAGAAAAAAAGTAACAATCAGGCACACTGCAATCATATGGACACACAAAGAGAATGACCAAACAAAACGGATTGAGAAAACTTGCTAATAATAGGGTTCAAACTATAGACATACTTTGCACGAATGAAATTCTCAATTCCAACTCTGTCGTAGTTCGGTGGTAGGTCTGCTTCCCAATAACTATTTGCTCTCTCATTCCCCATTGCTAAAAAAAAACAGCACAAAACAGGCTATTTATTACCCTCAAAAGTAAATGAAAATCGATCAGAATAAATCACAAGTTTGGAACAAGCCAATGAGATTACATTGAATAAATGCAACCTGCTCTGGAAGCCATGTGTCAAGGGTTGCAGATCGAACCTGCAGAAGAGAATCAATCAAAGTCAGAATATCCTCAAGGATAATTGCAGTTTGATGTCTAATAAGCAGCATCTCCAAGTGGAAAATTAATAATCAAATTCAAAAGGTATAGACAACAGCAAGATATAACTTTATTGATCAACCAACAGTAGGCCTGGTTACCATGAACATCAAAAAAGAAGAAAATGGACAGCGCGTCATTAATCTCATAATAGTAAATAATCACCATACCATTTTTCTTTCAATTTTCTGTTTCTGTAATCAAAAGAGGCTAATACAAAAACTATTTCTTCATTGTTTTTCACAAAGCAACTCTTCATAGAAGACCTTGAAGGTCTCATCTAAAATTCCTACTTTATGCCCAAATGTTTTTTAAATTATCTTAGTCTTCAGTTAAAGATGCTTAATTGGATTACAAAGCAGTTAGTCACCTTTGATATGTGTACCCCAAGACTTCTGTGGATCCCTGAACATTGCATGCAAATAAAGATACCCAAATTTACGCTTGCCCATCTTGGACCTCTGCAACAGAAACAGGTTAAACTCAGTAGCTCAAACAGATTGTAAAGCAACAAAAAAACTTAACAGTATCCAGCCACTTAAGAAGATCCATGACTTTAGAGTAATTTTTTATGTTTATGTTGCCAATTATTTACTATTATGCTAATTGTATCACATCTTCATATTCTTCTCGGTACATACTTGGCTTTGCAGTCAGCACATTCCCTATTCTCGGGCAATTTTAGGAGTCCTTCCAATATCTGCATAAGCACAAACAGAAAAGATGGAAGTAAATCAACACAATACATTATTATGAAATAAAAACGGAACAAATAATATTGATACTAGAATTCATAAAGTACAAACATTTAGAATGCAGAAAACAACAAAGCAAAAAAAAAAATATTAACAAAAATCATAGTCCACTTCAATGACCAACAGCATCACATGCAGTTAGCCCCAATGGCAGTCATAAAGTCTAAACTTTGACATATATCAAATGTAGCAATGCCTTGCCATGAGGTTCAAAAAATCACTATAAACATGGAATGCATGATACAAGAGACAAGATGGAAATCAATAAAGACTCTAGAAAACTCCATGGTGCAACTATGAATCAAATATCAGGAAGAAATCACATTTCCAGCTGCTTAGACAAAACTAATATTTAATCCCAAAAAACTCAATTCACAATTGCTCCCCAAAAACAAAAGAATCAGACTGCCAAGTTGGCAGATTATGCATAACATACAGGTAACAGATTCGATCATAAAATGAGCACTCCATCCCATTTAACACAAATTACCCAAACAGCATATAATCCCTGTAGTTAATGCACTCGAAATCCAAACAAATTCTAAGGTTGAAGAAATTCAATCCCTCCTAATTCCATAATGCCACATCAGCACTCATGAAAGATGAACAAGAAATACCTATATTTAGCAGTAGAGAAGAAAACAAATCACAAGCAGCAAAATAGTCAAGGACATTGACATAGTTCAGCCTATCTTAATAATTACAAAATGCAAGAATGTTGAGAAAATTTCTTTGTTCTTCATTCCGAATTAGACTGAAATTTCACCACCAGGATATATAATTCAGAGAAAATGCAACTTTAATCTTCTACTTTGATCTCAAGATATTATATAACTAACCAGCAATAATGCAAATGAATCGCATCATATCAAATATAAATCTCTGCCAATCTAAAACTTGAAATTCACATCCCTAAAAGGTTAAACTCCAAAAAATTAACACAATCACCATTAATTAGTATAACAACCATCGCCATAATCAAGACATACTTCATTGATACCAAAAATATTAGATCAAATGTAAAATCAAGCAGAAATAAATATTAATCATCTATCCAATCTAAAATCGCAAGACACATCAGATCAAATCAATCGCCACTTGATTCATAACCATAAGAATAAAAAAGAAATCGAGATTAAAGCAAAAACAGGATAGAGATTTCGATCAAGAAAAAAGACTAGCCTTTCTGTGCCTGGCATTGAGCTCTTTAGAGACGTTGGCCTTCTCGTTCATGGTGAGCCTGCAATAACCGCCAGAAAGAAGAAATTGGCTGATCGAGAGAGTGAAAGAAAGTCGTAGCTGCAAAAGATAGAGAGGTCGAGGTCGAGGTCGAGGTCAATTTGGTCTTTTTAGCACCACTTTCTCCTCCCTATCTCTCTTTCTTTCCCTCTGATTATTGCGCGATCCAAACAGCACAATAAGAAGAGGAGGAAGTTTTAAAAACTATTTTTAAAATATAAAAACAAACAAATTATTATTATCTATCGTGGTTGGTACGTGTAAGATAATGGGATTAAGACGCGAAACGCGTAGGAGAAATGTATCTTTTGTGCGACCTGGTCGGGTGTAACTAGTTGCATCACACGGTTCTCGTCAAAAACATTTTGATCACGCCCAAGCAATTGACATGGAAAATGTTGTTCTCGAATATGTTTTTTTATTTGACATTAAACGTATTCTCAAACTATAGAAGAAACTAGTTAATTAGCCCATGATAGGTTGTGGATGAATTTTATTTTTTATAAAAAAATATCAAATATAAGTTAAGATTCATTAGCGTTTGTTTTATCTGCAACATCAAATCCAAAAATATTAGATTTGAATTTAGCTGTAATGTCAAATCCAAGAGTCTTTAATAAGACAAGACTGCAAGACCTAAAAAACTTGAGTCTAACATCTATGTCAGTCTAAGCAACTTGGATCAAGTGTTCCTTTCCAGCCCCAGATTACTTAGGTCTAGAAGGAGATGTCAAACTCAAGTTAATAACAAAAGTAGTAATGGTAATAGTAGTAGTAGTTGATTTTACTCTTCAAATCAAATCTATATTTTTTTCTCGATGGTAATAATATTTATTTTAAATTTAATAATATTAATAATAATATTAAACTTGTATGACCCAAATTTTTATAGTTTTTAATCGCTTCCAATAAAATTTATGGTTTTTTATAGTAATAATATTTTTTTTCAAATCTAATAATAATAATAATAATAAACTTATCTGATTTAAGTTCTTATAGTTTTTAATCTCTTCAAATAAAATTTATGATTTTTCTTCAATAGCAATAATATTTTATTTCAAATTTTTTAATGATGATAGTAATAATAATAATTTATAATTTTACCATTCAAATCAGATCTATGGTTGTTTTTCAATATTAATAATATTTTTTTAAATTTATTAATTGTTATATTAATAATATTAAATTTGAATGACTCAAGATTAAATGGGTCTAGCTTCAATGGTAGGCCCAAGAACTTTGGGCCCCTCTTAGACATCATATCCAATAGGCTGAGGTCTGGCTGCAAAGCCAGACCCAAGAGCTTTGAGTCCAAACGTCGGACCCTAGAACCTTAGGTTAGACATAACTGCAGGATCTAAATAACTTGGATCTGACGCTCGTGCTAGACCCAAGTGACTTGGGTCTGGAAAGGGATGTCAGACCGAAGTTAATAACAATAACAATAATAATTGATTTTACTCATCAAATAATATCTATATTTTTTCGATAGTAATAATATTTATTTTAAATTTAATAATATTAATGAATTTATTAATGATAATAATAATAATAATAATTCAAATCAAATCTATGGTTGTTTTTCAATATTAATAATATTTTTTTAAAATTTATTAATTATAATAAAAATAAGAATATTTATGATACAACCAAATTATATTTTTAATATTAATAATAATATTAAAATTGCATGTTCCAAGTTTAAATATTTCTGACTATAACACCAGACCTAAAAGCTCAAACGTTTAGCTTTTCAAATCCATAGTATTTTATATCTTGTTGAACACTATAAAATAAAAAAAAATAAAAAAAAAATCCAAACCATTTAGCTTTTGATATAATACATGTCATAACCTACACGCAGGGACATACCAACGAAAACATTGTTGGAATAATGACAGCACAACATACATGGACAATTACAGCACACATGAAACAAGAAATTTTCCTCTAATACTTGTACTTTTGATATTTCTTATTAGCTTGTATTATTTACACTTGTTTATAACAAATAAGAGATTGGGAACAATCTCTTGTACGAGTGAAACACTTAGATTATATGCAAAATACGAATAAATTTGCTGAGAAAAAACTAATTCTAGTAGGACTGGCAGCAATAACTAACACGTGGCATTTAGTATAGTATAGTATATTTACACGACACAAAATGATTTGTTCTTGTACTGATAGGATTCATATCAGCATGTTTTTAATTTATTGAGTGTTAAAAATTGAATTTAATATCTAAAAATACTATAAAATAAAAATAAATAAAAGATCAATCTCTTTGATTTACAATTCTAATGGGAGAAATTTGATATTCAAACTAATTTTCTCATAATACTCTTCTAGTTCTTTTATGAAATTAATAAAAATAATATAAAAAGTAAAATTAATTGAATTTTATCTTTTTTTAAACATGTAAATTCAACTTATTTATCAATTAAATTTAAATCAAATATTGTAATTAAATTCAATTACCTTATAATTGGCTCTAAACAACCTTAAAAAGATTGCACTAAAGGCACCAACATCAATAGTTGGTGCCTTCTATTATAATTTCGCTAAAAAAAAATCATGGCTATCATAAAAAAATAATTAACAAGCAAACGGAGATGTCAGGTGGCCAAATGAAGAAAGGGGATAGCTGGAAGGAGGAGGATATTATGGTCAACTGGCAGGTCAAAATGAAAGGAGAGGACGCGAAGGATAGGTCCGATAGGACAACCTTGAGCTTCCAGATTATAGATGATTAATATTAACATTTGAAAGAACTAAATACTTTCAATAATCATTATTCAATAAAGATTACAAAAACAAAACAAAAAATATAAAGAATAGATATCAATTAAAACATAAATTAAAAAAAACACACATATAAAAAACCATTAGTATAAAAAATTAAAAAAAAAAGAATGAAGTCAGGCGTTACTAGATCTAGTAAGTCAGGCCTAACACTTGGCTCAATCAAGAAAAGGCCCTTGCATGCGGGCTTTTATTTGTTTAAGTTAAATGGGGCAAATGACGCATAATCCATCCCAGCTGCTCAGAAAAAAATAGACGATGCGTCGTCTATAAATCTTAGAATATAGCCACTAATGTGACTGGAAAAACATGATTCTATTTTATTTTGACCCAAGGATCTATTTTTAACTCATTTTGACTCAGGACATCTAAGATAGCATCGATCGAAAACCCAAAATCAACCTAAACTCAAAAATATTTCTGAGCTCGGATTTGGATGTTTTCAATGTGAAAAAACACCTAATCGTAACACTCATTATCATATGGAATCATATGATACAAAAATCAAATGTTTTGGTGGTTTAGATCTTCCCCAACAACAACTTTTTTTTTTTAAGCTGAAATCCGATGAACTCTTCTCTTTTTCTAAAAAAAAGAAAAATAAAGTTTGGTATTAAAATATATATTTTTTAAAATTATAGGGACCGGTTACCTAATAGATTAAAAAGACGGGAGATGTAAATGAACTTTTCAAAAAAAATTCAGACTTGTCACTTATGTTACCTGTTTTTTGTCACTTTAGTTCTCTGTTTTTCAATTCAACCCTCACCCCCTAAAAATATGTAATTTGGCTTTAATTTAGGCTCTAAAGGACTTAATTGTGTATAAAAAAGGGTCAAGCATTAAGTTAAAAGTTTTTTTTTAAAAAAAATCACCATTACAATTGACAATGAATTGTGAAATGATAAACAATGAAAAACCCTACGATGATTTACCTAAATGTTTTAGTTTTTGTTAATTATTAAGAGTACTGGAACATTGCCAGAGGAGTTTGGTTCAACTGCCATTAAAATCTCCCATCAGCATTGGTTTTTTATTTTATTTTCATGAGTGGAACCAACCACTAACAGCATAGTGCGTTCCAAAAAGGATGACAAAATGTTGAAAAGAAATCAGGACTTCAATGTCAATTGTTGTCGGTGTCCATTTTCTTATTTATCCTTGACATTATATTATTTTACGTTATTACCAGTTTCTGAGAAGTAAAATAATTATAACCGAATTTGTAGGTGAACGGTGAAAATCTTCTCGTACTGAATATTTATCTTTCAGATAATAAATATTTATGTTTTGTAATTAAAAGTAACGTGGCATCACTTAAGAGTGCATCTTTTTTTTTATTTTTCTTTTTTTATGTATTTGTAATTTCCAAAATTACTTAATGGGGATTTTCAATCATTACATTTGTAGAATTTATTAATTAGTGTGGTTCCATCGTTGGGATAAGATAAGTGATTCTGAGAAAAAGAAATCCTAATATTAGAATTCTCTAGTGGGATTCTTCCTTTTACTTTATGCTAATATTAACTAAGAGGGTATTTAGAATATGATATTTATTGTTTTTCAAAATATTTATTGTTTAAAAATATATTTTTGAAAAATATTTTAATATGACGCATTAAAATAATTTAAAAATACTAAAAAATATTAATTTAAAAAAAATTAAATTTTTTTAAAATATTTTTAAAATATAAATAACAAACAAAATTGCAAAACTAATAGGCTTGAGTGATTGGATGGAGCTGCCAGATTGCCTCCATCTTTTCGAACATGATAAGTTCCATGAGGCAATCATTACGAACATAATCGAATATTATTATAAAACATAGTTGCAATGAATCGAATTATATCTTTGAAGAAATTTGATCCACTTTGGAAGAAAAGGACTCGTTGGGAATTTTATCTTCAGAACGTGGAAGAAAAATCCCAAAGAATCATCAACACCGCTGGATGACATTGTTGTTACCACCATCTCGACAAGAATCCAATTGGAATGACCTCATGTGCCAGATTTTATTATTATTATTAATTAGGTATTTTTCCGGCTTAAACATTATATAAATTAATTATTATATAAATTTTTAATGGCCCTAAAAAATCTCAAATTTATAATTTTTAGAAATTAAATCTAAAATTTGACTAATTAAATTATATAGTAAGATTTTTTCAACAGCCATTTGATGGAGGAGAAATTCCTGTAAACTTGAAAATGACATTAACACCAACTTGTTATCTAGTCATTAGCTGATCAACAATGCAAAGTTAAAAAAAATATTATATTATTTTCTTTTAGTTTTTGCTTCGGCAGTCATCAAAATTCCCTCGGTCCTGTTATGGTAAGCCTCTATGTTCATGTTTTCACGCATAGTCTGATTTTTTTTTTGTATAAAATTAATATTTATATATTAAAATAGGGTTAAAAAATATAAAAAAAATTTCATGACAAATATGTCACAACATTGATTAGAGCTAACTCAATATGAGATATCATGTCAAATTCGCTACTCAAATTATATAACTAGAATAATCTAATAAAAAAATAAAGAGAATTATAAATTTTTTTTTTTTAATATGCTAATTTTTTTAACCTATGACCTGAGTCATTAGACCTGGAGCATCAAATCTAGAAAAATCATGAAGTCTAATTCCTAATAAATTAAATATTAAATAATAATTTTTTTTAAAAAAAATTCAATCATACAAAAAGATAGAAAAAATAGCAATTAAAAAAATAAAGATTAAAATCACCATTACCCCCGCCCATGGGCTACTATGAAATTTTCGTGAGTGGCGCAAATTTCAAGGTGGAGAGAGAGAAGGAGGAAAAAAAATAGACTCCGACGCCAAACTAGCGGCTATGAGCCATACCATCATGTAGAGGGCATTGAGATCTTTCAAATGCCGCCCTATAATGCTATTTTTGGTGGCTAAAAGGCCTCGCATGCATCGCCTAAAAGGCATAGGGCAGCCCACACACGCCAACAATTGTTTCTTTTTTAAATAATATTAAATATATGTTAATTATAATAATTCCTCTAAGATACCTCAAAACCTATAAGAAAACCAATATTAAATAACCAAAATACCCTTATTAAAGAGTTATATTTTTTTTTTGTCTGAAAAGGCATCAAAGTAATTTAACTATTAAAAAAAAATTAAAGGACAAAAATATTCCCAAGGCAAAAGCATAAGAGTTTTGTATTTCAAGGCCAAAATAGTAATTCTATTGCGCAAAAAAAAGTGGAATGACAAATATAACCTCATAAAATATGCTAGAGACAATTGTGTCATGATGAAAAGACAATCTTACCCCTAAAGCTTAGTTCATTGTTTTTTTTGCTAAAGATAAATTTGTAATTATACTATTACAATGAATAATAACATGTGAGTACTAGGAGCTTTAGTGTTTTTGATAATAATAATGGAAATAGAAGTGAGTGCATAATGAATTTATAAAATTACGTGTTAAAACTTCACTTGTGAAGTGTGAATTATGAATAAGAGTTAGTTTGTTTTTATGTTTTAAAAGTACTTTTTTAAAAAAATAATATTTTTTTTGCTTTAAATTAATTTTTTTTTAGTTTTTTTAGATTATTTAATGTGTTGGTGTTAAAAGTAGTTTAAAAGGTAATTGTTATCATAATACTAAACAATACAACACTGTTTATTTTTGCGTTGCAAAAGCAATTTTGAAAAAAAATATTTTTTTGTTTTAAATTATTTTTTAAAATAATTTAAATTTTTTGATATATTAATGTTAAAAACAAAATTTTAAAAATAAAAAAGTATTTTAATTTATTTAAAAGGTAAAATGGGTTTTATATAAATAACATAAGAATGCAGTGGAAAACTTAATTTTTTATTTAATTGCTAACAATTTTTGTTTTAATAATTTTTAATAATTTTAATATATTAATATTAAGAATAATTTTTTAAAAATAAAAAATATATTATTTTAATATATTTAATCATCAACAAGATAAAACGTGTTTTATATAAATAACATAAGAAAACAATAAAAAACTTAGAGGGTGTTTGTGATACTCTCTCCCCCTTCGCTCTACAACACTGTAAAAAATTCCTCTTTCCCAAATCGGCAGCCGAACGAAACCTGTAACCCTCTCTGTCCCCCCCCTCTAATTTTACGCTCTGTTTGGTTACCGAGAAATTGCAAGAAAAGAAAAGATCCGGTACTCTTTATTCTCTCTTTTCTCAGCAACCAAACACTTTCGTAAAGGGACTGTGCACGATTATCTCAATTAATAATTACTCTAATTTGAATCGTGTATTTTTTTTAAAAAAATTTCTTATCTTTATCTTATTGGGTTTGAACAGATTTGAAAGAAATTGGTGTTTTTGTGGCCTAGTTGACGATGGAGGCTATGGATACTACGACAAATACACAATCATCTACGCCTCGATGGAAACAGACGGGTAAGGAAGAGAAGACGGCAGCAGTTCATGAAGAAATGAAGAGAATTAATCAACTCCCTGCAACCAGCACTTATGCTACTCATCGTTTGCGTGTTCTCAATAAGATCCTCCAACTTATGTCCATTAAGGTATCCGAATTATTTACCAGCAAAAGTTGTGGTCTTAAAAGAGATGCTAATTTGACAGCAAAATTTGAAAATCTTCTTTTGTTTTTCAATTTTGTTAGAGGACTGTATCACAAGATGAGGAATTGGAGTTACTTTTTGCTGGGTTGCATCTGTGATTGATTTCCCAGTGCTTTGGTAAGCTACCCTCGAAAATTGTGTTTTAGAGTTTGGTTTTGTTTGTAATTGCTTATGTTTTGAGTTGATGAACTGGCTGGGTGGTATGGTGGATGGAAGGTTCAATTTTGCTGAAAATTTGACATGATTCTGTTATTCCAGTTTTGCAAATTAGCTTGATAGTTAGATTGCTGAACTCAACTAACTTCTTTGCGTCTGTGTTTTGGAGCTAGTTCAGTTAAAGACTTTGTCATAGCCCATTCTAAATGCTTGATATTTCATAACCCAAAGCTTAAGGCATTAAGATATTTCTCTTTCTGTGTTTTAAGATTGCATTACCATATCACATGTTAGGAGAGTGATATTCCCTTCTTTGTTTTTTGCTCAATCTCCAATGGTTCTTCTTTTCCTTTTGCACGTCAAAGATGCTTAGGATGTGAAGGTTTCTAATTACCAATGGCTGCCTTGTCTGTTCATTCATGCACATTTCATAAATAATTCATTTGCATACCACCCTCATCGTTGCTGATAAATTTGATTTTGCAGGTTGGCAAACATCATCACAAAATGTTAATCTCCAGACTGTATCTCCAAGGTGTGACAGATATGGTTCGACCTTAGTATGCGGTGTGGGAAGAATACCGGTAGGCTGAAATCTAGTTCTTGTATCTTCTGAAGCTGTTTTCAGGAAAGTGCTCTGTATCTTTTGTTTGATGAGGGTCCTTCTTGCCCATTTTGTTTTTAACCATCTGTGGCAATTGGATAGCTACCAGCAACTAGTGATATATGAGTCCTTCTCTCGTAAACTTT
This sequence comes from Populus simonii, assembly GCA_007827005.2. Lineage (NCBI taxonomy): Eukaryota > Viridiplantae > Streptophyta > Magnoliopsida > Malpighiales > Salicaceae > Populus > Populus simonii. The sequence continues at coordinate 44,120,470 of CM017464.2, read as the reverse complement.
GCTTCAGCTTTCATTCTCTCTAGTCGGTGAGGGAGTTCAGTTTCAGTTTTATGTTGCGCCAAGATAAGTGATTTTGTTTGGGAATGGATACCTATCAGAACTTCCTTTTGAGCATAAAAGTAAATCACCTACCTCCCGTGCGGACTTGTGGTTAATGCTCGCTGCTTAACGAGCCAGTCTAAACTGAACCAATGGCTGTTCATCCAAATGAACCAGGCCCATAAACGTAATAGTCTTTGGGCAGGTCGCTGGCTTTTATTCTGTAGTAGCTGGACATGGAAATGGCTCATAAGGCATGGCAAAAAAAAGGAAGCAGGGAGAGATGGAATTAGGGATGGCGATGGCAATGGATATCATGAGTCGGGTTTTTTTAATATCCATATCTAAACCAGAACTTGAACCTAAATTTATTACCCGGACCCAATTAAAACCCTATTAGGTATAAATCAAACTTGACCGGGTTTTGGGTATCCATTGAGTATTCTTGAAAATTCAAGTAATTTTCTGCAGAAAATATTTGAATGATCATTAAATAAAATCAAGTGAAGATTACCCTATGACTTGGAAAGAAATTGAGCATAGAATGTGCAAAAGCAAGCGACTAGGCAAATATTAAAAAGTACGTAAGGAGTAAGGAATTGACCTGACTAGAATGAATCAAACCAGGCATTTTGAGAGTTGTATATATATATATATATATATATATCTGAATAATAAAACATAGCATTAATATTTATGCAAATCTTTTCAGCTAGGCATTATTAAATTGAAGAAATGAGGTTATTTACCTTGTTTGAGCAAGACAAGAGGCTCTCGCCTCATCCACCATTTGGAGTTACTAGTTGGATGCCGGCAATACACGGCGGGTTCATTTTTATTTTTATAAAAATTATTGTAAAAATTTATAAATAAAAAATAATAATATTTAAATATTAATAATAATTGTTTTTTAATTTATTAATTATTATAATTAATAATAATAATAATATTTATAATATAAATGATAATATTTTTAATATTCATACTATTAATTATAATAAAAATAATATATTTATAACATAAATAATACTGTTTTTGATATGAATATTTAGAATTATAATAAAAATAATAATATTTATAACATAAATAATTATATTAAGAATTTTAAGGATGCTTACAACACAAATAATAATATTTTTCATATCAACACTTTGAGTTATAATAAAAATAATAATATTTATAACACAAATAATAATATTTTTGATATGAACACTTTGAGTTATAATAAAAACAATAATATTTATAACACATTATTATATTAACACACATGTGGTTGGGCGCGGACGCATTTGGACTCAACTTGGGGTGGGTGTGGATCGTCTAGACCCAACCCCAAGTTGGGCGCGGATGCGTCCAGACCTAATTTGGGGTGTGGGCGTGGACGAGTTAGACCAAACCCCTAGTTGGGCGTGGACGAGTCCAGCCACGTGGCGCTAGGCGACCTTTCCCTAGTAATCAGACCCGAGTGCCATGTGACACTTCGGTAAACTAGGCCGCGCCCGCCTCACATACTAACCTGAGAGCCACGTAGTGATGGGGTGGCTTGGGGAGAGCCAACACACTTGGTTCATGGTAAAGGGCCCGATTATCTTGGGTCTGAGGCAGAACTCGATTGTCTTGGGTCATAACCCCAGCTTAAATAGGTCTTGCGTGACCCAATTCTATTGGGTCTTGATGAAACTTAAAATATTCATATAAGAAATAGTATATTATTTTATTTATAATTAATAGTATGAATACTAAAAATATTATCATTTGTGGTATAAGTATTAATATTTTTATTATAAGTAATCATATTATAATAACAATGACAAATGGACACTTGACACTTGGGTGGCCCTGCTCAAGCGCCACCTTAGCACGCAGACTTGAGCGCCCGGTGACGCTTATGGGTGTTTGGGGTGAGCCAAATAGCGCCCGCTAATGTGCATACCGAGCGCCACGTGGCGATGTTTGTCGCTTAGGGTGAGCCAGCCTGCGCCCACTCAATGTGGGGCATCTAGCGCTTGGGTCTCAAGGAGGACCCATTGTCTTGGGTCCAATATCAGCACCCAAGCTTAATGTCTTGCGCGACCCAATTCTATTGGTCTTGATGAAGGATTTTAAATATTTTAATTTTTATTATAATTAAAAGTATTAATATAAAAATAATATTATTATTGTTATAACTATTTTTTATATAAAGTATTAATAGTAAAAATAGTACAATTTGTGTTATAAATATTTTAATTTTTCTTACAATTAAAAGTATTACTCTTAAAAATAGTATAATTGGTGTTACAAATATTATTATTTTATTATAATGAATAGTATTTGTGTTAAAAATATTATTATTTTTATTAAAATTTAAAATATTCATATAAAAAATAGTATTATTTGTGTTAAATATTATTATTTTACTTATAATTAATAGTATAAATACTAAAAATATTATCAGTTGTGGTATAGATATTAGTAATTTTATTATAATAACAATGAGAAGCGAAAATAGGACGCTTGGGTTGCCCTAGCGCCACGTTGCGTTGAGGCTGCCATAGCCGATCGAGCCTTTTGCCAAGACCCAAGCGCTAGGTGGCGCTGGGGTTTGCCCGCACATTGGACTTGCACAAGCGCTTGGTGGCGCTCGAGTCTGCCCTGCGCAAGGGCTGGGCAACCCAAGCACCAGGTGTCCTTGCAGAGGCAAATCCAGCACCAGATGCCCGCTCTCCATGATCTGCAGCCCCACTAAAACTTGTGCTAATTATTTTTTTCAAAACTATTCTTTCAATATCAAATGCATCCCAGAAAAAAGATAACCTTACCTCTTCCCTACTATCCTTATAACTTTTTATATTAAAGACTGAGATAATAATAGTAGCACTGAGATCTTTTAATATATTGCGTAATATCCTCTCTACACATTGCTAGCTGGATATAGGAGGAATAGAGCAAGAGGGAGAAAGCAAGAGAAAGCTGGGGAGGGGACACCCTACTTTTTCATATATATATTTGAGTACAACTGTAATATTTTTAAATCTTTAGGTTATGAGTCCAGTTCGGGCAGGGTTTAGGATTTCGAGTGGATAATATATTATTTATATCCTATCTGAGCTTGAGTTTTTAACTTCAGATATTACACGAATCTGGGAAAAAATTGTATAAAATTGTTCCTAATTACTATATCTTTCACATTCTGTCGGTCGTCATTCCTACATGGAATCATAAATAATATCTCATCTTTGTTTAAAGGAAAAAAATGGGAATTCATTGACTTATTGAAATGCTTTGCTTTTTTGCCTGAGCCTTTGTCGGCAATCCTCGTACTGGAAAATTTATAAACCCGTGTCGTGTGAGTAGAAGCGTCCTGCAATGTTCATTAATATCATCATTGTAAAAAAAAACAAAAAAAGAAAGAAAGAAAAGAAGAAGAATATAATTTTAATGTAAGACTAAAGAGCAGTTAATCTTTCTTACTTTTCCTTACGAAGGCAAACCTCTTACACTCTTAAGGAAGAAGACAAGAACAGTTTTACTTGGTGCCCGGTTGTTCACGTTTCGTAAATTAACCTTTTTTTCCCCTCTCTCGCTTTCACCAAAATTAATTATTTATTAATTCGTCATCGATGCTTTTCTTGTTGTGAATTTTTTTTCTGATGATGCAATTCGAGAGGATAACGTGGGAAGGATTTGGTTGTTTTTGTTTTTACACCTACAAAATCATACAGAAAAGGCAATTCAATCTGGATTATTTGTAACTGGGCCGAATTGCGGTAAAGAAACAAAATCGAGGACCAGAATTTGTAAGAGCTAAATTTAATATGAAGCTGGCATAAATGACGAGAAGAAACTTGCCCTTTATTCACCACACTCAAGACGAGAACTCTTAAACCAAAACGTAATCTCAAAGGCGGCGGTCTGTCGACGATAAATGCTAATTTCTTACCAGTATCTTCCCAAGATAAAAGCTCGCGTGGTAGACTCGTTTAAGGTGAAGATTCTAGCAACTGGCTTTGCCTGTTCCTTTCTTGGCCTCAACATCTTTTAAGAAGAAAACCACACCAAACCCAGCCGGCCAGCTAGAGCTGGAGGTATGTATGCTATGCTGTCTTCGTTTCGTTTCGTTTCATTTCATTCTCCTATTTATTTTTTTATTTTCTGCTGTCTGTTGAAGTTACGGTAAACTACACATGCTTTTGTTTTTCATTCCTTTTGTATGTTTATTTATAGGTTGCCTTGTTGCCTCTTGGTATCATCAACTTCTGGGTGGTGATTCTTACGCACAGTTTCTTTATAAAGGCATGCCCCTTGTAAGCTCAGCGACAACAGCACATTACACCACTATTTTGAAGTGTGCCGTTATATATATGGGTGGTGTGGCAAAATCACCACCCTCTACTTCTTTATAAGTTAGTTGTTAGAAAAAGAAATTCTAATTTGAATTAATTAATCCAGTTTAACTTCCTTTCTTCTCAAATGAATTTTGTTTGTGTATGTATAGGAATCAACTTGAAAAGAGGTAAAACATGGTTAGACCGAATGATCCCTTCTGGGATTATGTGGAGAAGATGACTGGTGGTCTTTTGAAGTGCATGTTTTGTGAGTATATATTTGCTGCTGCTACTTCAATTTCGAGGATCAAGTCGCATTTCGCTGGAGTCAAAGGGCGTGGCATTAATGTTTGTGCAAAAGTGCCTAAAGATATCCAAGAAGCAGCCTCCCTAGCTATTTATGGCACAAAAAAGAAACGTAAAACCATGCCAAGTTCAAGCAATAATGGGGTGGCTAATATGATTTCAACTTCTTCTCAAGAAGAGAAGAAAGAATTTGAAACTCTTGCGAGAGATGTAGAAGAGATGCTAATGGAAGTTGAAAGCACCGATAAAATAGAGAACAAGAGTGCTGGAGAATTGGTCCAGCTTGTTAAAATGAGTAGCTCTCTTGAAGGGAATATTGTTGATGCACATGAGACTAGTGGAAATGCATTTCCAAGAACGGACCTAGTTGGTCAATCAATTGAAAAAGATTGGCATGAGATATATGGTTTGTCAACGGAGAACGATGATTTGAATTGTGGCAGAGAGAACATGGCTGTAGATTTGATTCCAGAAGGGGTACACGAGACAAGAGGAGATGCATGGCCGACAACAGAGCAAGTGGGTCAAGCGTTTGAAAGAAATACGGATGATATTTGGTCCCTGTTAAATAAGGAGCAGGTTTTCACTATTGGTGTTTGTGGCAAGGGGGGCGTGGGCAAAACAACACTGGTGATGCATATCCATAATTTGCTTCTAAAAAGACCAAACTATTTTCGTCATGTTTATTGGATTACCGTAACACAAGATTTTAGCATTTATAAGTTACAGAATCTGATTGCCGAATACATTGATTTGGATCTTTCAAATGAAGATGATGAGAGTAGAAGGGCTGTAAAACTTTCAAAAGCATTCGTTTCAAAACAAAAATCCTTACTGATTTTAGATAATTTGTGGTATCATTTTGACGCAGAGAAGGTGGGAATTCCTATTGGAGCGAAAGAATGCAAGTTGATTTTTACAACTCGATCATCAGATGTTTGTAAATGGATGGGCTGCCTAGAGAACGTGGTCAAGTTGGAGCCCTCTTTCTAAGGATGAGGCTTGGAGTTTGTTTGCCAAGGAACTAGGGAATTATGACATCAATGTGGAACCTCTGGCAAAACTTCTTGCGAGTGAATGTGCTGGTTTGCCCCTTGGGATTAAAACATTGGCGAGAAGCATGAGGGGAGTGGAAGATGCTTATGTGTGGAGGAAAGTACTAGAGAAATGGGAAGAATCAAAAACTTGGACAAAGTAGCATGGAACTTGAGGTGTTCAGGATGTTGAAATTTAGTTATATACACTTGAATGATTCATCATTGCAACAATGTCTCTTACATTGTGCGTTATTTCCAGAGGATTCCAAGATCAACAGAAATGAAGTGATAGAGTATTTGATTGTTAAGAGAATAATAGAAGCTATAGGGAGCAGGCAATCCCAATTTGATAAGGGCCACTCCATGCTTAATAAACTCGAGAGTGCATGCTTATTGGAGAGTTTTATAACTGAAGATTATAGATATGTCAAGATGCATGACTTGATCAGGGATATGGCCCTCCAAATTATGATTCAAGAGCCATGGTTGAAGCTGGTGTTCAATTAACAGAATTCCCAGATGAGGAGAAATGGACCGAGGACCTTGACAGTCTAATTAATGGAAATTGACACCAAGGAAATTCCGTGTAACCTGTCACCAAGGTGTCCCAAACTTGCAACCTTATTGTTATGTGGAAACTACAAACTGGAATTAATTACGTATTCTTTTCTCAAACATTTGTGTGGGCTCAAGGTTCTTGACCTCTGTTTTACTGCTATACATGAATTACCAGGGTCCATCTCTGGTCTTGCGTGTCTCACTGCATCGTTGCTGATGGGCTGTTACAAGATGAGACATGTACCATCATTAGCGAAGCTCAAGAAATTGGAGATGTTGGATTTCTGTTATGCTATACTTGAAGAGATGCCTCATGGGCTAGAATTGCTGTGCAATCTGAGGTATCTTAATCTTGACAGAACTAGACTCAAGGAATTTCCTGCCACTATGTTATGTAATCTCTCCAATTTACAATTTCTCTGCCTGCACCAGTCTTTGGGAGGTTTCAGATCAGTTGAAGTGGAGGAAGTAGCAGGCTTGAGGAAGCTGGAATCTTCGAAATGCCATTTCTATGATGTCATTGATTTCAACAAGTGTCTCCAAAAATCTCTAGAAGAGAGGCAACTATCAGGTACGTTCATGTTAGGACAACTAGGTGGCCATGTCATAACATATTTTATACTTTCTACAATTTCAAAGAAACATATAAACAAATAGGTTCAGTTATATAACTGCAATATTGGGCTGAGAGGAGATTTTCTAGCACTTCCTGAAGGCATACAAAAACTGTTCATTGCTAAATGCCATGATGCCAGAAACTTATGCAATGTACAAGCAACTGGACTGAAGTCTTTAGTAATTTGTGAGTGTGATGGTATAAACTGCTTGCTCTCGTTATCCAAAATTTCCACCGATATACTTGAAAGACTTGAAATTCTTCATCTTTACTGGTTGAAGAACTTACTTGTCCTCTTTGGCAGAGAAGGAGCTTCTTTACAACCATTGCCATCTAATGGCACCCTTCTCCTGTCTTAGAACAATTGAGGTGATTAATTGTCCAAGTATAAAAAAGCTGTTTCCTTCTGGCTTGTTACCGAACCTCAGAAACCTGGAAGTGATTGAAGTTGAATTTTGTGACAAAATGGAGGAGATAATAGCAGCCGAAGAAGAAGATGAAGGCAGGATTGTGGGTGAAGAACGAGACAACGGCAGCAGCCGTTCCATTGAATGCAGTCTGCCGAAGTTGCGGCTATTGAAATTGAGAAATTTATCATAGCTAAAAAGCATTTGCAGTGGGTAATGATTTGTGATGCTCTGCAAGAACTTGAAGTTGTTTACTGTATGAAGCTAGAGAGGATACCGCTCTCTTTAGCCCCGCTTGAAAATGGCCAACCATTTATTGGAAGAATCCAGGTGTATCCAAAAGAATGGTGGGAATCTGTGGAGTGGGACCAGCCAAATGATTAGAATATCCTTTAACCCCTCTATATAATCTTGATGTGCGATATGCTATCATGCAATTCCCAAGCAGTCAACCAGAAGATAATGGCATTCACTCTCATCAGCATCAATTCATTTTCTGTAGGGATTCCTTTAGTCCGTGTTTTTCCCCTTATGATCTGTGTAATTACCTTTTTTCTATCGAATTATTATTTTCTATAATTGGATGATTTGGGGAAAACGTATCTTTGTGCTTAATTTTTGAAGTCATGAATTCTTCCACTGAACTCATTGAGGCTTTTGGGATTGTAATAGTAACGTTGCTATATCATGTACGTTGCCAATACCATGAATTGAACGTCTACATTTCTCATTCTTGCACAATTTTACCTACACATGTACTTGCTATTGCTTGGTTCTGCCCTCCTTTCTACTGCTCTTTTGGGTTCAGGCTGGGTTTTAGAATTTTTCAATGTACTTGTGTTTAATAAACAATATCCGTAATAAATCAACATATGTAGAATGTATAATAAAAATAAAACTTACAACACAATGATTACTGGTGTCGATGATTATAGCTGGAAAGGAAGAATCACGGATCCTTTCCAGGTTACTAAATGCAGAGTTAGGAAGTTCGGCTGCATCACTGCAATATCAGCAAAAGAGTAGATCTTATCTTCTAAGCTGTAGCTCAACCGGATATCTCATTGTAATAATAATAATAAAAAAAGAGATCTCCCAGTACCTCCCAAAGGAATTCAAGAACTGATCATTAAAATATGCAATGATGCTTGCTGTGTAGTTTCTGTACTTTTCGAATAAATTATAGATGGTAGATTATGCACTTCTGTTGGTGAAGTTCTTTCTGGAAACAACCTGTTATCATGTACGTTGCCAATAACATGAATAAGCTCCATTCTCAGTTAATGTTTCTTGAGTTTTTCCATATGGTTATAGGAAAAAAGGAGGGAATGGTCAAGACTAACGATCGATTGTGGGATTATGCGGAGAAGGTGGATGATTTTCCTTTCTAGTGTGCGTTTTGTGGCTATATATTTGCCGCTGGTACTTTAATTTCAAGGATCAAAAGGCATTTCTCAAGGGTTAAAGGGCGTGGCGTTAGGATTTGTGAAAAGGTGCCTAAAGATGTTCAAGAAACACCCTATCTTGTTATCAATGGTAAAAATAGAAAGCTTAAGATCATGCCATGTGCAAGCAATAATGACGTGAGCAAAACAGTTTCAACTTCTTCAAGGGAACTAAACAAAGAGGTTGAAAATGTAAAACTATAAGATGGAAGATTGAAAGTGTTTGACTTCAATGCACGACAGTATATTATTGATATTGATTTATACAGAAACTTTACAATATTGATAAATCATTTAAAACTCTGCGATATTTATTTCCACGCCACTCTGGACGAGACATTGCTTGTGTAAAGCAAGGAGGTTCCTGTTCATTTAAAACACTAGAGAACACACACGAAGGATGCTTAGTGGAATGATAAACCTCGTAGTTAGGAAACTCTTTGGGCATATTATGCCCTGTCTGGGACCTAGTGATGATGGTTGTGGTAAGGGGTTGTTTCATGTTCCGTTGACGGTCGAGATTTGTCTGAGTTGGTAATTCGAATGAGGGTAAAACGTGATCAATCTATGAGTTTTGTGAAGAGTGTTCTATTTGTAATGGAGGAGAAGGAACCGACAGACATTTCATCATTTGAATTTTGAGCAGCAGAATCTAAAGGGTACAGGTGAAGTCCAAATATCTTAATGAACTGAAGACAGACGTACCGTAGACTGACAGATTGACTAAAAAAAAAGGTAATTGTTTGGCTTTCCTTGATGGACAAGCATAAAAAATCTCTAACCTCTTTGACTGAACTGGATATAGACAGAGATTTTGTGCGAGCTAAAGTCTTCAAAACAAGTATTGATGTGACATTCCATCCTTATGATGGGATATGAGCATTTGCTCCACTGTCGGCACACCAAACTTGATTTTTTATAAAAGGGATTCTGTTTGGTTTGGTATTGCTCGATTTTATAATTGTAGTTTAAAAAAATTATTTTATAAAAAGTATTTTTGGTTAGGGTTAGTTTGATATTTATACATGTTTGGTTAAAACTGTGGTTGGAATTGAGGTTGAATAAAAAATAATTTAATATGTTTGGTTAAACATGTTTTTTAAATTGAGGTTATAAATAACTAAAAAAGATATATATTAATATTAATAATTTTAAATTTAAATATTGTAGATTTAACTACCATTATTACATCATTAAATAAATAATATTTTATATCAAATATTTTTTTATTATTCCATTAACTTATCTACAATTTCATCACGTATGAAATTAATCTGATAAGAACTATAGTTTTCATGGTTTTTTAAGCGTGCCACAAAATCAAGTAAAATATCATCAAAAACAAAATTGAAATTGCAATCAAATTCACAAATGCTACGTCATTATGCGATATTCTTCTAATTTATATAGTGTTATTAAATAATACTAAACACTAGTTTTTCGAGTAAAATATAATTTTTAAAAAATTAAAATTTTTTTTATCGGGTACTGTTCACGTGAACAGTGCCGGGTGAATGCTTCTCGCATTGGTAGGTGAATTATAATTCAGCTGGCATCACCTGACAAGGGCACTATTGTGAACAGTGCCCAGGTGAATTACACGAGAAGCAGCTCCCAGCTGCTGTGTGGGAAACGACGGTTTGAGAGAAAAATTTATGGGTCCCACTAAATAGTAAATTGCTTTTTTCATGTTACCAAACGCCTAGTTTACGCGGTTTGCTTTAAAAGCTAAAGTTACCGCGTAAATAAACACCCTCTTGGATTCAACCACCATTGTTGGAATGGGAAATCAAATTGGTGGTAATAGTCAAGAGCTGCATGAACTGTTCTTTCACATATTTGACATACGGGTCGGTTTTCTAAGGCATTGGGTCTTTGAATTTGCCTTGTTGCTTGTCCCTGAATTTGTTCACTAGGAATCAATCAATGCTATATAACTCAAGACCGTAGCATGAAAAGAGTGGTGTTATGATTTGAATTCGAACTCGTTTGGAAATGCGGGCCAACCTGCGTTTCCAAAAAAATTAATTGTTTTGCTAAAAATTATTTTTTTATATGTTTTGGATCGTTTTGATGCGTTGATCTTAAAAATGATTTTTAAAAAATGAAAAAAAACATCATTTTGATGCATTTCGGCACGAAAAGCATTTTGAAAAGCAACCGCAACCACACTCCCAAACAGGCATAAGAAAGGAGTGGTTGTGATTTTTTATGCGTTTGGGAGAGTGGTTGCTCTTGTGGTTTATTCCAGACATAAGTTGATATTGTTTGGTAATGAAATGAAACTGATGTTTAACTTGTGGACTCCACGTTAAAATTGAGATATGATCGCAGGTAATGAAAAACATCTTTTGCCAGCTTTTCACGTGAAAAGATGGTCAGGAGATAGTATCCAAACAATGAAATTATGGTGCTTAATACGGTTGCAAATATTAGACAAAACTATCCTTCCTAACACTATAACCCAGTTCTTTAGAGCTTTTTTTTTTTTCTTCACCATAGCCTTTAGATCTCTAAGCCATCAATCTATTTAGAGATATGTTTTTCTTCTTTGCAGATCTACAAACCCAACTATTATTGGTAGCAAAAGCTCGCTTAATCTGGTTGCGAGCACCGTCCTATACCCACCCTGAATTTCGCTACAAATCTGGTAATTCTATTTTGATTCATTCATTTCTTGTCTTTTTTTTTTACTAGGTTTTTAAATACTTCGCCATTAACATGGTTTCTATGCTTTATTTGTATGGGTATGAGTAATAGACTATACGTTTCAGATCTCCTATGTTTTTTCCCTTCCCCTGTTCTGCATTTGGATTGTTAAAGACTAGTATCTAAATAATGTTTATTTCGTAGTCAAAGACTTGTTAAATTATAACTGGAATGCCTATCATCTGTAGTTTTTTGCTCTAACCCTGCTTGTTTTGTAACATGGTTTACAATCACTGTGAAGATTTATTTGCATGTTTCAGAGCCCTTACAAAGTAATTAAACTAATTACAAACTGGTATTTGTTCCATATTTGCTTTTGTGCATTTGCATTACAATTACATCTCATATTTATACACTTCATTCACACTGCATTATATGGGTGATATTTTTAAAATCACTAAGATGATTTTCAAACTATTTTAAAAATGAAAAAAAATAACAAATGCGTTTTAATTTTCCACATATCTTTTTGTCTAAAATCAATTCTTAAATTCAGTTTAAATTGTTTTAAAACGTCTACTTCATCAATATTGCTTTGGTTAATTAAATTCTCAACAACCAAAAGTGTTAACACTGAACCACAATAAATATTATCTGTTAGTCATTATAACAATTGCTTCATACACTGCTTCATACAGATTAATACACACACACACACACACGTGGACTGAAGCTTAATGGTCATAACTTAAGAGGGAAAAGTTAGCTGGGAAAGCTCAACTATTATTGTTATTATGGTTCTGTCATTATTTATTTTTAGCTATAGAGTTTTGAGGATTCCGACTTCAGGTTAATTTATCTATCATGTTAATCATTGTCATTAGTATATATTTATTGCATAAATAAACACAATATAATGTAATAGGGATAGGTATTTGAATCAATTGCATTGATGACAACATTATCACATTTTTTAATATCAATTTTGTAAGAATTCCTGTGCATATAACATCTTTAATAATTATTACAAAGTTTAAATGCTCATGTGTCCTTTTGTGGTTGATGAATTAGGCTAGAAAAAAAAATCAATGGAAGGTGCTGAAAGCTCGAATAAAGCATCTTGGACTAAAAAGATGCTACATACATTCTATGATATTTGTATTGTCACTATTGATAGAGGAATGAGGTCAAACACTCATTTCGATAAGGCCAGATGGAAATTTATTATAGTTGTCTTTAAAGAAAAAAATGGTCATGCTTTTAGTAAGACTCAACTTAAAAACAAATAGGATGGTGCAGAAAAAGATTGGAGGATTTGAAAAAAATTAATTTATAAAACCGGAGTAGGATGTAATAGTGAACTTGAAACTATTAGTGCTAGTGATGAGTGGTGGAAGAAAAAAACTCAGGTTAGTTATTGATATCTCTTTTGTCTTTGTCTTGTCCTGTTTCTTAAACTATTTAGCATGTTTTATATGGTTTATGCATTTGATGTTTTATATTTCTTTTATATAGAAAATTATAGGGTCCAAAAAGTTAGACATACTGGGATTAAACCATCATTTTGCAGTAAGTTTGATAGAATGTTTAACAATGTTGTGGCGACTGGACATTATGCTTGGACTCTATCTTCCGGAACTTTATTTGATGATGATGTTGTGAATCAAAGCACTCAAGATGTTAATGTTAAATGAATATGAAAATCTAGAGGAAAAAAGTGGTGATTTAGAGGAGGATGTCATTCCCAATTATGCAAACGAAGTCTGCAATTTAGTTGCAGGAGTTAATATGGAAAATAATAGTACCATAAATAGCAGTGGAAAGAGAAAAGCAAGAGAACAATGTGGTGGGCAAAATAGAAAGAAAAGCAAAAAACCTTATAGATTTGGAGCTCAATTGCTTTCACGTTGGGATCAACTGCTTGATCATGAATGATAATAGGGATAAGATAGGGTGTAACATTAGTGAGGTGATGATTGAGGTCCATTCCATACCTGAAATTACTTTCGGTGATGACTTGTACTGTTTTGCTACTAAGAACTTGTTTACGAGGAATAAAAGAGAGATGTAGGCATCAATTGGAGATATTAATAAGAAGTATCAATGGCTTCAAAAAATGCACCAGAGAAGTCAAAAACACTAAATCAAGGTTAGTATTGCTTTAATGATGCTTTCAGTTTTTGTTTTGTCGTGGTTAATTCAAATATTTTATTGTCAATTGCTTTAATAATTGAATGTTATGAAAGTTTTGTTGTGGTGTCAAATGATGTACATGTTTGGAATAATGGGACAATAACTCCTAAGGCTGATGTATTGAAGCATGAAGAATAATGTTGATTTTAGTAGATAACCACCTTTTTTTAATTATGTTTGCGGATTGCTAGTCTAACATGTTTTAAATTTATAGTCATATTGGTAAACTTGTGGTGTTCTCTGTTGTTATGTTGATGGTGAATTATTATGAATGTTCTTATCCAAAGGATGACTAATGTTCTTATCTAGGTGCTGGAGAAAATTTTCAAATCCTAGCTAGTTCTATTATTGTAATGTTGTTGATAGCAATAACAATATGGCTCCAATTATATGTTAAATTCCCAATATCAGATTTTATGAAACATGAAGGTGAAATCACACATCACTAATAAAATTAGAAATCTTATGTATGTTGATGTTGTTCCAAATCATAATAGGATAAAAAAAAACAGTGGGACACCAGAAGAAAGAACTGAAAACTAAAACATGAAATTACAACAAGTAAATTGAATTGATAATTCTTTTTATAACATGAATAATTAATAGAGCTGTGGTTCTCAGCATAACAATTTTATATTTTTCATTGTGTTCAGCTTTAGACAAAACAATATGATTAATGCTTGATTTTTGTGACATATGCATGTAAAATAAAACTATTTCAACAATTTGTTCTTGACAATAATTATATATAAGGCTGCAGGTTGAAAAGAAATTGGAGTATATACAACTGAAAAACAAACCAAAGTTCAGTAATTATTTACTTATGACCTCATCAAAACATCAAAAGAAATTGGTCGTACCAATATGAAATAAGAATAGTGACAATGGAGCAGTGAATATAGTGCATGAAAAGTTGGCAAAAAATATATACAAGAGAATATATGCCAGGCATATTTGTAATTAGGGCTGACATATAATATAGGCATTCTGTCAATTTGTAAAAGTTTTTCATAGTACATTGATGCATACTATAATTTATATGTTATTTGTTTGGTTATAATAATTTACTAAAACTTGTGAAAATATTTTTGTCATTTTTTTATCCTACAATACTTATAGATTTCTATATAATACATGTTGTAACTTCAATATGAGAAATAACCTTCATGAACGTTTCAATACACTACAACAAGAAAACTTATAGTCTTGAGAGCTCCTAAAAAATAAATTGTAGTTGTAAGTTACTCTTATGTCCTCCAATTTTTTCCAAGGAACCTTGTATGGTTTCATATAACACAGGGATGAGATAATTGAATGAAGTCGTATGAGGACACTGTAAATGATGTGTTAACATTTGTTATGACTTGGAAACATAGTAAGGGTTGAAACCATAAAAAAAGACGAGTGTTATTGAGAAGGTGACAATGTTTTTGTACACCATTGCATTAGGTGTAATAAATAAGCAAGTTTAAGAAAGATTTCAACATTCTGGTGAAACTGTGAGTCAATATTTTAATGAAGTGTTGGAGACAATTTGTTTGCTTGCGCTAGATATAATTAAACCAGAGGATTCTGAATTTTTAAACACTCCACGAGAAATTACGATGAATTCGAGATTTATGTCTCATTTTAAGGTCAGACAGATGGTGTTTATAACAATTAATGACACAAAAATTAGTTTCAGATTCTGCTAGTCATTATTTATGAAATGTTGGTTGTTGTTTTGTAGAATTGCAATGGTGCGATAGACGACACACATGTTCGTGCTTTGTTTCTCAAGAAAATCAAATACCATTTATCGGTAGAAAAGGTGTCCCGACATAGAACGTAATGATCGCGAGTAGTTTTGATATGCAATTCATGTTTGTTTGGGCAGGATGAGAAGGCAACGCTCATGAAACTTATATTTTTCTGGAGGCTATTAACAATCTAACTATAAAATTTCCAAAACCTCCTAAAGGTAAATATACGACAATAATTAATTGTTATTTGAATTTAAAATATGTTTATTCTATATTTTTTTTAATTAAATTTGTTATAATTTCTTACTTGTCATTGTAGGGAAATATTATTTGATTGATGCTGGGTATCTAAATGAGTATGTATATCTCGGTCTATATAAAGCTGAGAGATATCATTTCCAAGATTTTCAGCTTTAAGGGCAACCAACAAGCCGGGAAGAGCGATTCAATCGTGCACACTAGTCACTTTGCAATGTCATTGAAGGTGTATTTGGAGTGTGGAAACAAAGATGAAGAATTTTTACAGAACGTGTCGTTATATCCATACAAATCACAAGTGCAGATTGTTGTGGCATCAATAGCACTACATAACTATATTAGGAGGAAGTCATGAAAAGATGTTGCATTTACAGAATATAATCGCGATCCTAATTTTATTTCTGATGATTTTTTAGTCGATGTTATTCCACATTCTCAAAGCCAAGACAACCAGAGGCCTTCTCGAATGAATTATATTCGTGATGGAATAACAGATACTTTAATGAGATGATTGAAGAACAACAATAATGTAACATTTTTATTTTTTTTATGTATTAAAAAAAAATGCTCACAAATGCTATTCATAACTTGAAAAATCAAACATGTCCTTCTTGGTATTACCAGAAGCACTTACAAAAGTAACTTAATCAAACACATATAAATTACTTCTTAGATAATAATAATTGTAACCATAGTTTTAACCAAACACATATTTTATTATACAAAACCACACAAAAAAATAATTTTTAAAAATTATATTTTATCAACGGTTTTTTTTTTTTTAATGTTGTTAACATGACTATAAATATGTCAACGCAATTTGATAAATAATGAATGAAATATGGAGGACGTAATTAGTAGATGAAAAATCTTCGAGAGGAAATTAATAAAATCCATATGCTTAAAGGAGTAGAATAGAGTTAATTCTAAAATATAATTATTTATTTGAATTTGGTGGGGGCTGGTGGCGCGTGAGGGTGCTCATTGGAAGGTGAAATTCAAATAAAAACTCACTGGATTGCGTGGTTTGATAGAAGAATGAATTCCTTCTTCTTCAATTCACCCTTTCCCTTTCTTTCCATCAGAGTTAAATAAGATATTCATTTTGGAGAACATCTTCATCAGGCCAGGTAACCCAATAACCTTATAATCTTTTCATTTGTCGCCATGATTTCTCAGTTATAAATAATCAAGTTCTTTCCTTCTTTTTTTGTCTAATAAATAGTCCTTTTCCTTTGCCTATTCTTATTATTTTCATGTATGTATATAATCGTATCCATGTTTATTTTGTTATTTTTTACTTCTAAACAAGAAGAGTTTGTTCAAGCTTTTTAGCTTCTTCTTTCTTCTTTTTTTTCCCAATTAATTCAAATTTCATTTTTTTTTAATTCGTTGTTTTGACAAATTTCTTATAGAGACACTGAAGGATAAAGGAGAAAAATGGTTGTTTCAGATGATGAATTCTGGGCTCATGTTGAGGACATGAATGATTGCAGGAAGAAGTGTGAGTTCTGTGGGCATCTTTTTGCTATTCGTACTTCCATTTCGAGGATCAAATGGCACTGGTCAGGTATTAAAGGCCATGGTGTTGCCATTTGTCGACAGGTGCCTAAACATGTTCAAGAAGCAGCCTTTCTAGCTACGGAGGGTGCCAACAAAAAACTTAAAATCAGAGGTAGTTGGTCAACGGAGGATGATGATGATGTAGATAACAAGACAGAAGAAGCATTAGTGGAGATTGTTGCAGAAGCTAGCTCTTTTGGGGGCCGTACTCTCAACAAAAGGGATGCTAGGGAAGATGCATTACCCATTAGAGAGCTAGTTGGTCAAGCATTTGAAGAGAATAAGAAAGCCATCTGGTCTTGGTTAATGAATGATGAAGTCTTTTGTATTGGCATTTATGGGATGGGAGGTGTGGGTAAAACATCACTGGTGAAACATATCTATTATCAGCTCCGAAGAAAATCAGACACTTTCCATCGTGTTCACTGGATCACCGTGTCGCAAGATTTTAGCATTTATAAATTGCAGAATCGTATTGCAAAATGCCTTGGTTTACATCTTTCAAATGAAGACAGCGAGATGCAAAGAGCTCAGGAACTCTCAGAAGCATTAGGGACGAAACGACCGCATTTCCTCATTTTGGATGATCTGTGGGACACTTTTGATCCGGAAAAGGTGGGCATTCCCATTCAAGAGGATGGATGCAAGTTGATTATTACAACTCGATCATTAAAAGTTTGTCGAGGGATGGGCTGCATACACAAAATCAAAGTGGAGCCTCTCACTTGTGATGAAGCTTGGACTTTGTTTATGGAGAAACTCAAGCATGATGTGGAACTTTCTCCAGAAGTTGAGCAAATAGCAAAATCGGTTACCAAGGAGTGTGCTGGTTTGCCACTGGGAATTATTACAATGGCAGGAAGCATGAGGGGAGTGGATGATCTACATGAGTGGAGGAATACATTGGAGAAACTTAAAGAATCAAAAGTTAGGGACATGGAAGATGAAGGATTCCGGTTATTGAGGTTCAGTTATGATCGCTTAGATGATTTAGCATTACAACAATGTTTCTTATACTGTGCATTATTTCCTGAAGGGATCAGTAGGGATGACTTGATAGGTTATTTGATTGATGAGGGAATAATCGATGGCATTAAGAGCAGGCAAGCAGAATTTGACGAGGGCCATACGATGCTCAATGAACTTGAAAATGTCTGTTTACTGGAAAGTTGTGATGATCATAATGGTTGTAGAGGTGTCAGGATGCATGACTTGATTAGGGACATGACCCACCAAATACAGCTAATGAATTGTCCAATCATGGTTGGCGAAGAATTACGAGATGTGGACAAGTGGAAAGAGGATCTTGTAAGAGTGTCCTGGACAAGTGGTAAATTGAAGGAAATTTCTCCTAGCCATTCACCAAGGTGTCCCAATCTTTCAACCTTATTGTTACCCTGTAATGACGCTTTGAAATTTATTGCAGATTCTTTTTTTAAGCAATTGAACAGGCTTAAGATTCTTGATCTGTCCAGGACAAACATTGAAGTGTTACCAGATTCCGTCTCTGATTTGGTGAGTCTTCGTGCATTATTGCTCAAAGGATGCAAGCAGTTGAGGCACGTTCCATCATTAAAAAAGCTCAGGCTACTGAAGAGGTTGGATCTCAGTGATACTGTACTTGAAAACGTGCCTCAAGACATAGAATACCTATCCAACCTCAGGTATCTTAAACTCAATGGATGTAGACAAAAAGAGTTTCCTACAGGAATATTACCTAAACTTTCTAGCCTGCAAGTCTTTGTACTAGATGATGATTGGGTGAATGGACAATACGCTCCAGTAACAGTTGAGGGAAAGGAAGTAGCATGCTTGAGGAAGTTGGAAACTTTGAAATGTCATTTTGAACTTTTTTCCGACTTCGTGGGGTATCTCAAATCTTGGGATGAGACCCTATCACTAAGCACATATAAATTTTTAGTAGGACAATGTAACAATGTCGATGTAGCTTTTTTGGAATTTTCTGGCAGAAGTAAAATAGTATGGTTGTGTAACTTCAATAATCGAAGTTGCCTAGAGTTCCCAACTGACATTCAAGAACTGGTGATTTTGAAAAGTATTGATGCAAAAAGTTTATGTGATGTTTTATCACCACAGTATACAACTGAGCTGGAGTACATTGAAATTGTGTTGTGTGATAGAATGGAGAGTTTGCTTTCATCTTCTTGGTTCTGCTCTACTCCATTACCATTTCCATCTAATGACATATTTTCTCATCTCAAAGACTTTTATTGTTATGGGTGTACAAGTATGAAGAAGCTGTTCCCTCTTGTCTTGCTGCCGAACCTCCTAAACCTGGAAATGATTTCAGTCGAGAGGTGTGACAAAATGGAGGAGATAATAGAAACAAGAGTAGACTGGGTTATGGGTGACGAAAGCAGCAGTAGCTGCCGTTCCATTGAATTCAATCTCCCAAAGTTAAGACATTTGAGCTTCATATTGTTACCAGAACTGAAAAGCATATGTAGGGAAAATCTGATTTGCAGCTCTCTCCAAACTATTATAGTAAGAGATTGTCCGAAGCTAAAGAGGATGCCACTCTGCCTTCCCGTGCTTGACAATGACCGGCCATCTCCTCCCCCTTCTCTTGAAGAAATCTATGTAGATCCAAAAGAATGGTGGGAATCAGTGGAGTGGGACCATCCTAACAGTAAGGATGCGCTTCTACCCTTCCTAGTTTTAGGTGCTGGTGCCAGACTGCTTGAAGAAGAAGGAGACGAGGAAGACGTTGAAGACAATGATGAAAAACGTTTTTGAAGTGGAATTTACTGGTATGCTTTTTTCAGTCTTTACTCGCCCAATTCATATCCATTTCACCCCACCCTTTCGGTTTATGGCTTTTAATTTTCATCTCTCATTTTAAATCACTCCACCCAACTTTTAAATATAAAGGCCCTTGCTCTGATTCACATATTTCAATCGACACCTGATTGGATTCTTTACTAATTTTCTAAATCCTTTTTGTGCCCCCTTTTTGTCTAGGAGTCATGCTTTTGGTCTACAAGTAGTCTTTGAAACTATAATTAATGTTTTGCTTTGAGAGCTGCTGTGATTTTTGCTGTAATTGGCTCCTTTTGTGGCTTGTGTATGGCATTTGTGCAGGATACAATACCGTGTGAATGCTGACGCAGAATCAATTTTCACGGGAATGCAAGGGCACTTACTGTTCTGAAATCAATACAATGTAGCGTGCACTTTCCCTTATTACGTGCCCTTTCCACTCTACTGGTTTGTTTTTTCATGTAATTCTGAAACAAACCTTCAGCACAAGTGGTGCAACTATGAATTTGACCTCTGAAGTTGTGATTTCTGTTGCTGCCTCATAAATCGATACTTGGAGTAATGCATCATCTGTTGTCCAAGTTTCCACGATTTGAAATTCATTGTTCAACCGAACTTAAGCTATGCATGTTTCTAATGACAAAGAAGACCTATAAAATACTGGAACCATACAGATTAGATTTTGACAAAGCGTTCTTTTCTTAATACCTACTTGGAACTACTAGATCTGTGACTTTCTCGTAAGCTACTCTGACTGCCTTAACCATGATGTCTTGAATTATTCTGCTTTCTGCGTATCATTTTACTTTCCCTCGAAAGGTTCTGTCCTCCATGCTCGTTGCGGTCATTGTTCTTCCTTTTCATAATCAGATGATTTGAACGTCTTGTCTGGCCAGATAGGTTTTAATTTCCTATTTTCTATTATCAGAAATAGTGATGTCATTCCGTTCTAACACTTACATTCAACTGCTAAGACTTCTATTTCTTAATAGTAGTATTGGAGAATAATCAAGGAGTACTTGATCGGATGGCAGCTCAGAATTTAGCGGGCTGATTTCAAATTGCTTGAAATGATCTCTTGGATTATCTAATATCAGTTTGTCTCCTTACTTTCGGATTTCCCACATTTCTTTCCTCGGGTATTTTTCTGTCTTTTTTCTCCTTTGTTTAGAACTAGAGCCTTCTGCAGTTTTCTTTGCTCCTGCAAGAATAGAACATCTATTGACCTTAATTTGATGACACAGCTTATTTCCTCTGAAAATTGAGGATTTAAACACAAAACATTTATACCTAGTTGAATTCAGTCGGAGCTGTTCGAATCCGAGGCATGTTAGCATTACCGGATGTCGTGGATAGTTGTTTAAAGGACCGGAAAAAAGTGCTCGTGTTTTTTAGCTAGTTCAACACAAACTACAACCTGATAGGAAAAATCTCACAAGCTAAGCTTAAAACTCTGCCACAATTTGAATTTATGTGGTAGAGATTAGCCTGACTAGCTATTTACTCAATAATGATCTGTGTCCCAACTCAATCATTCAATTATTCTATCAGGGATATCATTTGGTTTACTCTTAAAAGATAGACACATTCTTGTTGTGCACATTCGTAGCAGATGCAGAAGCTCCTGAAGAGGGAAACAAGACGGCTTACACTTGGAATATCCTTAGGAGGTGGCGCCTACATGCTTGTTTTCTCAACAAGAAGACAGGTATGATATCAGAATTAAACTAAATATTGATTTGGAAACCGAGACGAAGAATGACGTTTCGGACGCCTAAGCGCTGCATGATGGGAAAATTTATCCTCTTATCTTTAAATTAATCCCTTCCTTTGAAGGAGGTCTCCAGGTGAATATATCAAATTTAGAGAAACTAAATACAATATTTAGTCATTCTGGGGAAGAGGATTGCTCTCTCTCTTCATTTTTCGAAGCCTTTTCTTGGAAAGTTCCTTGACTTGTTGGAATTGCCCATCCGTTTCTCTCACTTTTCCTACACTAAACCTTCCCTGCTTTACTTTAGTTCGTCTGCTTTCCTCACACTTCTAATCCCTCAAAAGATACGGCA
The DNA here is from genome assembly GCA_007827005.2 of Populus simonii. Classification (NCBI taxonomy): domain Eukaryota; kingdom Viridiplantae; phylum Streptophyta; class Magnoliopsida; order Malpighiales; family Salicaceae; genus Populus; species Populus simonii. The sequence goes on along the minus strand of CM017464.2, from coordinate 44,098,503 downwards.
CCATCCTCTTTCATCATTTTATACGTAGTGGTTTTTTTTTAAGCATTTAGTTACTTTCTCTTGATAGAGTGGATAGAAACTTGAAAAAATAGAAATAAAAATATAAAAATAAATTTGTTATTGAGATAATTATAAAGTGAGTTTATGTATTTTTAAAACATAAGGTGCAATTGGAACATATATATATATATATATATATATATATATATATATATTATTTTAAAAAATATCTATATAAAAAAACTCTTAAGACAAAGTTGATTTAATTGATTTTTTTTTTAAAAAAGCAAGAGGTTTTTAACCAAGGTTGATAGAGTTGTGGAACAATCAAGGTTAAGGTTTTTAATTGGATAAGACTAAGTTAATCATTTATTTATTGGATTAGTCCGGATAATTCTTTTTATATATTTTTTTAAAACCGGATCGATTCAAGTTCTATATCAACTAAGTCTCGATTAAATCGGTTTATGTTTTATAATTATAATTATTATACTATTATTAACTTTAACACTTAATATAAACAAATCTTACGTAGATCGACACCGGGATATTGATATTATAAGTGAAGAAAATAAATATCCTGCTTGTTTATTGATTTATAGAATAGAAAAATGAAACTATTTAATGATTCAAAGAATCAATTTTCTAATGTTTCCTGTGGAGTTCGTTTAGCTGACTTAATTACAGAAATAAAAAATTATGATATTGTTCTCTATCAGCAGTACGTACGACAAAGTAGAATTACGGGTTCCTTATGACCTTTTGATTACAAATATAATTATATTTTGTTCCAATGTCAAGCATATTGAAGTGGTCAATTATTTCAACCCTCCTCTACAGTTGCCTGCTGGGAAAGCAGCAATCTCAGGGGATATTCACTCATTATTTTTTAAAATGTTTTTTTAAATATATTAAAATAATATTTTTGATATAATATATCAAAATAAAAGCATAAAAAATAAATTTAAAATAAAAAAATTAAATCATTCAGTACAATAATTTTGTTAGCTCAGGCTGCAGATTGACTTTTACCACGACAGCTTTTAGCTTTATTCTTATCCAAATATTTACATATCAACGGTGTTTCACACACACACACATAGAGACACCCACACTAATTATATTACCCGCGCGATACTACGGATTAATTTTTTTTATATAAAAAATATATAAAAAAAGTTAAGATTTAAAAATATTAGATTTTTATGCAAATCTATATCTAAGAATTTTGGGTTTGGCTGTAATGCCTGACCCAAAAGTAATATTTATAATATTAATAATAACATTAGACTTGTATGACCCAGTAGGTCTAGCTGTAAGGTCGTGTCATAAAAGTGTGATAATTAAATAAATAAATTAAAAGAAAAAAAACCAATAGAAAGAAAAAACTAATGAAGAAAAAGAAAAAGAATCTGAATTAACTGGGTTAACCCTTTAAACCAGGTTAACCCATTAAACCTTGGATTCATGTCGTGAAAGTTTGATAACTATATAGAAAAAAAATTGACGGGTTAACCCAAAATTAACTGGGCTAACCCGCCAAATCAGGTTACCTGTCAAATTCAGGATCCGTGTAATGAAAGTTTGATAACTAAATAGAAAGAAATTGAACATTAACAACCTAAATTAAATGAAAAAAATTAATTAAAAATAAAAAAACAAAAACAAACAAAAGACATATGTCTGTTACTAATGAGAAAAAATAAAAAAAATCTGAATCAACTTAGTTAACCTGTCAAATCAAGTTAACCCGTTAAACCTGAAATTCGCGTCATGAAAGTTTGATAATTAAATAGAAAAAAAAATCGACGGGTTAAACGAAAAAAATTAACAAACTAAACTAAAGGAAAAAAATTGATTAAAAAGGAAAAAAGCAAAAAATAAATTCCGGGTTAACTCGTCAAACCAGGTTAACCCATCAAACCCGAGATCCATGTCATGAAGTCTGATAACTAAATAAAATTTTTTTTCACATTAATAAACTAAATTAAATAAAAAAAAATTCATTAAAAGAAAAAAAAACACAAAGAAAAAAGCCAAAAATACCCATAAAGACATAAAAAATGAAAAATAAATAAATAAAAACAGGAAAAAAAAACAGTTAAGAGTTTCACTGTGCACTGTGTGCACAGTGAAACACTGATGCATAAAAGGCGTGGGGAAAGCTACAGTACTTTCCCCACGCCTTTTAAAGTATTATTTAATATAATAATATGATACAAGTTCTCATCCTTGTAGGGATACAATAATGTCTTAACTGTTATTCTAACATTTTGTTGGTGGTGTTTCATATATATATATATATATATATATATATATATATATATTGAAATTTATTATTTTTTCTATATGGGAATTGATTTCTATATTTGTGGTAAGTGAATATAATGTTTATGTTTATCGTTATATATAAATATTTTGGGCAACTTTTGATTATATGGAAATGATATAATATGATGATTACATGGTTATCTTAAATCTTGATAGAATCACGAAGGTTGCTATTATTTTAAGTTTCTCTTTAACATCAATCTTCTCCAACTTGGAACTCGATATTTGCGAGTTGTTGTTTTCTTGACTGATTCGACATAAACATATTTTGTCAAAGTTAAAAAAGATAATATATATTCTAAGCTTGTCAAGAATATATAAAAATATAATCAAAAGTTGCCTAAAATATTTATAGATAACGATAAACATAAACATTATATTCACTTACCACAAATATAGAAATCAATTCCCATATAGAAAAAATAATAAATTTCAATATATATATATATATATATATATATATATATATATAGCAGTAAAATCAATATGATATTATTTCACCCAAAAAATAATAAAATCTACTTAAACTACCTTTAAAAAATGGTGTTTGATCAACAACAAAACCAATATGAAAAAGTGGAATCATCCGTGTATCATAAGATATTGGTTTGTTAAAACTAAATAGGTGATTTGTGCTATGCAATGAATTAATTTAATTTTTTTTTAAATAAAAAAGAAAAGAAAAGTGTCTAGATGATGATAGCATTTTTAAAAGAGTAAAAATAATTCTAGGACTTGGGTTATTGTTTTGAATGAATTCAATAATCTTAATTAATTTAATAACATAATTAAAAAAAATCCAATGACCAATAAAAAAAATACTTGCTAATATTAGAAAAGAATATCATCTAAATTTTATAAAAAAGTATCAACGATCTTATTTGATAAAAAAACAAAAAACAAATAAAAATATGATAACCTCACAAATAAGAAAATAAGAAAAAAATAAATCCAAAGCTTAATTATCAATAAATCAAACATTAAAGGATCAATTGAGAAAAAAATCAATTTTAAAAAAGAACAAAAACACCTGATTTAAGTTAGCATGCCAAATTCACGGTCTAGTTATGAGACTGAGGTAACTTCATACAAAAGAAGTTGAATAAAACAATAAAAGTCAACTCTTAAGCAAACTAAATGATAAAAGACAAAGCTAAAAAAAACTCAATTAAAAAAACATTGAAAAAAAACCTCGAGTTAACTTGACATCCCATGATCTAGGATATGAAATCGGGATAACCCCGTAAAAAAAGATAGAAAGAAAAAAAAAACAAAGCTCAAGGCCCAACAACCTAATATGAAAGGATGAAATTAAAAAAAAATCAATTTAAAAAAAAGTAGTCAAATAAAAACCTCGAGTCAATTTGGATTAACTCAACTAATATGTGACCTAGGATATAATATCAGGATAACTCTACAAAAATGAAAGCAGAAAAAATCACTAAGCTTCCAATAATTTAATGTCAAAGGATAAAATTGAAAAAATATCAATTTAAAAGAGGACCTAAGAAAAGGATTGAAGTTAAACTGACTTAGTCTTCAAAACTAATAACTCGTGTAATGAGATCAAGATTACCCCATAGATGATAAACAAAAATTCACAAAGCAAAGTTCATAATCATAAAAAATTTAAAAACAAATAGCAATTAAAACAATGAAGACCAAATCTGGTACAAAAACTAAATAAAACAAAATAATAAAGGACTCAATTGAAAAATAAAATAAATTAAGAAAATGATAAAAAAAACCAAAAAAAAATAGTAATCAAAAGAATGAAGACCAAAAGTGAATAAAAATATTAAATGAAATAAAATGTTTAGGGATGAAATTGAAAAAAAAAACTTCAATAAACATTAGAAACAAAACAAATAACAATAAAAAGAATATAAACCAAAATTGATACAAATACAAACTAGATGATGAATTTGATTTTTTAAAGGGCTAGCATGAAATTCGAGGTGAAAAGAGAGAAAAGAATGAGAATAAGAAAATAAAGTACACTGAATCCTAACTATTGTTTTGCCATGCACACATGCCTAACCATTGGGAAGAGTACGACATGCCGTTTCTAATACTATCACGAAATGTGATGTTTGATCACCGAGAGACATTACACATCCCGCTCAAATAATGCAAGCTTCCCTAAATATCTAATTAATTTATATTTATTAAAAGTTCAAATTGCTCTATTTTCATATTGATTACAACTAAAAAGCCATGATAAAAACATAAAAAAGCTTATGGACATCAGATTTAATTTTTATTTACTTTGAAGGGCAACATAATCATTTTACTATTCTTTCATAGCATTGAAAGATAAAAAAGCCTTTAAACCCTAGCTTTAATTTTTTTTCGATTCTAAAGATATTTAACTCATTTTATTATGCATTTAAAATATAAAAAAATCTATACATGTCACCGTTAAATATATTAATTATAAATAGACTCATGAAAATAACTATCTTACCTTCAATAACTAATTAAATAATTTTGTTTGAGAATAAAAAAAAATCTTCTTACCCGTATAATCCATGGTAAAATGTATCTTGGTGCATACCCCTTTTAGTTTTTTTTTTTAATTTAATAATATAATAATAATAATGTGTTGAATAATTAACAGATAGCAGCACCTTTGTCCTACCAACTCTCTGAATAAGAACAGGCAGTCCTAAACACTTGGATATAAATATTACATTTTTGTCTCGGTGTGGAACGTGGAATCGACTTCTTAAATTTCCTTTCAATTTCAATGCCTTATCTATATTATCGCTGCTTCCTCTCTTTCTATCCCTTCTATAAACCTTCCCTCCTTTCCTTCCCTTTTTTCAGATTAAATCAAATCATCTTGAATCTTTTGGAGAAAATCTCATAGCTAGGGCCAGGTAAATTATTGTTTGCTACACTCTCATTTGATTATTGCATGATGTTCTTATAACTGTAACGTTGATATTTATTTATTTATTACTCACTAGTAAATTCCTTTTGAACTTGGTAAAAGAGTTCGAGGTTTTGATCAGAAAATGGTCCAGAGGCCTGCTAGCAGTATCCACCTAATCGCTTGTTGTGGACTCCTACATAATTTGAAGCCATGATTTCCCTTGAAAAATAAAATACTATGAACTTATTCTCTCGTATCTTGATTATTTAGCGAATACGTACACTCTTTAGCTCACCATATTCTGCAAATTTGTTTCTCAGCAACTACGAAACTGATCCTGAAAACTCAAGTTTGGGTTTCGGTTTTCAATTGTTCAGTTATCTTCTTCTGTATGTTTGAAAACTGAATACCTTTTCCTTCTTACAGTTTAATCTTTCTCTTGTTATCTCTAAACAAACGGATATAGTGTTCGTAATTCCTGTTTTAGATATAGCTTTCCTTCACCAGTCAGTGCTCGTGTCTTCAGGGCTGCAAAAGAAAAGGGAGAGATGGTTAAACCGAGTGATCAATTTTGGATTTGTGTTGAGCAGATGAATGGTGGTTCTTTCAGGTGTAAATTCTGTGGGTACGTATTTGCGGTTGATACTTCGATTTCAACGATCATCTCTCATTTGTCAGGAGTTAAAGGATGTGGTGTTGATATTTGTGAAAAAGTCCCTGCAGATGTTCAAGAAGCAACCTATCTAGCTACTTATGGAGCAAATAAAAAACTCAAAGCCATGCTAAGTTCATGCTACGATGAGGCAAATAATACAGCTTTGACTTCTTTGCAAGGGCAAAACAGTGAAGTTGAAATGCTGGAAGGAGATCTCGAAAGAGTGCCAATGGAGGTTCAGAGCATGGAGCAAGAGGCAGGGGAGCATAGAGGTTTATTTCCTGAGGAGACAGGTTATGACAGGGAACATGAGATTGCAGAAACCATGCAGCCTATGGAGAGAAGTATCTCAGCAGAGAGGCTTGAACTTGATCATGATGCAGGTGAGACTAGAAGAGAAGAAACACAAGCATTCCATGAGTTGCGCTGGCTGTATCATTTCTCTTGTTGATACGAAATAATAATAATAATAATAAAATCCTGTTTACATCTTTTACATAATCCCAATGTCCTACATATCCTGTTTTTTTTGCTTCATATTTTGAATTAAAAGGAATTATTAGATATTTTAAAAGTTGCACATTGTCCTTTCGAAAAGAACATGCGTTTTATCGTGAAAATAATTCATCAATATAATATTTTTATGAGAGAGCAGAGGACAGCACTGGATATACTGAATTATTCCTTGTAAAATTAATCCTAAAAATAATAATAATAAAGCCTATAGACATAAAAAATGATAAAAATATTTCTATATAGGATTTTTCTTCTTTAATAAACTCATAAAATAACTAATAAAATACCACCATTACTCTATATAGAACGTAAAATTCCTCTACTATTTATTATTTATTTTATTGACAACTTCAACTAATCGAATTTTATATCAAGTTATAATTTATCACACGATTGTGTTGATAATAAATAAATAAATAAAGAGTTGACAAATAATAATGAACAACTATTCAGAAATAAGAAAATGACATCGTAAACGGGATTTGATTGAGTTGTTTGACGATGGCAGCCATGTCAAACAACCCTGTGCAGAATTCCATGCTTTCTGTGTGGATTTTTTTTTTTAATTAACTTGGTTGTTGACTAATTTTATAAATTTTAAAATTAATAATTATATAAGTTTCTAGTAACCATAAAAAAACTCAAATCCATAATCATTAAAAAATAAACTCAAGGTCGATCAATTTAGCTAATCTTCGGGTTTTTCTACGTGGATTCTTAGCATATGATCACATGGAGAACTTTTTGCTCGATATGCAAGCGCGCTGCTAGAACTAGCACGGTTGAACCACCAGCATCAGAATCCGTACCATTGCTTTCATCAAGCCCATCCTCCTTGGCTTCATCATCCATATTGTCATCTTTTAGATCTGGAATATCGATTTTTATGCAAATAGCCTCATCAGTTTCTCATATTTCCTCTTTTTTTAGCACTCCTTGTATCCAGTAGTCTCTAAGATCCTATTGGTACTCACCTTCCATAACTATAAGTCAGAGCTTAGCTGATCTTAGGCACATGTCTTCTCAAAGACCCCTTGCTTCCTTATTTGTTTCACCTTCCCAAGTAGCCCTGATACATGTTTGCATATATACCCAGTGCAAATTCCAGATTGAAAACAACCAAATCAATGGTGAATAATGATAGCATTAATTATATCCTCCAGTAGAAGAATTAGTTCTATGTTAAAAAGAGAAACTATAAATACAGTACAGTTTCAGAATATTATTACAACAAGAAAATGAGTAAAAAGACAATCAAGATGAAGATTGAATGCAATCCTTACCTAAGGATTTGACGAGCTTCAATTTCAGCTTCCAGTATAGATTTTATATCAAGCATCCCTTCCTACTTCAACTGTAATTTACTAAGCAGTTCCTGCAGATTACACTGCGCAGCTATATACACAGACCTCTCAGATGCAAGCTTTTCAGACATGTCATCAATCTCTTCCTTCAGACAACACTTTACAATAATGATATTTAACAAATACTGAATTATATTTTTGTAATCATCTTCAAGATTTTCACTTAATATAGTATTAAATTGTGCATCTTCCATATTATGATAAATAAATAAATAATATCAAACACTAGTTTTTCGGTTAAAACATAGTAAAAAAGCCAAACATTCATGGAAAACATTAATGAACAATAGGATATAATTAATTGATCACTTACCCGTGTTTTTTCAGTATGCTCTGAAGTGTAAATTCTTGTTGGAGAGATGTACTTTGTCAACAATAATATATAAACATACCGAAGAGAAGCATTGCATTATATAGAATTTAGAAAAAGATGTAATTGATGAAAATGCAAGTGTATGTCGACATTGTGCTTGGTGTGACCTTCAAGTTATTGCTGTTGAATGGAAAATTTTAATATAACAATAAAATAAAATTGTAGTTTTATTCCCTTTTATTTTGTAACAAAAAAAATAAAGAGAAGTTGGATCGGGTTTTAATTTTAAAGAAATAAAGAAAGAAGAAATTGTTCATAGTCTAAACTGTTTGAGAATAATATAAATTATATCCTGAGACCTCACCTAACAGCTTAAATTTTCAGGTTGAGATGGTTCTTTGACATGGTATCAGAGTTTTGATGACTAAGTGGTCACGAGTTCGAGTCTCACCACCCCTATTTATTTGATAAAAATTAAGCACAAGGTAAAGTGAGTCTAACGACTTTCACTTGAGAGGGTATGTTAGAGAATAATATAAATCATATCCTGGGATCTCGCCTAACAGCTTAAGCTTTTAGGTTGAGATGGTTCTTTGACATAACTAACAAACAACACTGAATCAAAATACATTTTTAAACAGATCTACAAGATCATTACCTTGGAGAAATATATCAAGCAAAAAGAGAGAAGAAAAATTAATTTTGACAGGAAAGATCAGAGCTCTTGAATTTTTTGGGAGAGAAATGATGAATCTGACCAGTCAAAAAACCATTACAAGTATTCTTTCAATGATTTTTCTTGCAATGGTTTTTTAGATGACAAATTACTAAGGTGATGAACCATTATATAGTTGTATGAGAGAGAGTTAGAAATGTGGTGAGAAGCTTGCAGCTGGTTTATTTATTTATTTTCAAATTGATATTCAACCTTGTGAAGCTAGCTGGCACCAATTGGTGCGAGCTAAGTCAACAAAGTGGGCACCAATTCGGTGACACTTGCAGCACCAATTGGTGCCACTTGCCTTGCCTCTTGTCTTTTGCATGGATGCTTGCCTATAAATAGGCAATGCATCCAAGCATTATAGACACATCACAAGAGAGAAACGAAGAGAGAGTAATCCCACAAAGTTGTGAGGTATTTTTGAGAGAGTAAGTGGGGTGTTTTCTCTTAGTAATAGAGAGATTCTTAGTTGTTCTCCTATTGTTAGAGAGAGGTTGTAATTCTACATTACTTAGTAAAATCCTTTTATACTTGTCCGTGAATGTAGCCAAATTGGATGAACCACGTAAATTCTTGTGTGTCTAATTTCTCATTTTATCCTATCATTTGCCTTTTATCTTGTCGAGTTTGCATGTCAGTTTCCTAACAGTGGTATCAGAGCTTTCTGGTTGGTGTTGTTAATACACAAAATTTATTCGTGTATATAGTTACTATTCACGTCCACAACACTATTCATACATACGGTACTGTTCACATACGTTACTGTTGGTGTATAAAGAAAGTCAGTGCGGTGATTAAATACAGTCTAGGAAGTTCTGTCTAAGGAGATTGGGTTTTAAGCGGGACCGTTTGTGACCCCTCCAATCTTTCCTGGGAACTTAGTGAAGTATTATTCACACGATACTATTTCTATATACGTTACAGATCTGTGAAACGGTGATAGCTGAATAGATCACGGTAAATAAAATGGCAGCAAAGTACGAGATTGAGAGGTTTAAGGGGAGCAATTTCTCACTGTGGAAAATGAGAATCAAGGCAATCTTAAGGAAAGATAATTGCTTGGCAGCATTGGGGATCGGCCCGCGGAGATCACTGATAATGCAAAATGGAATGAGATGGATGGCAATGTTATTGCTAGCATACATTTAGCATTAGCCGATGAAGTATTATCAAGTGTGGCAGAGAAGAAAACAACTAAGGAGATATGTGAGACTCTAACAAAGCTATACGAATCCAAGTCTTTGCACTATAAGATTTTCTTAAAACGGAGACTTTATACCCTTCGAATGGCAGAAACCACGGCGGTGACTGACCACATCAACACAATAAGAACTCTATTTTCACAACTCACTACACAATAAGAACTCTATTTTCACAACTCACTACGTTGGGTCAACAAATAGAGGAAAATGAACGTGCAGAGCTTCTACTTCAAAGTCTTCCTGATTCGTATGATCAACTCATTATCAACTTGACTAATAATATCCTCTCAGACTATTTAGTCTTTGATGATGTTGTAGTCACTATCTTAGAAGAAGAAAATAGGCGCAGAAATAAAGAAGACATAAATAGTTCAAACCAAGCAGAGGCATTGTTGGTGTTAAGAGGAAGATCAACGGAGCGTGGCTTTAGTGGGAGTCAAAGGCAGGGGAGGTCCAAATCAAGAAGTAAGAAGACTGTGAAATGCTATAACTGTGGCAGAAAAGGGCACTTCAAAAAGGATTGTTGGTTTAAAAAGGGTATAGAAAATACTGCAGAGTCATCAAAACCTCAAGGATGTGTTGCAAGCACCTCAGAAGATGGAGAGGTTTTATATAGTGAAGCAGTGACAATCTCTACAGATAGAGAAGAGCTTATTGAGGTCTGGCTAATGGATTCAGGAGCAACATGGCGTATGACTCCTAATCGAGATTGGTTCCATACATATGAACCCATCTCTGGAGGCACAGTGTTCATGGTTGATAATCATGCTTTAGAGATTGCTGGTATTGACACCATCAAATTGAAGACGTATGATGGCATAATTCGTACTATTTCAGGAGTGCGACATGTGAAAAACTTAAAGAAGAATCTTTTATCCGTAGGATAATTTGATAGTCTTGGCTGTAAGATCCGAACAGACAATGAAATAATGAAAATTATCAAAGGAGTGCTGATGGCTTTAAAGGCAAGAAAGACAGTTGCAAATATGTTTGTGTTAATGGGAGAAACACATCATGAGGCAGAGGTGTCAATCGCATCAGCCAGTCCTGCAGAAGAGAAGACAATGATGTGGCATAAAAAACTAGGCCACATGTGAGAGAAAGGTTTGAAAATTCTCTCTGATCAGAAGTTACTTCTTGGGCTTACAAAGGTTACTTTACCCTTTTGTGAGCACTGTGTTACAAGTAAACAACATAGGTTGAAGTTTGGCACATCAACAACTAAGAGCAAATGCATCTTAGAGCTGATTCACTCTGATGTTTGGCAAGCACCAGTTGTATCCTTGGGAGGAGCAAAATACTTTGTATCATTTATAGATGACTTCTCTAGGAGATGTTGGGTGTATCCAATTAGAAGGAAGGCAGATGTGCTCGCAGTCTTTAAAATCTTCAAAGCGCGAGTAGAATTTGAATCTAAAAAGAAGATCAAGTGTTTGAGGACTGATAATGAAGGAGAATATACCAGTGATGAATTTGTTAACTTCTGTCATCATGAAGGTATCAAAAGATAGTTCACAATGGCATACACTTCACAGCAAAATGGAGTGGTAGAGCTGATTAACAGAACTCTATTAGAAAGAACATGAGCAATGTTGAAGGCTGCAGGTCTAGGAAAGCCATTCTGGGCAGAAGCAGTCAATACCGCTTGTTATGTGATAAATCGATCTCCGTCAACTGCAATTGAGCTGAAGACACCGATGGAGATGTGGACTGGGAAGCCAACTGATTATTCTTGATTGCACACATTTGGAAGTCCTGTGTACGTGATGTACAATACTCAAGAAGTGAGTAAGCTGGATTAAAAATCCAGAAAATATGTATTTTTAGGATATGCTGATGGAGTGAAGGGGTATCGCTTGTGGGATCCCACTGCCCACAAGGTAGTCATTAGTAGAGATGTTATATTTGCAGAAGATAAAATGCAAATGGAAGAAAATAATAGCATTTTAAAGGAGACTACAGAAGTCTAGATGGAAAATACTCAGAATCATACTTCTTCTGAAGCTGCACCAGAGCATGAAGAACAAGAACAAATAGAGTCTGAAACTCCTGAAGTTCGACGATCAACTCGTGAAAGAAGACCACCGGCTTGGCACTCAGAATATGTTACTGAGAGCAACATTGCACACTGTCTTCTAACAGAGGATGAAGAGCCATCAACTTTCCATGAGGCTATCAAAAGCATATATGTATCTATGTGGATGACAGCAATGCAAGAGGAGATTGAAACTTTGCACAAGAATAACACTTGGGATCTTGTTCCGCTACCACAAGTAAGAAAGGCCATTGGCAACAAATGGGTTTACAAGATAAAGCGTAATGACAATGATCAAGTGGAGCGGTATCGTGCAAGATTGGTGGTGAAAGGATATGCTCAGAAAGAAGGAATAGACTTCAATGAGATATTTTCTCCGGTGGTACGACTTACTACAATCAGAGTAGTCTTGGTAATGTGTGCTATATTTGATCTTCACTTAGAGCAGTTAGATGTGAAAACTACATTTCTTCATGGAGAACTTGAAGAAGAAATTTATATGCTCCAACCAGAAGGTTTTGCTGAAACAAGCAAGGAGAACTTAGTTTGCAGGTTGAACAAATCTCTATACGGTCTCAAACAGGTGCCGAGGTGTTGGTACAAGAGATTTGATTCCTTCATAATTAGCCTTGGGTATAATAGACTTAGTTCAGATCATTGTACGTATTACAAGAGGTTTGAAGAAGATGATGTTTTCATCATTTTGTTGTTGTACGTGGATGGCATGTTGGTAATAGGCCCTAACAAAGATCGAGTCTAAGAATTAAAGGCACAGTTGGCTAGGGAGTTTGATATGAAGGACTTGGGACCAACAAACAAGATTCTAGGGATTCAAATTCACCGAGACAGAAGTAAGAGCAAGATTTGTCTTTCTCAGAAGAATTATTTGAAGAAGATCTTGTGACGCTTCAACATGTAAGATTGTAAGCCAATTTCCACCCCACTTCCTATTAACTTCAAATTATCCTCAAGTATGTCTCTTAGCAATGAAGCAGAGAGGATGTAGATGTCTCGAGTACCGTATGCATCAGCAGTGGAAAGTTTAATGTTTGCCATGATATGTACAAGACCAAACATTGCACAAGCAGTGGGAGCAGTTAGTCGATACATGGCAAATCCTGGTAGAGAGCATTGGAATACTATTAAGAGGATCTTGAGATACATCAAGGGTACCTCAGATGCCGCATTATGTTATGGAGGATCAGAATTTACTGTCAGAGGTTATGTTGATTCAGATTTTGCTAGTGATCTTGAGAAAAGAAAATCCACTACAGGCTATGTGTTCATATTTGCAGGAGGAGTTGTGAGCTGGGTCTCTAAACTTCAGACTGTTGTAGCGTTGTCCATAACAGAAGCTGAGTACATGGCAGCTACACAAGCTTGTAAAGAAGTAATATGGATGAAGAAACTTATAAAGGAGCTCGGGCACAAACAAGAGAAGATTTTTTTGTATTGTGATAGTCAGAGTGCTTAGCATATTGCAAAGAATCCAGCGTTTCATTCAAGAACAAAACACATAGATGTTCAATATCACTTTGTTCGCGAAGTGGTGGAAGATGAAAATGTAGATTTTAAGAAGGTTCACACAAAAAAAAAACTCAGTAGATGCTTTGACCAAACCAGTCAACAATGACAAGTATATATGGTGCAGATCCTCTTATGGCTTAGCAGAAACGTAAGGAGCATGAAAATGGCAAGTATAGAAAGGATAGAAGAATCACAAATGATCAAGTGTGAAGACTTGATTAAATCATCAAAGTCTTCAAGTGGAAGTGGAAGAATGTGAAGCTAGCTGGCACCAATTGGTGCGAGCTAAGTCAACAAAGTGGGCACCAATTCGGTGCCACTTGTAGCACCAATTGGTGGCACTTGCCTTACCCCTTGTCTTTTGCATGGATGCTTGCCTATAAATAGGCAATTCATCCTAGCATTATAGACACACCACATGAGAGAAACAAGAGAGCAAGAAGATAGAGTAATCCCACAAAGTTGTGAGGTATTTGTGAGAGAGTAAGTGAGGTGTTTTCTCATAGTAATGGAGAGATTCTTAGTTGTTTTTCTATTGTTAGAGAGAGGTTGTAATTCCACATTACTTAGTAAAATTCTTTTATACTTGTCCGTGAACATAGCCAAATTGGGTGAACCACGTAAATTCTTGTCTGTCTAATTTCTCATTTTATCCTATCATTTGCCTTTTATCTTGTTAGGTTTGCATGCCAGTATCCTAACAAACCTCAATTCTATATATTTCCTACCAAAATAAAACACAGTTTGAACCCTATTTAAATACAAATTTTTATGGTTCAATTAAAACTCACCGGCGTACACAATAACAAACACCACCTAGGCAAGACTGAAAAGAAAGAAGAGGTGCTTTGTCATAACTAAATAGACTTTCTTACCTGGTTAATATTGACCATGGCTGAGCACAATAGTTTCATACAGCATACGGTAAGCAGATATTCGGGTATAAGAACCTTAAGCTCAACGAGTATGAGAATCCTCTCAATATTTTGCAAATTTGCTCTGAAAGCTCAATGTGGTATGATCCTTTGAATTACTTACTCAACTGCATGTGTTGTTTTGCTTTGCAGGAGGTTGGCGGAGCAGCGCACTAGAATTAGAATAGGGCTTCGCTACTCTCCTAGAAGAAAACCCATGATGAGGATGTTCGTTTTTATGCTGTGAGACACTTGGAGTTTTCGACCAATTTAGTTGCAAATGATTCCGAAATGAAAGAAGGATGTTGGTTTTTTGTCGTTTTCTGTATCAGACAGTTCCCATGATCAAATAAACAGGGAGCCATTTTCCGGTAGATATCTTGCTAAAACTTCTATATAATACTGCTTGGAGATCCAAGTTACTAAACATGCTTCCTCTAAAGACTGGTTCATCAGCCCAGAGTTTTCTGTTGCTGTTGATTACCTCTAGCTTGTCATATAATCCTTCAAATTTGTCATGGTGAAATGTCATCTACTTGGTGGTGCCAATTCTGATATATCTTATTATGCACTTTATCATCAAGAACATAGATATCTAACTTGAGGATTAAACATAAGATGCTCTATGCTCTGTTTTTTTTTTTTGGCTTCCATCTTGACAATTTTGACAGCCCTGGAATAATTTCATACATAGCAAGTCCTCAGGTAACGTAGGAACCCTCTCATGCGTGCAATATCCTATTATCTGGCTGCACTTTGAATTAACCCAGTGGTCAGCGATGAACTTCAGCAACCATTTACTCAAAAAAGATTTTCAAGCTCGAGATCAAAATTGGAAGAGCAGAAAATAAGAGCAAAAGGATTCAAGTTTTTTAAAATTTGACTACTACGATTCAGAAGCTGCTGTAATTATTGTTTGTTGTGAAAGTATGTAACTTACTCAATTTCAACCCCAGAGCTCCTAAAATGCAGAGACTAGAGAGAAAGGCGATGAGCAAAGGACCTCAATAGAAAATATAGAAAAGGCTATCATACAAATTACTTTGTTGTCAAAACTTAGAATACAACCAGGAAAGACTTGCTATTCCGTTTCCGTATGATGAATGTTGTGTGGGCAGGGTGACCCAGTTCAGAATGACAATATATACTCTGAGCTGCTCTCTAACTCAGTTCAGAATGACAATATATGCTCTGAGCTGCTCTTTAACTCGGAAAACAGTAGGATGAACCTGTAGAAACGGAAAATGAAACTAGCTTAGAAAAGTAAAACTTGAAGGTTTTTAAGAACAGACAGCAAGAGTATGCAATTGTTGAACTCCATTGTGGACAAATTTACCAGGTTGTTAATCTGAGCAAATAAAACCTGATCATGTGTCATATAAAATCAGACATAAAGTTCCTGAATTCCTAATTGAACTACAAAAATATAAACCCATCTTTATTGAACAAGACATCTGACGATAAAAGAATAAAAACAATACAAAAGAAAAACAAGGTTGGCTAGGTGCTTTGCATTTCAAAACTGAGAAGTCAACAGCATTGCAGATGGAAAAAAATAAAATTGAAGGAGTGCTAATGTTTATAAGGTTTTTTTTTTTTTTTTTTTCTTTTCTTATATGAGGATATGGATTTCATTCAAGAATGAAAAAACAAGGAACAAGCTCCAACATTCTTAGGCAGAGCCAGTCCAAAAGAACATCAGAAGGATTATAACAGAGTATCTGCAAATATAACAGATTATTGAAGTTGAAGGGTCTGTATGACAAACCAGGATATTATGGATATGGTCCCTCAGTCTACATCTTTTACTTCTGCTTCAACATCTACAACAGCTGAAGAAGATTCTTTTCCTGAACAAACACAAAGGCAGTTTCAGAATTCACAAATCATTCTACACCAGCAATAAATTGGTGACTTTTAAGAGTTGAATTTCCACTTGATTTCTAAAATGGATTTAAGTTGCGTTAACAATTTGTTCTTAGTGTAGATTATTATATGAGCTCAAAGTTGTTCACTGTTATTCATAGTCATCTCATGCAAACTAATGCACAATGAATTTAATTTACATCAAGGTCATGAACGAAAGAAAGCAGTAGGGATTGGATGGCAAACCTTTCTTGAAACCAGAAGACAAGTCACTGAATGCTTGTCCAAACGGTGTAGATTTTTTGGAGAACCTCACTGAATCACTCACAAACTCATCACCCACCACTGGAATGTATGGAAAATATCATAAAGAAATGAAAATTAAGATAGATACATGCTAACATCTTTGTAGATCAATCAACTAGACATCAAACTTGTCAGGATGTAGAAAATTAGTTCATAAAACAATAACGGGTCACACTTCTACATAAATACCGTGAAAATCAAAACACCCAGAATCAAAAGAAGACCTTTACAATTAGATTTAATCTTTGATAAGCTCAATGTTGAGGTCATATGTTAAAACTTTAATTATCATCCTTCCATTTCATCATTGATTGCACATTCCATGTTTTGCAAATATAAGATTCAGTTCTTAAAAAGAAGGAATTGAAAAGGGATCACATGGAAATCCCAAACATCAAATGCTGCATTTCTAATCAAGAACTGTGAAACTCCACAAAATGGTGAAAATGCAAGAGTGATTTGTGTGGAGGTGTGCACAAAAAACTTAAACTTTAAGAACAAAATAATATCTTCAATTGTTTTCTTTATGAAATCAATCCCACTAATTTATGTTGCAGTTCCATGTAAAATGCAGCATAGCTTATAGTAATCTATCACCTTATTTTAACCATTGCACAACAAGTTCAGCTCCAACAGTCCACTATTCTAGGAATGTGACGAGAAATTTTTGAACTCTAGAGTAGGATCTATCCAAGGCTTGGCTTTTACCTGAGAATGGTTGACTGCAAAAAGGGCACAGCTGCAATTCATCATTCAAAGTAGATCTGAAAAGGATAACATTATGATCCAAGTCAAACAACTGACAATGCACACCATCTAAAAAATTTGCCTGTAAGCTTGATTAAAATCACTGTGTCACTTACTTGAAAATCTGAAATTCATTTCCACAATTTGGGCACTGCATACACACCAAAAAATCCAAAAATAAAATAAAATAAATCAGTTAAAGAAGGAAAAAATCCAAACACATGCATGTGTCTCCATCTTTTATGGAGGGAAGGCTTATAGAAGAACTAGATGGCATATATCTAAAAAGATAATAAATGAAAGAAAAGATAGTGCCTAGGAAGCTGGGAATAAGGAGTAGAGCCTCACAGTGCCTTGAAGTATGTCGCGTCCTGCCCACCAGAGAAAGACTCCCAAGCCTACAATGGGAATAAATACAGCAAGGAGCTGCACATAGATGTCACCAATCAGTTAGATCTCATTGCACAAACCGATCTCATTCGAATATAATGCTATGAGGTAATAGCCCAAACACAAAAGTTATTCAACATAACATGGAAAAGCTACTATTAGTTTCAATATAACAAAACACTGCTCATTAGGGGGAAGAAACTCATGGGACATTCAAGTATACGTGTAACTTGGACAAAAAATATTAAGAACCAGACAATATTTAGAACCAGATGGTAGCAAAACCACTATAAACAATTATAACCAATACAAGAACATTGAAATAAAATCAGCTTTACCACATGAAGACAACTTGGACAAAAACAAATCATGTTTAAATTGAAGTATGAAGAACACAGATCATATCAGAGAAGCTTCTGCATACTCCAGAGAGTACAATGAACTTATCATATTAGAATATTATGCATCTCAAAATATAAAAACCGGTGCTTCTCAAATGCCAAAAGGAACAACAGGAAGCTCAACTACTACCTAGAAAATCATAATACTGTACAAATCCGAATAAAATTTATGAACAGAATAATATTGTGAATTAAATACCCCTATATTGCAATATTCAGTAAACAATTAACAGATAGTAGATATTAAGGAACAAAACCAAAGCTCCAAATTTCCAGAAGGTAGAAAGGCATCAAGTTGAAAGTGAAACCACACAACTCACCACAAGCTCCTCTATAAATGTCCAATAAAGCATACAATAAACTTATTCAAATTCAAAGAGACAATCATCCAACAGAAAAACAAAAAACTGGGAAAGACAAACACACCCAGATAGAAATTAGCGTGTCCAAGATCCAACCAACAGTATCAAAAACCCAACCAAGTTGTCCAGTCATTGAAAGATAAGTCAATCCAGCAGCCAAAGCAATATTTCCCAGAAGCCTAGCAGTACCACTATTATCTCCCCCACCACCACCACCACCACCATCACCACCACCAAACCCTTGATTAAACCTCACCAAAACCACCCTCCTCTTCCTTTTTAACCCCTCCTCTTTGATCCAAATCCCATCTTTTCCACCTCCCAACAAACTCCATTTTTCCTTGTAGGACCTTGATTTGAAGCTATCTTTCTTCAAAAAAGCCAACTTTGAACTTGGTAGAGAGTGATAAGTAATGGGTTTTTGGTATTTCTTTAAAGGAGAAAAGTAGATAGAGAATTGCAGTAGTGTTGTCATGGCCAAGAAGAGCAAGTTTTGAACACAAGCTATAACACTGGTAGTGGATAGCGCGTGGAAGATTTCATGGTTAATGAAATCAAAATGGATTTGTGCAGTCTCACGGATGGTTTTAAAGAGTGTCTGCTTTCTTTTCCTGTGAGTTAAATGTAGATTATTAGTCTTCACTAGCCTATGAGGGAGTGCCACTTGTACTTGAAAACGACCTGGTTGGACAGTTCCCTCCCTTCCTATCCCAGCAGGCAGCAGGTCTTATTGAGAGAGATATGTGCACTTGTTTTGGGCAGCTTTTGTTAGATTGGCAATTGTACTGATCTTTGAAAAAATTGACATGCTTGTCTCCTCCAGCCTTTTCACTGTTTATTTTTTCGGTTGAAAAGTATTTTTTTATAAAAAAAATTAATTTTTTAATGTTTTTAGATAAGTTTAAAATGTTAATTTTAAAAATATTATTTTAATATATTTTTAAATAAAAAAATATTTTAAAAAATAACTTCTATTAAAATATTAAAGATAATTATAGCATTGCGTGTTTTTCTTGTAATGTTTTTGGTTTTATTGAATTTTAATCTTTAAGATTGAAGTTTGATGGCTTCATTGTAAGTGCCATGAAAAACATTAATTTGATGTCAGAGAAACATCTTAATGAAAATAGATTGGAAAATAGGAAGTATTTGGAAACGTGATTGTATGTTTTTAAAAAAGTTAATTTTTTTATTAAAAATTAAATTTTTTATGTATTTTGAATCGTTTTGATGCGCTGATCTTAAAAATAATTTTTTACAAAATAAAAAAATTATTTTGATGTATTTTAGTATAAAAAGCACTTTAAAAAACAACCATAACCATACTCAAACAGGCCTGACAAATCAAGGGCAATTCTGTAATTATGTTTTTCTTCTCGCTCCATTTTGCATGAAATTGTTTCAAAGATGTTATTGAAAATGGTAGATAGCAATAGCATTGTAACTAGAGCATGCACCATATCCTGGTAGGATTTAACAAAGATTTTGGTTTTTTTTTTTTAATGTTTTTTTTTTCTTTTATAGGCACTCGTTTATATAAATGTAATTCAGCAAAAATAATTTTTTTCTGTATACCTCATAAAAAAATATATTATATGCTTTTTATGAGATGTGCTTTTTATATAAATGAATCATGCAGCGGATCTTATAAATAAATATTTTTTTATATAATATATTCAAATAACATAATCTTTAAATCCATTAATTTTTAGATAAATAACACTTGTGGTCCTTTAATTTGATTTTCTGGTCAAATCTACCTCCTCTAATATGAAATTGGATATGATAGACTTCAAAATTTCATTAAACCGTTACCCTATGGTCTCTCTAATATGATTTATAATAAATGGTGAGATTCATGACACAGAGATTAATAAAGATTTGTTGAATCTATAAATGAACACACCAAATTATAATTTCTAAATATGTATTATTATATTAATATTTACTCTTGGAAAATAAGTAAAAGAAGATATCGTTTCTCCCCAAATCCTAAAAAAAAAAAAGAATTATTCCTCCAAACCTATTTTTGGGTAATTATTTTTAGGTTTGGGAGGGAACAAATTTTTCTAGGGGTCATTATTTCTTAAAAAAATTCTTTTCCACCCAAACCTATTTTGTGGGTAGTTATTATTTATTTTTATTTTTGGAGGAAAGGAATTTTTTTTAGGGTTTGGGGGGGGGGGGGGGGGGGGGGGGAATGTTATTTTACTTATTTTCAAGAGTAAATATTAAATATTAATACATATTTAAATATTTAATATATTGAAGAATGATAGTTTATTGTATTCATTTGTAGTTATTAACACAACTTTATTAATCTCTAAGTGTCAAGAATCTCAACATCCATCTTTATTAATTAGTTAATCTCATTGGTTAAAAAAATGAATATTGAATCCGTATATTTTCATATTTGATTATAACTTAATCCTTTAATTGGTTTTTGTCTAAAATATCCTTCATTTGTAATCAAAATTTTCCAATCTCACCTCCTACATACAACATTACAAATACAATTAAAAAGGGTAATTTAGAAATTTTCTTTAAAAATTTAAAAATCAGCTTTGGTCGAGGAACTAATTTATGCTTTTCAAAACCAAAAAATCTAACTTATAAAATCATCAAAATCACAAGAATTAAATTATAATTTTCTCAATAAAAACACGAGTAAGAACAAATACATACATATATATATATATATATATATATATATATATATATATATATATATATATATATATAAAACTTGTTTGTGCTCTTTAGAATTTACAGATGCTTCTCGTAAATAAATAAAAATAAACTTGTTTTGAATCTAAGAAAAAAGAAGAAAAACTCTTCATTAAGAGAAACCAGCTCGTTCTTAATAGCTCTCTATCGATTTCTATTCCATGTGTTTGTGAACTTAACATGCTAAATAGATCCATCTTGTTGTAAGAATCTTAAAAGCACAAGAACTGTTAATGTTTTTCAGTTCAGCCGTACAGATCATAAGGTCGCTTAGTAACTAACTGGAGGAACATCAAAGTCTTATGCCATGACTTGGGCTTCCTGTTCTTTTATCGGTGGAAGAAGCTCTCCATTCAGCTAATAAAAAGTGAGTTTTAACCACTCCTCTCATGTCTCTCAAGAAGGCTGCTAAGGAATCGATGACAGTAGAGTAGCATTGTAAGAAAGACTGGGACATTACCTGTTGTCCATGGAAGAATAGGCTATTTGTTCTCCTCAAAAGTGTACACATGGAACAAATGGCACTGCTGCCCCATTGTTTTTCCTATGATCTCTTCAACTTGTTTTAAAAATGTTGATACATATGAAGCAAAACATTTTGCTGATTCTACTTGCAGAAATCAGATACAGGTTCACAATGGGCAAAGTACAGGCAGTGTCTCTCATGCAACCATTACAGGGAACAATTAATATTGGCATCAATCTTTAAGAAAGCATTAAAATTCTCACCACATTGGTGTTGGCTTCTATGCTAGTCTTTCTTCCTATCCAATTTCACATTTATTGCGGCAATATCATCTCTATATGGCGTAGCACTATATGCATATTTCTGAAAAGCCGAAAAGAAAACCATTTCTACGCACACCAATGCATTTTGCAAAGCTTCTTCAATGTGCTCTACATCAAGCCAGAAATGATGAGATCGGATTATGCCCAAAGCTACAAGAATATCAAGCACAACTCCCTGCAAAGACAATAAAAAAAATTACTCAGTCTTTGATTCTCAAGGACTACCTATATAGTCTGGCTGCTGCACGATGGTTTAAATCATGTCCTTTTTCGAAGTAGTCACATTCTAGAGATTATTTTGATTTCCCAAGCTCACAATGTCAGAATTCCATAACATTTGCTAATTTGAGCATAAAAAATTGTTCTACTTTATCCAAAGCATGCTTCTGTCATAAAAATGTACAAAGGCCTCATTGTTTGATGAAAGTGTGATCTATTAGACATGGCAAGGGACCATCAACTGCAACAAAAAATTCTACTAGTTATGTAAATTGAGCCTGAGAAGGGCGGGTTATGAGAGCATACCTGCCAAAAGCAGAAAAAGACGATTCCTTTGATGCACAAGAACTTGGCAAGAGGTTTGTGTGGCGTCAACTCTTTAGCAAACACATGATAGAAAACCACCAGAGAATACAAAGCCAGTGATACTGAAATATTCAGAATTATTGTGAATGTCCAGCTCACCCAACTGGAATACAACCCAAGAAGTTGAAGAGATATCATCAAGATGGAGCAAATAGGGCGAATCACAACAAACTGCCATGTCCAATACTTCAGGAGCTTTAATGTGTGGTGGTTCAAACGAACAGTGTGTGGCTGCAGTGATAGATAAGGTCAGAGAACACTCAAACGAACAGTGTGTCACTTAAACACCAGTTGATAAACATTTTTATACATAGTTACCAGTATATCACTAGCAAACGTTGTTTAAGCAAATAAGAAAAGATACAAGGGACAGCAATGAATGGATTGCAATTCCTGTAATCCAACATGACATGCCAGGTAATCAGTCTATAGAACTTTCCAATAATTCAAATGGACTGAACAACAGAACCAGTTCATTGATACAAGTGGTAGTGATTTAAAAAAAAGATGCATCTTACAAACAATTGAACAGAATCCACTACCTTCTAGGTCACAATCCACACTAAAGGACAGCTCCCTAAAAAGGATAGAATAATGGTTATGGTATTCTCTGCTTTCCATGGCAGAAGGTTGGAGAGTTGACTGCTAAGGGTACAAATGCCAACCAACACATATGGACAGTGCAATGGAAAGACAACCTTGGATGGAAGCATAGTAACAGAAATTTGGTTCCACTCCTGTCAATGATAACTTAATGTTCCTAATGCCATGATGCATATTATGCTATTTACCAGCATCATCAAATCAATATGGAATCAAATAAAAAGAACCAATGAATGCGCACATCTCTAATATTAAAACATCAGTTTGATAAAGACGGAAAATCAGAATAAAACTTCACCTGAAAAAGAGTCATTGGAAATGAGTGATGAATCTCCCTTCCCTTGATATCATCTGGAACTATGTTTTTGCTTATTGATATGTTTAAGTAGCTGTACAACAAAGCCAAGAACTTTGCTATCACCTGCAAGTAACACAGTCAACTTGAGTTCGAAATCACTTGTGGATGTGTTTCTAAACTTCAATTCCCATTTTTCCACATGAAAATTTGAAAACTTCATTTCCAACATATCAAATTTACAATTCTTGTGAATGTAGTTTTACCAGAGCCTCGTAACATTCCTTGACTGATTCCAAAAGCATAAAAAATGCTTTGCTCCCCTGAAAATCTACCAAACCAACAAAGGAGTCAATGGCATATATGGGGGCCATAAGTATGATGATAATAATAGCCTTTTGCTCCTTTGGCTTCTTCCAGCTGAGTAGATGCTCAGTGAGAAGCTGTCCTGAAAAATGCATTGTAAGCATCACACAGAAAGTGGATGCCAGAAGAGTAAGCTGTCCAGGATTCATTGAGCTTCTATTTTTTCGTAAATAAAACCTGCACAAAGAAGCGGAGTAAATCAAAAACAAAAGCAAAATCCACTTGTCTAGAGGAGCACAATATAGAGACTTTACTCTAATGCAGCGAGTATGACATTTCAAAGTTGATGATCCTGAAGGTAGAAGATCAGATTGCACAATTACCATCAAAGAGTAAGATGAAATCTTCATGAAAAAACAAAAGCACTTTAACAAAGCTTCCATCTAGAATTTTCAAAAAGCAATGAGTCACCCCTTCCAACGGAGCTCACATTTTCAATCATTCAGTTTACCAAATAATTTGGTGCACCTTTTTCGCAACATATTGACATCGTAAAGCATCATTAACAAAGATAATTAGCTTATCGAGTCATATAACAGTAAGTTGTCTAAAGAATCTCTCCTCTAAATAAGATAGTGAACTCCCATTCCTTGAGAAATACCTAGTACAAGGGAGTTAAGAAATACCTAGTACAAGGGAGTTATCATTTCTTACATCCCTGCCTTTTCTCAGTTCATCTTCAAGAGATAACTTTCACATTACTAAGTGTCCAACTCAAGATTATGAAGATCAAACTTACAATCAAATTTAAATTTTCTTACTGATCACACGCATTTTTTAAGTCACAAAAGCAACTTCCAGAATATAAATATTAAAATAAATAATAGATTTCAATATGTCTATTACAAATCCAAACAGATCAATTTTTAAAGTCTGAAAAACAATTGACCAAACGAAACCCCATTTGACAGAGATAATCCAATTCAAAAGCTACTGAAAAATATCTCAAATATGAAGTCTTTCTTAGGTGATGTTAAACGTTTCTTTCTTGTAATTGAAATTTTCTTGATTTTTGAACTTCCAAGAACCAAAGAAAAACGAAAATCTTATCTTTTGAAAACCTTCATGTATGAAACCAAGTCAGCAGAAACGTATGGATACAGAATTATAAATGATTATGGTAATAAGAGACTGCTTTTAGCTCAGTACAGTAGTGTCTTACAAAGTTTTGTTGTTGTTGACGACGGCCTAGGTGGTCTGTCTGTAGTTCAGTACACTGGTTGATTTGGTTGATGCATACTAGGAAGGAAAGTTATATATTCTGGTGATTGATTTTCTTTGTCTGAATGCAAATTATTAATATTGAGTAGTAAAGCATGAGACGGTGAGAGGTGGATGGTGAAGGTGATGATGGGATATGGACAGCTCCATTGCCATCTGATTCCAAGACTATTTCAGTCCTGCCTTTTGATTCCAAAAATTGGGGATATATAAATACATATAAACAATTAAAAATTAAAAATAAATTAATTTCTTTAAAAAAAAAACTAAAAGGTATGCCAAAAACATTGTTCACCGACAAAGAAAACAACATAGATTTTGTAATAGTGTTCCCAAAATTCTATTTTTCATCCTTTAATTGTTTATGTTAATTTAGGCATCGTATGATGTCGAAACAATTATCTTGACTTAGTTGATGCTTGTTTTGATCAAATTATATAATATTTTAATAATTTAAAACAATTAAAACTTTGAGGATCGATTTAAAGATTGAAAACATACACAACTCTTTTTTTTATTAGAGGGATTGAATTGAGCATACAGAGAAAAATATTTAACTGTTTTTAAATCACTTGAGTTTGTTTTTAT
This sequence comes from Populus simonii, assembly GCA_007827005.2. Taxonomy (NCBI): domain Eukaryota; kingdom Viridiplantae; phylum Streptophyta; class Magnoliopsida; order Malpighiales; family Salicaceae; genus Populus; species Populus simonii. The sequence goes on along the minus strand of CM017464.2, from coordinate 44,072,801 downwards.
TTGATCTTTTTATATTGAGTTTATTTTAAAGTAGATTTATTGTGAGTTTGGTAATGCGATGTAGGATGATTTTTAATTGAAAATGTATTAAAATTATATTTTTTTTTAGTTTTTTTTTAAAAAATTTATCAACACATCAAAATAATAAAAAAATATTTTTTAAAAAATATCAATTTAATTTTTTTCAAGCAAAAAATAATTTAAAAAACACTTTGAAAAATCACGTCAACCATAAAAACAAACACTCTTAATGGTTTATTTTGATTGTCTAAATATAAGGATTTAAGAAAAAATCCTGGTGAGCAGTTGATGCTAAATTTCATAAAATAAAAATTAAATTTACTGATCTAAAACAATTAAGGCTCAAAGAACCAATTTTAAAAATGAAACACAAGTAGATAGGAAACTAAATGAGGCATAAGAGAAATGGTTGGTGCATAAACCACATACGCCAGTATGTGAGAAGAGTCATCGTGTTGTGGAGGCACATATAGCCTCTTTTGACCTTAAAAGATTTTTTTTTGTTGTGTCTCTAGAATCGTCTCGATGAGGGCTACAAAGTGAGGTAACGCGTGGTGGATTAGAAGTGGTGGTGTGTCGCCAATGACCCACTCTTCTTTTCTTTATCTTCCTTTCTTTCCTCTCTCTTCACTTCAGGTTTTTTTGCCATTCTTTGTCAATTTTCTTTTATGTGAATTTTAGTCTTTATTTTTTTAATTGCTATTTGTTTTTTTTTGCTCTTTTTTAATTGATATTTTTTTAATTTTATTCTTTAGTATTGGACTAGTTGAGTGTTAGTCTTTGTAAGTTTTTTCAATTTGCTTTCTATTTGGAAATTATAATCTTATGATTAGGATTACAAATTTGAAAGGATGACCCGGGTTGACTTGATTTATTTTTTTAATGTTTTTTTAATTTTTATTTTATTTTCATCCTTAAACATTTAGTTAGTTAGAAATTGAGTTTTGTAAAAAAAATTTCTCCTTACTTTCTATAAGGTTATCCTAGTCTCATGACTCAAGTTGTGGTTTTTGTCATTTTTTTCAATTGATTTTTTTTAAAATTGCCCTTTTAACACTGTGCTAGTTTGAGAATTGAGTTTCATAATTTTTTTTAATTTGCTTTCTATAAGGTTATCTCGTTCTCATGACCTGAGATACAAGCCTGTCAAGTTTACCTAAATTGACTTAAGTTTGTCAATTTTAGTTTTTTTTAATTGAATATTTTTCTTTTTTTATTTTTATCATTTGACATTAAATTTATTAATAATTAAGTTTTATAATTTGTTTAAATTTATCAATACAGGTTAAAATTGATCATTTTATTAATGCTCAGCCTGAAATATATGCCTTCAAGATTAATGGTTATTGTCACCATGTTATGGGGTTCTTTTGCCTATTAACAATGAAGCACAAAGTTTTCTCAACTATATGTTTTTAACATTGAGAATGAGATTCATAATTGGCTTCAGCCATTTACCCAGGAAAACTTTTCGTCGACCTCAATTGAAGCTTTTGTTTGTGGGTTTGTGATTATGCTTGATTCTAATAATGAAATGGTTAAGTTGTTTCGACACGCTAAACAAAGACCTGACAAACTTAACAGTCCCAACCTCAGACTTTGCTTGTTTTGTAAGAGAGATAATGGCTCAAGACAATACAATGATCCATCTTCTAAAGAAATTGGTGGTTTGGTCATTAGAGACATTGGTGATTCTCGATTTGATCTTCTATATTAGGTGAACAACGTAAGTTTTGTGTACCTCATCATTTCTTATTTTACCTTGTTCGCTCTTCTGCAGATCTTCATCCTAACAATATTCACTGAATAGCATTATCCTTGACGGTGAAGTCTAACATTTAACAGTCTCAAGATACCAATTTCCTGTCATTGTAGCCAATCATGTTGAAGTATACATATTACATCCTCCTACGCCGGAACCGTTTGCACTTAAAGGCATTAGTAATTGGTTAATCGCATGAGTCCTTGTCAGGCTGAAGGAAAGGGTCAGTTGGAGAGCCAACTAAGCCCCTATTCATGCCTCAAATGTGAGCAAAAGTTAAATTTTAATCACAAGCTTAGCAAACGTTTTAGAACCAAAAGAGAAGCTTGAATAGCAAATGTAACAGTTGGCCTGCAGCTTGTTCAATTCTATATAGAGCACCCAGCTGCATCACTTGGCCTACTTTCTTCTCTTTCCTATACCTCTAATAGCAATTATGAAGATCTTAAATAGCAGTTCTATTTTCATCATTCTGTTAATCTTTGTTTCAGGATTCATACAAGCAAAAGCAAGAGTACCATTATTCTACTGTGGCACCCCAGGAATCCGATGCCGTAGCCAGTATATACTTTCCCCCTTTGAATGCCCAAGCAATCACTCACATAACACCAAGGAAAAAGTTTGCTCTGCTGACTGCAACTCTCCACATTGCAAGGCCCAGTGCAAGCTTAGGATATGACCCACTTCTTTTCATTCAATTCTATTCTCATAAGTACTAAATATGTTTATCAGGTTGATAGCTAAAATAGCAATTGGAAATAAGAAATTTTGTATTATTCGACTACAAGTGTATACTTGTTTAATAATAGGCTGCCAATTTGCATGTTTCAGTTATGGAAACTAATGTGTTTGATTTTTTTCTCAGACCACAAACCTAACTGTGAAGCCCCGGGATCAGCATGCTACGATCCCTGTTTCATTGGTGGTGATGGAATTGTCTGCTATTTCCATGGAAAGAGCAATGAGCAATTCAGCCTAGTATACGATTTTGATCTTCAAATCAACAGCCGCTTCATTGGTCACAGGCCAGCTGGCCGACCCCGGGATTTCACTTGGATTCAAGCCCTGGGAATCCTTTATAACTCTCAAACCTTCTCTCTTGAGGCCACTAAGGCAGCAACTTGGGACAGTGAAGTCGACCATTTAAAGCTCACTTACAATGGACAAGAATTAGTCATACCTGAAGGCTCCTCCTCCACTTGGTACTCCCCAGAGAAGGACTTGAAAGTGGAGAGAGTATCAAGCAAGAACAGTGCCATAATCACCTTGGAGGATAGAGCAAATATTTTGGTAAATGTGGTTCCAGTGACTGAAGAAGATGATAAAATCCACAAGTATCAAGTACCTGTTAATGACTGCTTTGTCCACTTGGAGGTGAATTTAAGTTCTTTCACCTATCCTCAACAGTTGATTGAGTACTTGGCAGGACTTGCAGGCCTGATTTTGAGAACCCCGCAAAGCCTGGTGTCGCAATGCCAGTTTTGGGAGGTGAAGACAAGTACAGAACCACATCCCTTTTCTCTGCTGATTGCACCTCCTGCATATTCTCTCCAGAAAGTGGTTCAAACCAAGAGACCTCCTCTGTCATGCAGTATGGCACTCTAGACTGCACAAAGGGGGCTTCTGTAGGATATGACATTGTTTGCAGGAAGTAAATGCTGCAATGATTTCTGACTCTCCTAACGAACAACAATAGAAGCATGTCTATCTTCGAACTTAAAAAGCAAATGGTGGCTGTCAAATGCTGGCTGCCATGTGTGAGATTTAGTAAGTGAATAATGCAAGACGTTTCTTGCTATTCATTGTTATGTTCTTTTCATGTTTGCTGTTTCCATGGTTTTGTGTTGGTAATCATCCATGATAAACTACGACAATCTACTACTTCAAAACTACAGTGATATTGACATATAGTCAAATCATTTATCTTTTGTTAAACATGTACTTGAAATATTATGTATGTAATATTATTGAAATAGAAAGATGTTCTGTGTCTGCATATGTATTTGTTAGTGCTGTTCAAAGACATGGAAACTTTATAACTTCAAAGATTACTGAAGATCAATACATCCAAATGAAATGCCCTCCCCTTTATTACAGTAATTAGGTCGGGCTCAACAGATCACAGCCCCAGGAAATGCAAACAACCTAAGTAGCACCATTCATCAAATAATTTTCCATGTGCTTGATGAAAACTAATGTTGATGATGCTGAATTTGATGGTATGGTGTCTTCTTCTACTTGAGACTCATATGAGATTGTGACATCAATTAGTGTCTCCTGCTCTCCAGTTGAAGTAAGCTGGAAAGTTGTCTTGTAATGAGAAAAACCATGATTCAGGTGCCCTCCTTCTATTATTTCAAACCCGATTCGATGAACAAACTCATCAAACTCTGCAACCCTTTCTTTCTGGTATGTCATAGTTTTTAAACCTGACAAAATATTTTGAGACCAAAAAAATTTGTTACAGCCATCACAGGTGCCAATCAAGACAAGCAGTCCAGATGGCATCTACTAACTGATTTAATTCATTCAGAAAAAATAAATGATCCAAGTGAACACATGAAGTCAAGTCATAATCAATAAGTAAAAGAAATAGACTTACCAGGGCCGAAGTTAAAGAGGTAGACTGTATCAAGGCCACCGTCACCTTCAAGCATATCAGCATCCTTCACTAAATTTGGCATCATTTTTGGAAGAATATCCTTCAAATCCTTACCTAAAGCTTTCCATAAGACATCCACCTCAACCCCAACATTTACTTGAGTTTTGACTTCCTTAATCATGACTCTCAACGCAAAAGTCTTGGGAATGGAGGTGTGAATATGTTAGGAGCCAGGGAAATTAACAAGGCAATATGAACGATCAGGCAATCTTTATAGGACAGGATGCATATATCATGTATGGCATCTTTTCTTTTGTACAGGGAACAAAAATTAAGGTGGCTCTGTGGATGCCTGTGTCTTGTCCAAAGAATCTTAGCGAATAGGGATTAAAAAATAATCAATAATCAATAGATGATGGATGGATAAGTTCAACAACCAGCCGAACAAGATGATATATAAGAAAATGTCACATATAGACTGCTGTGCTCGTAAATGTTCAAGTCGGAAGGCCTGAAAATGTTGGTTTAAGATGACTTTTCCATTTAACATGGGACAGCAACTTGGTCTTTTTTGTAGGATTTGTATGACTAAACAAAGAAATGAAAACAGTGCCCATTTAACCTGTTATCAAGAAAGTCCCAGTACTAATCCTCAATTTGCACATTTTGATTGGGATTTTATAGTAGTGCATTTTCTTTCTTTAAAGAGTCACTGTCAGAAGCATACAAGCTGGTAAGTAAGAGAATCCCCATTTTCACTGTCTATTATGTGGTTATAAGTTATGGATCATATAAAACTCTCCCACATTGGAGAAGAGCTAGCCATACCAGAAGGCCATTTATCTTCATGGAAATCCCCATAAAGTCATATTAAAGTACAGAGAACATCGATCAAGAACATCGTCCTAGTCACTCTCCCAGAAGTTGCAGAGATCTCAATCAATGTTGTGCCAGTAACCAAACAAGATGACACAATTTATAACTGTTTTGCTCACTTAGAGGTTCAGTTCCAGTTCTATGTTCTATCGACGAATGTTGAAGGAGTAGATATAATAAGAAAAAACAAATGAAGGCATGTTAGTTAAAAAAAAATCAATATACATTTAAATTAATTAAAAAAATGACCATATTAACTTAACTTAATTAAGATTAAATTATTTTTTAATATTATTTTTGTAAAATGTTTTATTGAAAAAATCGTCATTTTTTTCTTTTTCTATATGTTAAGAAAAATATTTTTTATAAAAATAAAATAGTTATTTCCATGGATTGTTGTGGGATGGTAGCTATGAAATGGAAAAAACAGGCAATGTTGATGATAGAGTAGCAAGGTGGAAATTTGTTCATTCTCTATTTGATGCTAGGAGATGAGATGGAATAGAATATATGTTTGATTTATTCCTATAATTTATTTTTTGTATATGTTTTGCTTGACCTGTGTTTAAATATTTTTTGACATATATTTTAATTATTCTTTGATGGATGTAAAATAAAAATATATTTTAATTTCAAATAAAAACATACACATTAATTTGTGTGTTTTCTTTATACAAACATTTTTCTATTCATTATACTATGAATAATTATCTTTCTTAATAATAATTTTTTTCTAAAAAAAATTATAATAGTTGAAAGTATAAAAATTATAGTATAATAACTTTTCTACACATAAAAATATTTTGTTACAAAACACAAACAATCATAGCATGGTTTAAAGTGATGAATTCAAAATTAAAAAATATTAAAAAAAATCAAATAAAAAAGAAGCTTAGATTGGTCTAAGCTACGATCTAGTCATGTTTGGGCTTAATCCAAGCCCGCATATCATTTATATTCAAGTCGTTTTCGTTTTTAGGTCGCTAAATTCCGGCTAAATCGACAACAATATGGTAAATTATTATTTTTTTATTTTTCTCAAAAATACTTAACACTTCCCTAATTATTTTATACTCAAATATAACCTCAAAAAATCATTTTTAAACAACTAATAATGAATAGACAATTAATCATAATGAAAAGATAATTTTACTCCCAAAGCTAAGTACATTGTATTTTTTAAGGATAAAATTATAATTATATATTATAATAAATTGTAATTTATGTCTGTATAGTGACTTTCTTAAAGGATCTATTTTTTGTTAATTTTGAAAAAGAAAAAAATTTTGCTGAATTTTTTTGTTTTTCACTTTCAATTAGCAAATGCTAATTCAATTCAATCAATTTTTTCCTTCTAAAGATATCTAAATTCTATTCTATCCGATCCATGGTCAACTCAGGTTAAACTCAGATCATCTTAGAAAGCTTCTGCTTCAACGAACGCTATCAGGGTTAAAAGCATTCAACCTTGGGCTTACACAGGACAAGTTTTAAGCGAATATGCCCTTTCTGCAGCCTATCCAGTGTGGTCGGACTCACACAATCCAGGATTAATTAAAGGACCAGGTGCTGAGTCCGGTTCACTCGACAACAATCCTCCCCAGGTCTTAGATTGAGCACACAAAAAAATGATTGTGTCAAAGAACCAATTCAACCCAAAAACTCAAGCTATTAGGTGAGATTCTAGGATATGATTTATATTATTTTCTAACATATCATCTCAAGTAAAAACTCTTTGGGCTTGAAACTTATACATTCTCATATTAAGCCTAATTTTTATCAAATAAATAGGAATGGTGAAATTCAAACTCGTGACCATTTGATTATCAAAGTTTTAATATCATGTCAAAGAACCAATTCAATTTAATAGCTTAAACTACCAGGTAAGGTTTCAGGATATAATTTATATTATTTTTTAACAGGTAGTTGTGCACCAAGTTATTAACTAAGCTCTTTTTTATTTTATTTTTTATTTTTTCGCCTTGAACGGAAGCTTGCCTGTTTCTAAGTTCTGTGAGTCAATTTGTTTTCTTCATTAACTAAACTCAGGAAGTGGAACAAATGCTGAGATAGCCAGACATGGTGTTGATCAAATGTAAGGCAACCTGAGATTTTGCTGCATAAAATGCAGTTTATCATATAAGATTATATAGATTTTTTTTCCCTGAACCACAGGAGCTAGAAGATGAAAGTTTTGGAGAATAGTTTAAATCTCAGTATTGGGAATGAGCTCACAAAAATCAAGTTCTCCACATGGAGAAAATTTGTCAGTATTGTAGCAGCATATATATATAAGACATCACATACTCAAGCATTGCTAATGAATCAGATTACTGAGACAGTAAGCTGTGAGTTATTTCTATAATCAATCTGTGGATATAAATATTGTGAAAGCAATACATTGAATATCTCCACTAATTGTGTGAAAAATAAATAACATGGCAGCTGAAAGCCAGAAGAATTTTAGATCAAGCCCTTACGGTAACTTGCAATTTCAGATGGATTGATTCGCATCCATCACTGAACAATATTACAAGCTATGGAAGATAAATTGAGGAAAAAAAAAATTGAACAATGTGATAAGAGATAACCTTAGCTCATTCACTTCCCATTTTATCACAAACACTCGGTGACCAGACAGCCAAATCTTCACCAGAATGCCCTTTGTCCAAGAATGGGTGGAAGCCTTCTCATCTTCCACGAGGATTTACTAGCTGAGAAAATACAGCACTAGTGGCAGCATCCTCAGCATCATCATCTGTTCCAGAGTTCCCTCCATCAATTATACTTGCGCTGTTATCAAATGGTTCAAGTGGTGTCAACGGAATGCCTGGGATATGGTTTGTGCTGTTATCTTCAGGTTCCATGAGTGCAGATGAGGTCTCCTCAAGCTGAAGAGCATACTCGAGATTCCATAAGACGTCTCCCATTGATGGCCTGTCAACTCCATGCTCTGCAAGGCATTTCTCAGCTGTCTCCCCAAATTTCTTGAGAGAAGCTGGATTCACCTTACCTGCTAGATTGGAGTCCATGATTTGATCCAACATGCCCTTCTTCTGCCAGGTCATTGCCCACTCTGCTATATTGACTTGTTCCCTTGGGAGAACAGGGTTTAGAGCCGGTCTAGTGCAGAGAACTTCCATTAGAACCACTCCAAATGAATACACATCTGACTTCTCTGTGAGTTGTTGCCTTCTGAAGTACTCAGGATCAAGGTAACCAAAGCTACCCTTAACAGCTGTGCTCACATGGGTCTGATCAAGAGCTGGGCCTGTTTTTGAGAGGCCAAAATCAGCAACTTTGGCCACGAAATTTTCATCCAACAGAATGTTCGTTGTCTTGACATCTCGGTGAATAATGCTTTGAGCGGCACCTGTGTGGAGATAATGCAGGCCCCTGGCAGCCCCAATGCATATTTCTAGCCGTTGCTTCCATGATAGAGGTGGAAGATCAGTTCCATATAGATGGCTCCTAAGGGGTCCATTAGCCATGTATTCATAGACAAGAATCATTTCTGACCGCTCATCACAATAGCCAATAAGAGAGACAAGATGACGGTGGCGAAGCTTCGATAACATTTCAATCTCAGTTCGGAATTCAGCAAGACCTTGTTCGGATCTGGGATTTCCTCTTTTGACAGCTACTTTAGTTCCATCTTCAACGGTTCCTTTGTACACCCTGCCAAAACCACCAACCCCAAGAAGAAGGCTCTCATCGAACTTGTTCGTTGCATCGAGGATTTCTTGGAATGTGAAGAGCCGACCAAGATTAGAGGAAGTCAATGAGATGCAGCTTGCCGTTCCACTCTTTTGAGAAGTTGTGGACATCTTGGTCATGGTCTGAGAGTTTCCATATAATGGCAATGGCAGCCATGGATGTGCCTGGTGAGTAGTAGTCTTTGACCTGTGTGCTGCCAAGCAACAGTAACAGAGACCAATCAAACCAAATGCAACCACAGCTCCAACAATCGAACCAATGATAATTCCAATCTTGTTTTTCTTCGATGGTGATTGAGGAAGGAGGCTCTCAACAGATGAAAGCCCATCCAAGCTTTTAGCTTCATTGCTGATTTTGAAAATCTCCAGCCCATTCATAGTTGCATTTGCCAAATCTGTTGTTAAATCTGGACCAACACTTACAGTGAAAGTATCTGAATCTACTGATGCGTTGGAGACAAAGTCTCTGTAATAGGGTACGCTCAAGCCACCGGTAAAGGTTGAGAGGTCAAGACTCTCAACGGCATTATCATCATTTATGTACAGATTGAACACAAGATTGTTCAGAGCCTTACTCACAATGTCACAGAAATGTACCCGCACAAAATAGCGGAAGTTTTGATTGACAGAGAACACCCACGTCATGTTGAAGTTCATGTTGGCTACATTTGCATCTCCCATCACATCAGCGGAGGCATAAACCCAATTTGGTGCTATTTCAGTAGTGACAGCAGGTGGATATCTTATGGATGCAGGGTTAACTGAAACATTCAATGCAGAGCTGTTCACATGGAGATATTTGACATCATTCTCCCAAATTCTTCCAAGAGTATCATTTTCTGCAGTGATCAACGGACCTCCAGTGTTTAACCGGAAAACAGTTTCGAAGGCAAGTTCAGAAAGACCACTAAAAGGGGTAGATGGATTTATAGCTACTGCCTGGTCTGGAAAGACTTCATCAGGGATAGAAACAACTTCGATTGCATTAATAAATGTGACAGAATTGTTTGAAGGAATGAAGGAAAGGGTCAAAGTATCAGAAGTCACATTGACTGCGTACTCCTTGAACATGTAAGAACCATTATAGTTCTTGAACGTGAAATTGTTCAAAAGTACGAAATCGTCTGTGGCTACAGTGATCAACGCAGACATCAAGTTTTGGCCTGAGTTTGGAATAGGGTAAAAATAAAGACGGATCCAATGCCTACCTTCTTGCTTAATATCAAATTTGTAAGACGATATGCCTGACAAAATTCGAGCAGATTGGTAGATAGGAGATGGGAAACTAGAATTGGACTTGGCAACAACAGAAGTTCCAGTGTTTAAAGAGAGAGAAGAATGCCCTGAGTCGGGAACATAAGTTTTTCCTTGGAAGATGACATTTTGTGAAGAACCACAAGCCACCAAGTAGTTATCAGGAGGAGTGAATGCAGCAAATGATCCACTATGACCAAGGAACTCAAATAAAACACAAGCAACAACTACAGGTAACCAGCTCACTAGTTTCATGCTCACCATTTGCAATATCCCAAATCCTCGAGCTCCTAGCAAGCCAAATAATGCACAAGTCCCAACTCAAAAAAAAAAGAAAAAACGAAAACGAAAACTAGAACTGCCTAGCTCCCAAACCTCAATCCCTGAGGCCTTAAGAGCCCAAATGCTAGGAACTAGCTCCCCGATCACAAAATGCCTCAAAAACAATATCCTCACAAACCTCAGATCTATCTAGACCAACTTCAACCAAGCTTAGCTCTATGAAAAAAACAGTAATTAAGTACAAAAGAATGCAATCTACATTATTGCAGAGACAAAAACTTTTTGCTGAAATATACACTCTTACCTCAAGAAGAAAACCAAAAAGGAGAGAAACTGAGGGAGAGTGAATTGGGTTGAAGCCAGAGATCAAAGTCCAGTTGATATTTGATGAATGTCGCCGTGAAAACCCACCAAGCAGAGAGCTTTTTAGTGGGCAGCTAATGTTATAACAGCCCTTTCCAGGCTGGTGATGAGGCTGTCTTTTACCTGTGAAAAAGGAGGACCCCACAAGAAGAAGAGAAGGGATATGAAACTTCTTGCTTCATTCAAAAAAAATCTCCCTCACACAAAACTTAGCTGTTATTGTTTTTTTAAGGATAATTGTTGGTTTGAGTTAGATATTTAGTATATTTTTTAAGATTGGAATTCACTAACAGAAACTGCCATGACTATGGTTTGAGTTACATGAATGTCACTGTAAAGTGAGGTCTCTCTATCTGTTCAGTGAATTCATGTTTCACAGCTTGTATTTTAATTGTTTTTCATAAGAGACGACCATCTATTATTACTGCTTAATTAATACTAACGTTTAAGTTGTTGATTTAGGTGGTGAGGGTTCGCTCTTCATACATATTACATGTTTGAGATTGTGAGTAGTTCAAAATTGTTTTAAAAAAATATATTAAAATAAAATAAATTATTTTTTAAAAAATAATTTTTGACATCAAAACATTAAAACAATCTAAAAAAATTAAAAAAATTATTTAAAATAAAAAAATTAAAATTTTAAAAAATATGATTTACATCGCATTCCCAAACATATTTTATAATTATCAGTTTGAAAATTAAAAAATGTTGATATATATATCTTCTTGGGGATGGATGGTATGTTTAACAAATTTCAGATGGGAATTTAACTCTGAGGATGAAAATTATTTTGAATCCATGAATATTGAAAAAAAAAAATTAGTGAGGCTAGTTTACACATAAGTATTTTCTCCAAAAAAAAAAAAATAAGAAATTAATTGCTTGTTAAGAAGAGTTAAGTTCACTCTTGATGCTAGCGAAATATTGAAAAGAAGTTTTATTTATACGTAAAACTTCAAACCTAATATTTTTTTTAGTCAACTTGAACATGTACACTTCTATCTTCATAATATTTTGATTAAATTCTTCCATGGCACCAGCTTTTGATTTTTTAAAATTATTAGATCAAATGTTTTTGTTGACGAAATACTAATGCTAACATGTTATAATATAGTTTTGAAACCCGGCCCGGTTCGACGGCTTGACCCAGGGTTGGAACAAGGCCGGGTTGAAGAAAAAATAGGGGAAGGAAAAACCCGGTGTGACTTGGTTGACCCAGCCAATTGACCTGGTGACCCAGTTGACCTGACAAGACCCAGTTGACCTGACAAGACCCGGTCAAAAACCTGGTTGCAGCCCATTGACTTTTGTTTTTTTACTAAAACGATGTTTTTTTATTTTAAAAAAAAATTGACCCGGGCAACTCGATCCAGTCAAAACTTGAAACTTGGGCCTTGGACGGGGCCGGGTCTGAAAACTATAGATTATAAGCTAATTCTAGAGAAATTGGTTTAGTTTTTCAGGATATTTGCATCTTCTTGTTTTATTTTTTTGTTATTTGAAGAAAGAATATAGCTTTTATAAAGGTATAAATTAATCTAATAATATATGTTATCGTTAAATAAAAAAAAAAAGTTACAGCTCATTTGAGAATGTGAACAAATTATAGCAAAAAAACCTAATAATTTATAAATAAGGCGAATATGTTCTTGTGTAGGGTTTTTTTTTTTTTTTTTGTTAGAAGGGAAATAGTTTACTATTGACTTGAAATAGTTTTTTTTTTTTTTTTTTTTTCCTGTCCTTAGAAGGGAAATGGTTGCTGTGCTGGGACCAAACGATATTTGGGACCCGCTTTACGCGGCTTTGAGATTGGGAGGGGACAGACTTGGCGGCGTCAGATAACGGTGTCCTGCTGTTTGGCAGCACCGTTTGGGGCATGTGTCCTCCTCTAATTAATGGCATTGACGGCGGTAAATCTTTGTGAGCTCTCCACAGTTAGCCTTTTGTTTTTATTTATTGAGCAACTCCTCCAATATATAGGTTAATAGATATATCAGTTTATTTTTGTGGTATAAAAATATTTTTAAAAAAATTGAAATTTTTTTTATTTTAAATTAATAGTTTTTGATGTTTTTAGATTGTTTTGATATGTTGATATTAAAAATAAAAAAAATATTTTGATTTATTTTCAAGCAAAAAATACTTTGAAAAGTAACCGCTACCACAATACTAAAAGAGCTTCAAATAACAAAGCTTGTGTGGCTAAGGTGTTTGAGAGTATGATAATGGTTGTTTTTCAAAGTTTTTTTCTTGAAAATACATTAAAATAATTTTTTATTTTTTAAATCAGCACAGTAAAATAATTTTAAATTTTAACGAAAAACATGTTGAAAATATCAAATAATCCACTTCAAATATGTAATTATGAGGTGCCCAATCTAAAATTCTTTTACCATCCTTATAGGTCTAACAACCACTTAGAAAAAAAACTTGATTAAAGTGTCTTCTCTTTATGTTAATATAAAAAACAAGTCTCCTTTTTAGGAGAACAATGACAAGTTTTTTCTGAATAACCAAAACAATAAGTCTCTTTTTAAAAGGGATCAATGTCAAGATTTAGCTTTTATGAAAAATCAAACTGATAAGAATGACATCAAATTTTCCATGAAATAAGCAAAAATAAAAAATAAAAAAGGATAAAAATAAGCAGGATAATTGATGGCAATCAAAAAGATAAATTTAAAAGAAAATACATATTAAAGATATCCTTTTGTAAGAAAGGATGATGTAAGGGTGACATTGTTCTTCCTTTAATCATAATTAACATCTTACTTGAATGTCTATCTTTAGGATTTCTAGTTTCCTCTAATTATTAGGTGGCACCTCTAATTTTCCATGATATACATTTAGTCCCCTGATATGACATCTACCGAAGTGCGACAAGTGTCATGGCAAGATGTATTAAACCAAAACGTAGAAAATGTTATAAGGTTTCAGGGTGTTATAGTACCTGTAGCTTAAATTGTAGGTCTACCACTGATCATATGGTAAGTTCTATGTACTTTTTATGGTTAAAATTGAACAGAGAGAATATATCACAATTCTATAAATGATGTATTCTAAAATAACATTGAGTTTATGTATATTTAAAAATATAAACTCTAAAGTCATTCAATGAAAATAAATATTGTTAAACAAAACAGTAAAAAGTTAGGCTTTGAAATCAAATCTTTAGACAAGCAAAAGATAGTGAAGTGTGTGAGTGCCCATGTAGGATGGGGTTTTGGATTTATAAATGCATTACTATCTAGTTTAGTTGTTTTTTATTATTATTATTATTTTGATAAATAATTGGTATTCTTGATATTGGATGTGTCATAATGCTTGAAGATAGAGAAATACTTTTATGTAAAGAAAACAAAATGACATAGAAACAAAACATATATTTTAGATCTAACCTAAAACAATTTGCAGCTTCTATGTCTAATGAGTTAGGAAACGAATAGGAAAATATTCATTGCATAGTCTTAATTTATCATTTGTAGTTTAGGAAGCTTTTCTACCATTAAAAATAAAAATAAAAAAGGGATTTTTATGTAGCTAGAAATTTAACGAAAAAAATTCATAAAAAGTAATTTCTTTTTGATAAAACTAAAGTTAAAGGCTAGAAAACCCCCCATAAAACCCAACCTCTCTCGAGCTCAACCAATGGAAGGACCCATCTTCTTTGTACACAACTACATTTTAGATCCTACTCTTCTTACACCTATTAGGTGTATAAAAATCATTCAAGACCCACCATATTTTCTTTGTTATTAATGTTGTGTAAGATATAATGTGTAAAAGTTGTTTAAGGGTCCATTATATTTTCATCCACATTAATACATATGTTAGTGATATGTTTTTCCTTATTAATACATATATTAGGGATATTTCCCTACAATATTAATACATATGTCAAAGATATTTTTCCTCTTTAATACTATTAGGATAATATTACACCTTAACTCCTTTTCTCCATAAAAAGAATCATGATCTATAAATAGATCATAAATCCTTTAAACAAAAGGTTTGAAATCTCTATTTTCTATAAAAAAAAAAAAAAAGTCACTGACTTAATCATTTGAGAGTCCTTTCATTTACCAAAGATGACATTTTACAGGTATTAGATATCCATTTATAACTATCTTGGCTAGAAAGAATGGATCAGATTGCTAGAATCAAGAGATTAATTGATTATCTAAGACATAAGTCTTGCCTCCAAGCTACTTAGATTTTTTAGGACATCAACATTGACGCTGTCTATGAAAAACTAATAAAAAAGCCATCACTTTTTTCTAATGACATTTCCAAATCATTCCATAACACACTTGGGCTAGAAAACTTGATGGATCTACCCGTTACCATGAGCATTTTTTACCGTTCAGACTTCCAACAACTCGTCAACAAAATGCAACCTATCATTTATGATGTGTTGTTCACTTAGAGAAAAAAAATCAAGTTTTGCCACTGTAACAGATTTTGGTACCTGTGGCATCCCTAATCTTGGAAGTGATTGACTAGCTTCTTCTTAGTGTAATAGCACCGCTCTCCAATGGATGGATCAGAGGGCTCTTTAGAGTCTAAAACATCACCTCATGATATATTATCCTTGATAGAAGCAAGTTTATTTTTTAAATTAAAATAATTTTCTCTCTAACATACATTTTCTATCTACAAATCTTCAATAGGGGCTTTTAAACTCTGGCATAATCTCCTTTGTCACACTTGAACATCGTGGCGATCGATTAAAAATTATTCTTATGGAAAAAAATAGATATATGACATCTTGTTCTTTAGGGGAATGGTCTTATTTAAAGAATCGCCACTTAATATTGTGGTCACTAGGAACCCTAACTGGCAAAGATTCTATGGTACATGACTGGTTACACGAAAGGAAAGATACTATCATCCCTTAAGTGTCCTACCTGAGGCAGGCTACATTGCTAGTTTTGTCTTAAATTGCTACGAGTTTGTCTTTATTCCATTTTTTGTGGTCCCTCTACAATATTCTCGACTCTAATGTCAGTAAATATTTGCCTATGAATATTTTCAACTCTAGCGTTGGTAAATATTGTGAAACCTAAAAAGCACGGTATTCTTGACTATGGCGCCAATGAATAAATCCATAAATTTTGGATTAAAAGAAAAAGAAAATTATTTTTTTAGGTTTTTAGGCTAGATCTAGCCCATCCATACGAGTTGGGCTAGACCCAGTGGCTGACCTGGTCACTGGCCCGAACCAGTGACCCGGCTGGTCTCTGTTGCATGCATGCATGAAAAATTCATGCATGCATGCAACAATAACATGCTAATTAATTTAGCAAAAAATGGAAAGAAGAAGAACTCTCTTGGCATGGCCGTGGCTGAAGTCGAAGCTGAGGGAGACGATCGGGCACTCCTCGCAGTTGAAGATCCGGCCTGCTATTCATAGCAGAGACGGGATTGCTAGCATGAAGGAGAGTTTTCAACGTTGCTTTAATAGAGACTGGAAGAACATCCTGTTGTGCAAAGGCTGGAGCTGCTGAAGCTTGGTATGCAACGCAGATTTGCGTAGTTGTAGGTTCGTCAAAGGAAAATCAGCAACGCAGATTGTTGACGAACATGGGCTGGATAATGGACTGTCCAGACCAAGCAAGAAAACTCCTCAGGGGGATAGACTGACGAGAACTGGGGCTGTCGTGAAATTCAGCAGCTAGACATTGACAGCCTGCATGTAGATACGAATTCGGTAGCGCAAACATTGGTAGCCTGCACGCAGATGCGAATTTGGTAGCGCGCAACGGCTTGTGCAAGTCATTGGTTCGACTTGGCACGATAAAAAACTTGGACGAAACACTGTCTAAGGCATGCGAGAGACTCAACAACTAACGCAGCAAGAAGTAACAGTTGGGGCTAGTAGGTAGGCATGCAGAACGTGGGTTAGTGGCAGTTATGGGCATCCAAGATCATAGGATCATGAAAGATGTGCTGGATAACGTGGGGGTATGGCTGGAAGTGCTCTTAACCCACTAAGATCATGGAAGATCATGGGGGAAAACTACCCACTACTTGGTAGATAATGGGGCTACTATGTTCATGGGTGAGATAGTGTCCCATTACTTCCTAAAATGTAGGAATGGAAATTGTCCCTTGTAAAAGCTTGTCTATAAATAGTTGCTGCAGCTCTTAGTTGTGGAGGGCATGTAAAGCACGAGATAGAGAGATTAGCTTGGTATTGCATGCAATCTTTGTGCATAGCACACATACGTATTTGTGTAAAGTTTCCTTTGTTTACGAGATTAATAAAGGTTGGGAAAGAGTTCCTATAAAGCTTGTTGTACACTTTGATTATCTTATTCTACTTGTGTATTCTACTCTCCACGAAGACACAGTGCTGGTAAGGACAAAACTGGCAAGGTGCGAGACTGTCACGATAAAGGGCAGCAGCTTATAGAGATGTTGTTGTTACGAACGGTGGTCTTTTGAAAGGAGAGATGAGGGACCATGTTGATTTTGGGAGGAAGAAGGAGGGGTGATGGCTGAGAGAGGAAAGGGGCAGTGTGTGGAGGTCTGAACAGAGAAGATGGGGCTTCTTCTCTTGTCTGGGTTCCTCGATGCCAGGGAAAGAAAAAAAAAAGAAAAAGACTAGGGGGGCCGGGTCTTAACGACTAGAAAATTTGAGAAGACGGAGAGAGTGGTTCCTCTTGGTCAAGGGTGGAGCCAATAATTTTTTTTGCCTGAGCTACATACCAAATTAATATAAATTGTTTTCCAAGATAAATCATTAACTTGAATATATAAATTTGTCAAGTTAACAATAAAGTTTCAATTCAAATATATAATATAAAATTTAAAAATTTAAAATTTAAAGTACATAAAATTGAAAAACAAATAAAAAAATTATGTTATTGAAGTTGCATCATTTGATATTTTATAGAATAGAATTCATCTATGATTGAATCCGAATCGATATCTTTAGCAAGCTCTCGTTCAATGTAAATCATCATAGAATCTGCTAAGAACTCCTTTTTTCATTTTATTACGAAGCATAGTTTTAACATGTTTCATAGCTAAAAATGCTCGCTCTATGGTGGTAGTGGAAATAGGCAAAGTCAAAGTAAGACGAATCAACCTGTCAATCAAATGATAGTGCTGCGACTTATTTATTTTGGCTAATTCTCGACATAATTTAGAAATGGTAGACATATTCTGAAAGCTCTTATGATGAATCATATCAATCTAATAATGTTCCAGCTAAGATCTCAAATAATACATCTCTTATTCATTGAAATCTTCTAGATAAAATTTCTCAGCAAACTTGTAAATAACATCAACTTTAAATGATTTAAAGTTGTTCTTAGGTTCTAAAGCAGAGCTAAATACAAGGAGTTTCACTATCCCATCACTAAATCTAGAATTTAATTTTTCTAACTGAAAATCTATTGTTGAGTTAAATATATAATAATAATAATAATGTTGGTAAACTGTCACTGATCCTTATTGCTGACATGAACGACCTATAGCCTTTTTATATGAAATATTCATATGTGGTATATCAATCTCATATTGTATGCAAACAGATTGCACATGTGCAAGGAGAAGATCAAATCTAGCATCTCTCAAAGTTCAAAGCAATGCTTTAGTAGTTGATATAAGATCCATTGCATTTAAGATGTCAAGAGATTTTTGTTGTAAAGCTCATAAAGTAAATTGGTAATCCCCATTATTTTATGCATCAAATATAAGATGAATTTAAATTCAAAAGATTTCATCACAATCAAATAACCACCAGTTTCTCCACGTATAGAGTTAGAAGATCCTTCTTAAACCATACTTTCAAGCACAATAATAGTTACACCATGCATATCTATTAAAATAGAATCAAAATAAGAGCTCTAGTGAGTAGTTCCACTTCGATATAAATTACCAATTTGATTAGCCCCTTTATCAGTCTCACGTTCTCCTGTAGCTACCATATATGCAATTTCTATAGCCTGAGCATAATGTAACTCGATATGATGTTTGCAAGAAGCACTAACAAGATTGATAATGATTGTCAATTTTATGAAATATAACCAAATAGAAATCTCATTTCTAGCTACTGCAACTAATGCCAGTTGTATTCGGTGAGCAAAACAATGAACATTATATGCATAAGGATAATCTCTAAGAAATAGAGCTTGTAGTCCATTCCATGCGCTACGTATATTGCTAGCACCATCATACTCTTGACCTCACATATTGAGAATGTGCAAGTTATATCAATCGAGCACATCATAAATTTCTTTTTTTTTAGTGTTGAAGAAGTAGTATCTGAAACATGCATGATACCAAAAAAACGCTCTCATAAAAAACCCTTAATGTCAACAAATCTCAAAACAATAGCCATTTTTTCTTTATTTGATACATCATTGGCTTCATCAATCAAAATACAAAACTTTATATCTCTAACTTCCTCAGAAATCTTTTTCCTCACTTTGTTCACGAGAATATGCAAAATCTCTTTTTGAATAGTCGGTGAGGTATACTTTGTATTTTTCGGAGCTTTTTCTAAGACAACATCATCAATGTCAACATTCAGTCTCCCCATAAGTCTTATCATCTCCACAAAATTACCTTGATTATTAAAAGCTGAAGATTAATCATGACCTCTAAATGCACATGCTTGTAAGCTAAGCCATCGAAAACTTTTAATTGTTGTCATAAGTCTCAACCAAATTTTTTAAATTCTTCAACAATTTTTGCATTCAACACTTTATCAATATGTCTACTTACTTTCATTAAATTTTCAACAGACTTCACAACATTATTATGTGGTGAAGTGGGACTTCCCACATGCATCAAAAGTGCACATGTAACCCCATCATTAACCCTCTTCCAACATCTAAAGCCTTCGGTGGTGAATGTGAGATGACAAGGCACTTTGTTTTTAAAGATAAAGCATGGAAAACAAAATACTGCATTCTTTGATGGAGAGTGCTCTAGCTAAGGAAATTGATCAAACCAAGTGTATTGAAATCATCAATACTACCTCCCTGATTTAGTCCTTAGATACTCTGCTAACTTAGGTTGATATGGATCCATTTTAATATAAACACTTTTAATTTCATCTTGTTGATTAATAGGATGTTGCCACACTGGAATTCGTAACCTAAGATCTCATTCAAGAGTATTAACATCAATTTTAACTCTTCGAGATTTGAAAGGGGGTTGTTCACTACGATTTGAGACATCAACATTGGATGAAGAATGTCCTTTACTAATTGATGTTTGTTTGTTTGGTTTAAAGAATGAAAACATAGTTTTTCCTCTCTTGCTTCCTTGATTTTCTATTATAATTTATAACCTATTTAAGTATAATGGATTAGGAAAGTCAGGTGCAAGATGAAAAGATTCTAATGCCACAATAGAATATTCATAAAATACAGAATATACAAGGATAAAATATTGATTCAGACTATGGGGAGATTTAAGGAACTTAACTTTGAAATAACCAGTAAATTATTAGTACTAGTGCGTTAGCATCCGTCCATTTACTCCACTAATAATTTTAAACTTTCTTTATTAAAATATTTGCACAAATTTATAATATTATCATCTCTAATTGGGTCTGCAATTCTGGCTCCCATTTCCACCTCTTAACAACTTCAACTATCTTTCCAACAGTAAAAGCATTCAACATTGACTTCTTTAGCCCACCAATCATAACAAGGTTATCAATTCTCGACACAACTGACCTTATACTTTTACCTTTACCACTATAAACAACACTCCCTAACTCATCTAAATATTTTATATCTTCATTCCATTCACTAGACCGAGTTTCACCATTCCTTTTAGCGCATTAATTTCTCACAAAGCTATTGGTTTTAACATGACCTATGTTACTAACCAAATCAGGGTTTTTTATAGGAATACATTTAGGGAAATTAAATTGAGACCCATTAGAGTATTAAAAAAATTGAACGTATTCAAACTATTAGATTTCTAAGATACAGTCTACTACAATGAATGTGTAACATTGAATTCAAAATAAAAAGTCAGGGCTTGTAAATTCTTACTTGGCGATGTTGCATTCTTGTGGCTCTATGTATAGATTCCTCTTCAAAACCCAAGCTAAAACTATATATTATTGAGAAGAAAAAAGCTAAAACCCCAAGTTACTTGGAAGGCATGTGAATCTAATTCTCACAACCCATTAATTATTTATGTTTAGGTTTTCTGTAAAAGACAAAGGGAAAGTGGGTTATTGGGTTTCTTATGATTTATTTTTTTACCTGGGCTACAACCCACCTAAGCCTTCTAAAAGGCTCCGCCCTTGCTGTACTCTTTCGGCAGTGAAGAAGAAGAAAATGAAACGACCAGTGAGAAGGAAGAGTGAGGGATGCCCACCTTATGGGATTCCAAACAAAAAAAAATGGTGAAGACAAGGGAGCCCTTCCTTTGTGAAGATCAAGAGACAGGGAAAGAAGAGGAAAAAAAAGATTGAAGGGGTGCGGCGGCTAGTATAGGTTTTGCCGCCCTACCCTTTTTTTATGTTTTTTTCCTTTTTTTAGTAATGTGTTTTTTTTTTCTTATAATGTCTTCCCCTATGGTTTCTTCTAATGACCTCCCTCTTTGTGCATACACTAAGATATGTCTTTTATAGTGCAAGAATCTCATCGCGCGTGAGAAACAAAGTCTCAATCAAACTCATTCTCTTTTTTGAAGTTTGAATTTGATTAAGAATCAAATTGAAAAGCGGATAATTATCATTATCTTAAAGATAAGGATAGAATGATAAAAGTACATTGTAGTCCTTAGTTTTCACACAAGCTGACAAATCACACTTTTCATCGAAATAAATATCTGATCTTTTAATTTTACATTTTAAACTCCATAAAATTAAATTAAAAGCTAACAGGCTAAAATTGGGTTACAACATCCTTGGAGGGGTTCTTTCTAGTGCAATTTCATAATCTTCTTGGAAGAGGTTCTTTTTATTGCGATTGCTCAATCTTCTTGGAAGAGGTTCTTCATAGTGCGGTTGCAAAATCTCCTTAAAAAGGGTTCTCCTTAGCGCAATTGCACAATCTCTTTGGAAAGGGTTTTACCTAGTGCAATGGCTCCACCTTTCATGACAACTTAAGATGGTCAACCTCAACAAAGCAATAGGACCCCCGTTCTGTAGCCAAATATATACAACCAAGGCTAACTGGAACCCAAAGAACTAACATAACTCTCCAGATAAGCCCCTAGATCTTATGTTATCTCTAGATATGATCTTGAATCTCCCACTCTCAAGTTTGGTCTCTCTCTCTCTAGTAAGGAGCTCTCATGCCCCATGTCATTACTAAAAAGGTCACATGTCTCAAACTCTTAAAAAATACAATAACTCTCTAATAAAGGGATTGACTTGGTCTTCTTGGTGCAATAACACCACCCTCTTTAGGCTCCTCTCCGCCCTTTAGAAAATTTTCTAGGTTTGGGAGTCAACATGGGTACGCACTTTTTACCCCTTAGAAATTTTCTAAATATAGGCTTCGATAAGGATTCACTTCCTTCAACCTCTTATAATATTTTTTAAGTATAGACCCACCCTCCTCGGGTTACCCTCCACCCATTTGAAATTTTCTAAGTATGGGCATCAATAGGGATTCGCTCCCTTCAGCCTCTTAAAATATTTTTCAAGTATAGGCTCACCCTTCTTGGGTTTCCCTTCATCGTTTAGAAATTTTTCCAAGTATGAACGTCAATATGGGTCCATCCTCTCCTCCTCCTTGAGAATTTTCTAAGTATGGGTTTCGATGGGAATTCATTTCCCTCGGCCTCTTAGAATAATTTCTAAGTGTAGGCTTACCTTTTTTAGGTTCTCCTCCGCCCCTTAAAAAATTTTCTAAGTATGAATGTCGACATGAGTTTGTCCCCTCCACCTCTTGGGAATTTTTTAAGTATGGGCGTCAATAGGTTTTGTTCTCTTCAGCCTCTTAAAAAAAATTTTAAATATAGTTTCATCCTCTTTGGGTTCCTCTTATCTACTTGAAAATTTTCTAAGCACCAGATATACCCTCTATGAGTTCCTCTCAACCTCTTAGAACATTTTTTAAATATAGACTCATCCTTCTTAGGTTTCTCTAACTATTAGAAAAATTCTTTGAGTATGGATTCCTTTATAGTTTCACCTCACCCTTTTAGAAAATTTTATAAGTATAGGTTCCTCCATGATTCACCTCTATATACTTAGAAATTCTTTTATCAAACATGAGGTATAGCTCTACACACAAGATCTTTAGTATATTAATCGGGACTTTCACCCTGCTTCTCATACCATTCTTTTTATATATATAAACACATAATACCAGGTACTTTTACAAGTCTTTGCGTATAAATATCATAAAGACTTGGGAAGCTACTGATTAAACAAAATTTAATGGCCCAAACCCCCCCATAAAACTCAACCTCCCTTGGGCTCATCTATATTTTGGATCCTACTCTCTCTAAAACTATTAGGTGTATAAAAGTCCTTCAAGGATCCACCATATTTCCATTGATATTAATGTTGTGTAAGAAATAACGTGTGAAAGTCCTTTAATGACTCACCATATTTCCCATCAATATTAATACATATATCAAAGATATTTTTTCTTTTTAATACTATCAAGACAATATTACACTTTAGTCAATTTCTCTCTATAAAACAACTCGTGGACTATAAATAGATCATGAATCCTTTAAATAAAAGGTTTTGAATTTTCGTTCTCTATTTCGTATTTATTTTTAAAGTATCTCTCTGTAATATTATTGTATTTTCTCTCAAAAAATCACTACCTTAATAATTGAAGAGTCCCAAATTTATCAAAATAATTGTTTTACAAGTATCAGGCACCCGCTTTCAACCACCTTTACTAGGAAAAATTGATTAGAATCAAAATATTAATCAATTACTCAAGACATAGCCTTGAATTTTTTAAGATATTATTGCCTTTTTTTTCAATAATGTTGCAAATTAATGATGAATAAAAAAAGTTTTAGCAAAATGCACTAACAAAGCCCTAACGTCGTTAACGACATCTCCCCACCAAGAGAAACAACGGCTAGTGACGGAATAGTGGAGGACTTGACGTGAAAACATTCGTCTGCGTTATTTTGTTTCTTTTTCTATAAACCGCAGCACCAAAGCACATGGCCACCATCCCTACTATAACGTCTCTATCAGTTTCTTCCTTCTCCTTCATAATAACCTCTTTACAAATTTTATTCTCTAGAGAATCATTGATGATTACAAGCTGGAGATTTTTATTCAGTCACTCAGGAAAGGAACATGCAAAAGAGGCATGGTTTTTTCAAAGCAACAGATAGGTTAACTAATCGATGACGTGGCTACCAAAAGGAAAACAACCAATCGATGACGAGCCTTTGTGTGCGGGTCAATTCAACCATACGGGCATTATTTTACTTGTGTGGCTACCTACTTGCATGGAGAAACAAGCTCAAATCAAAGTTGTTATATCTCGTTTGTCCGGTGGGCTAGCTTAAAAAAATCTGTCATACCTAATCTTTTCGGAGTTTTAAATTAAATTATAAAGATTATTAACTTTATAAAAAAAATATTTTTTCAATTTCAGTCCTATTTTAATAAAAATATATTTTTTTAAAAGGCAGAGCAGCATGGATATTAGTTTTTTTTATATATTAATGATATGTTGGGTTTGTTAAAAGAAAAATAACGCTTACATTAAAGTCAGATTCAGATCAAACAATAAAAAAGTTTTTATTACTATATAATTAATAATTTTAATTTTTTTTAATAATATTCGAATCTTATTTTTTAACATTGATGTGGTGCCTTCAAATATAATTAATAAATTTCTCTAGTAGTTAAGCATTAACTAGACAAGCTATTTAATATTTAACCCGTATTAAAAAAAATAAAAATCTCCATGTATATCTTGAATTTGGAACAAAAATGACAGGGAGGAACACGTGATCCTTGGAAATTTACATTTGAACCAAAAATCTCTTACAGTTGAGTTTTTTATTTATTAACATAGATATAGATGTTGATTATTTTACACGTATCTCAATTAATTTTATAAATTTTAAAATTAATAACTATATAAACTTTTAATCACGTTAAAATTTATTAATCTCAAACTAATAATTTTTAAAATATAAATTAAGGTCGAACAACTAATATTTTCTTTTCTTTTCGTTAGGTGGCTATGAACGGGAACCGTGCCTGTCCAGCTGATCTCTGTAAGCAAAGTTAGACCCTTAGACCCCGTCATTCACGCTAGTTCCGTAAAAGAAGGCACAACGACGCGTCTTGTTATCTTTTGTTGACAGGTTTAATGTAACATCAACAAATATCGGAATTAAAGTCAACTAATAACGTTGTAATTAGCTAGAAGGAGTCAGTGGCAGCAAGACATGATCTCTTTGGAAGTTCACACATTTGATGTCTCATCATTTGACCCAAAATGAGCTGAACTTTCGGGGAAACAAATTAAAATAAATACATAAGAAATTCACTTCTTCAACAAGGTGCTTTGCTGCTGTCGTATGACTTTTATGCAACTTGTTTTCTTTTCGTTTATTCCCCCCACCGTACTCTCGGAGTTTTTCTCTCTTTCAAATTAGCATGTCAAGGGAAAAATAATAATAGAGAAAATAGCACATTTAGAGTACAAGAACTATATTTTAAATTTTAAATTTAAAAATTAAAATATAAAGCAAACTATATTTTTATACAAACTCTACAAGTAAAAAGAGTTATACTTTGGTGTAAAATTAAACAAGTTTGACATAAGATAGTATTAAAACAATCTTGTTTGGAGAATTTTTTTTAGCAATTTAGTTAAGATAGTATTAAAAAAAAATGCTAGACACTCGAATTAAAATTGCAGTTTTCTCTTCTTGTATGTTATTAAGTATTCCGTCGAGGAATTAGTATGAGATAAAGACAACTCTTGCTAAAAATCAAAAGAAATAATAAAAGGAAGAAAACAATGTGCAAAAGCATCTTTCGACATCTCCTCACTTGCTGAGGAGATGCGCAACCTTTCACTAGGTTAGGAAGTGTGCATCTCCTCGCCCACGCATCCTTTTCACAGGGGAGGTGGTGCATGCAATTTCTTTTTCTTTTTATTTTATTTTGGTGAAGAATTGTTTTAATTTTTTAGATTAATGTGGGTGTTCGAATCAGTTTGTTCGTACCTCGACTAATTCAACAAGCTCTGAAATTAACGATTATGTAAACCTTCAATGACCCTGAAATTTATAAGACTCGAACTGATTTGTAAACCTCTAGATGTTCTAGGGTTTTTTTCTTTACTTTTATTTTACTCCTTTTGAGTGAGTCTCATTTTCAGATTTTTATGCAACTTTTGAGAATCTGATTTTGTCACTCCAAAAGTATATAGAATAATCCATGTTCTCGATCGTGGAAGGCATTGAGGGCATGATTAGGGGTGTTACAACTGATTAAGAGAGAATAATTAGCCAAGAAAAGATAAAAACCAAAGAAGAAAAGTACAGTAACATCGCAGCTGTAAGCATGAATTTTACTACTCTTTCAGGAAGTACTAATTAAGTGTGATTTACACTTTGATTAATTAAGCTTGAATAAAATTAAGGACATGCCTTTGTCTTGGAACTCTCAGTCCATGCATTCATCATGAAATTAACTCTTCAAATTATCCAACTTAAACAAGCATTAATATAGTGTTCGTCGTTACTAATTCTCACTTTCTATGGGTAGAAGGTTGTTGCAAAACGAGGCTTTGTGGTGGTAAAACTTAGAAGTACAGGATTTGGAAAGCATGAGCTATCTCTACTTGCAATTCATCACGGGTCATATATTTTTTTTTCAACATAAAAAAATAAATATACTAGTATTTTCTATATATTTTTTAATATAAAAAATCACAATAGTAAATTAAAAAATTTCATACATATATTTAATTAAATAAATTAAGAATTGTTTATGCAACAGAAACAAATTATTAAACCCTATTCCTAACCAACCAAAATTAATCAACCAACCTCGTGACCCGGGTCAAGGATTTAATCAGATTCACCAATTTTTTTATATTATTTTTATTTAATTATATGATAAGAAAAATAAATAATCACAAAATTAAAAACCAACTAAATATCAAGGTGTTTTTTTAAAATCACGATAAACCTACAAATATCAAATCTAAACAAATTAAGTTACCTAATAAAAAATTAATAAAATATTAAAAAATAAAATTAGAAAAACTTAAACAAGAAAAATCAATAAAGATCAAATTGAAAAAAAAATTTACTCTAGAAAAAAAAGGAAAATAAAAAAAAACCAATTAGAAAATGTCAAATTAGAAAACAAATTCAAAACATCAAAAAAAAAAAAAAAAAAACAGCTCACATATGCAGCCCTATAGCAACCCACATGCCTAGGACTGCTAATTGTTTTTTTGTATGGGGTGGGCGGGATTTTTATGGGGGAAAAAAAGCAAGAAATGTTTTACCTCCTCTACCCAAATTACGACAACCAGGTCGTCCAAAAAATTAAGTCAGGGGTGTTCAACACTCAAATAAATTATTTTTAATTAATAATTATAAAAAGTTTTCTCATAAAATAAAAATATCAATATCAATTATTTTGATAGACATTGTCATTGTCAATTAATATTTTTTTCTATCACTAGAATCTTATATCTTATGACTTTCTTTCTTCTACCTCAAATCATAAATTAAAAAAATAAAAATTTATACCACAATTAAATTTTTAAAATATTTAAGAACCGAAAAAATATCATTTAAAAAATAAAAGAATTAAAGTGTACTTTTATCTTTTTTTATAAACCAACACTCGTTTTGTCCTTGTTTTACATTTCAGTCCCATATGTTTCAATTCAAGCGTAAAAGAACACAATTGAAGAGAAACAAAGATTAAAGATTAAATTAAAAAAAAACTATAAACACTAAAAATTGCTACGTTTTAGAATTTTGTTAATTTATGTGCTATGCTTAACTTTTATTTTTCTTTTTCTTTTCTTTTCTTTGCGATAATAGTGACATACATACACATACAAAGGTAATGTATTACGTTAAATATTGTTTGTATTATAAGATAACTTTTGGAATCAATTAGTAATATCATCATAATCAATAAAAAGAAAATGTGATTTTCTTTATTCTCTCATATTTCTCAATAGAATTAAGGTACAACGTACAAAAAAGCATTTACATAAATGGGAAAAAATAAAATAAAATAAAATAAAAAAACATTTCTTTACTCTTCTTGAAAATATCCAATTTATCTCTTCTCTTTAAAGAAAGATCGAGGGAGAATATGGACTTCAGTTACGCGAAGATGAAAGCGACGCAACAAAACAAAATGGCTTCTTGCATTGTCTCTCGCGCAAAGGCATCACGTGGGTGACGTCATTCTTCTCTACCTTAAATCCCCACTCTAATGGCACGTCACTTAACCATAACCATTGTTCATGATATTATTTTTTAAAATATTTATTATTTAAAAATATATTAAAATAGTACATTTTTTATTTTTAAAATTTATTTTTCATTTTAAAACAATTTAAAAAAATATAAAAATTCAAATTTTTATAAAATAATATTTGAGCCATATTTCTAAACGGGATATGAAACATCGACCGAATCCATAGACAATAACAGTCCAGTCAACATTGCTACAACTGCTATTTTTCAAGCAAAAATTCCGTTCTGATTATGGGCCTGGTGATCTGATCAACTGGCCCAAGTTATATCAGATGGTTTTGAAAATGCAAGAGAGGGCATCGATTTTATATAACAATATGGTATGAGGACCGTTTCACTTTATCACTTTTTTAAAGGGTATTTGACAGTGTGGTAGCGGTTACTTTTCAAATAACTTTTTGTGCTAAAATGCATGTCAATGATGTTTTTTTATTTTTAAAAAATCATTTTTGATATCAGCACATCAAAATGATCCAAAACGTACAAACCATATTAAATTTTAGCCAAAAAAAATTTAATTTTTTTAAAACGCGATTTGCACCGCGTTCCCAAACAAATTTTTAGCCAGATGCAAACCATCAACCACAGGCCAGAGGTAAATGTTAAACCAAATTTGATTCATGGACTTGGTTCAAACAAGAGATTATTTGCTCCTAACGATAATGGGAATCGAAATTGAATATCCAATCCTTGTTATTATCTTTTATTTTCCACGATTTTATGTGACAATCTTTTGAAGATCTAGAGGATGGATGGCTTCAGAATATGAATGTGAGTCCTAGTTCCTCCCACTTCGGAGTAGGTGGTGTGACTGTGGTTGGTGTACGTAGTAGGTTGATTCGGCTTTTATCCATGGGGAAGAAGGGACGTACTTAACTTGAAGGTCAGGTTTTCATGCTTGTTATTGTAGAGAAAAACCCTGTGAATGTCAGACTGTTTTCAAATTAATGCTTGTTCCACTAGCGGTTTAAGTGTAAAACTTCAAGGCATGTGTTTATATATCATGTAAACACTATAGGGATTGAATGAGAGAAAAATGTGTTTATATATCATGTAATGCATGTATAAGCTCCCTAATGGTTGCTAATTTAAATATCTGAAAGTTTATCTGATCGCTAACTTTAAAGTCTTGTGAAACTAGTTGAGGTGTATAAAAATTGATCCGGACACCATTGATTACAAAAAAAGAAAAAGAAAAGGAAGAAGAAGAAGAAGAAAGAAATAAGACATGCAGGGCCTAAAGATCCTTTCTAAGACCTCATCTCTCTCTTTGATTTATGAATTATAAGTATGTGTATTTCTTTCTTTCTTTTGGATTTGGAGTTTGAACATAAAAGCTTTGGAGTCCTAAGGCTGGCCCTTTGGTCTTAAGAATCAAGACTTACATTTGGAAGTGGAAAGAGAGCAAAACCAGGTCCAACTGAACAGCGAGAGCGGGTTGGATTCACTCTAAATCAAAAGGCAGCCAGCCTCTATGAGCAGATCGCCAAGTTACCTTTCTGTATCATCAAGCCTGGGCCCGATTTTTAATACTGTGGTCTTTGTAGTTTGTACTAAACACTAGTTTTTTTCTTCTTCTTTTTTTAATATATGGTGAAGCTATTAAATATAAATATGGTGGTTTATATTTGTAGTTTGTACTGTGGCCCGATTTTTAATATATGGTGAAGATAAAGATTATTAATCCATCAAGATATAATTATGATATGATGGAATATATTATACTAAATAAATATAATTACATATTAAAATCTTAAAAATTATAGTAATTAATCTAACATATTGTTTTTAAAGTTTCATTCTGATCATATATATTTAATAAAAATCTACATTTTAAAAATCTTACAGACAATTTTCAAACTAATACTTTATAAATTATTGGATATATTAGGCTAATATTTAAGCTTTGATAATACGAAGATTCTATATATTTCTCTACAACAATTAACTACTACCATTACAATATCTTTCTAAATTATTAAATTTATATGATGAGATATATTGTGCTCAATAAATATAATTACATATTAAAATTAAACAAAAACTGATAATAAGTAATCCAACATATTGTGTTTTAAATTTTGATTCTGATCACGTATATTTAATAAAAATCTTACAAACAATTTTATAAATAAAATTTGATAAATTACTGTATATATTAGGCTAATATTTAAGCTTTGATAATACGAAAATTATATGTATTTATCTACAATAATTAATTACTCTCATTACTATATCTTTCTTTTTTTTGGTTTTATTTTATTTTATTTTTAATTTCAATCTTTTAATATATAGTTTGTTGAAATATATTATACTAAATAAATATAATTACATCTTAAAATTGGAAAAAATAATAATAACTAATCTAACTGATTGGTTTTAAAGTTTTATTTTGACCACATATACTTAATAAAAATCTATAGTTTAAAAACTTACAAACAATTTTAAAAATTAGAATTCTCAAGCTAATATTTCGATATTAATTTCATTCTTTAAATTTTTTACTAGTTGATTAGGTTGATTTTTAACTGATCAAGTTAATCAGATCATGAATAGATAATTTTCACATGGTTTGATTTTATATCTAATCTAGATAAAAAGTCAGATAATGAGTTTTTAAAATTGACTCGTTGGATAAAATTTAATAATAAAATTAAATAGTTTTTATAACTTAAATATTTTTTTAATACATTCAATTTTTTTTTTTTGACAGGGTAGTGTTTAACTAGTTTATATCTAAATTGATATATTGATGAGATTTTTTTTCTTATCATTACCTTTTATGGATTTAAATTTGAGATGATAACACAAGTAATCGCTTCTCAACACCCAAACCAAGCCATCTATAGTATGTTTAGGAACGCAATGTAAATTGTGTTCCCTTAAAATTTAAAATATTTTTTTAAAATAATTTTTTTTTATGTTTTCGGATCGTTTTGATGTACTGATGTCAAAAATAATTTTTAAAAAATAAAAAAATTATTTTGATATATTTTTAAGCAAAAAACACTTTAAACCGCCACCATTACTACAATCTCAATTACACCCTGTAGTAGCTAGCGAGAGCAGAATTTGAATCCTTAACATCTTTATTCTTTTAATTAAATTAAATATTTCTTGATTTATGTAAATTCAAGTTCAAAGGTTTGAAACTAAATTAACGTGTAAATTTTTAAAAAAAACATTGGGACGAATAAAACCATTTTGGAAAGGTGATCCAAAGCTACATATACTTGGGATGTTTGCAAACTAAGCAGATAAGGTCCTTTGTTGTTTTTATCAATGACCGTGTGAGGCTAGTTTTAATGACTTACAATATATTTACAAAACCCACAAGAAGTGGATGCAAATCAAGGAAAAGAAATACGCATGTATTTGGTACCGTAATGCAAATTATTTTATTAATTAAAAATACATTATTTTATTAATTTATAATTAGCAAATCAAAATTACTTTAAAAATTTTTAAAAATATTTATTAAAAAAACAATTTAAAAAACATTTCCCAAACAAGTTATAACATAAAAATTAGCTATGTGACTCGCGCTCTACCACGGGTTAAATTTTTGTATTTTTTATAATAAATTATCTATGCAAGTTTTTTCAATGTATTTTGGTAGTTCAAAAAATATAACAAATTAAAAAGTTTATGTACACATGTAATAAAAAAAAAACTAAGAATTATGTGCTTTAATAAATCAATAAAAAATCATTAATGACACCTAAAACCAAAACTTGAAAAACTGAGAGACAAATATAGATCAAGATATTAAATCTTGAAAAATAGAATATGAAATTGATTGAATAAAATAAAAGGAAAAAAGAAATAACATGTAAAGCTACACATGTTAAGAATATCATCTAAAACTAAATATTTTTTTATTTTTAAAAACATCGTTTATCTATATAAAAGATAAAAACATAACCATAGATGAACCAGAAAAAACACTTCAAAAATTAAACACATAACAAAAAAATTAATATTTTTTAAAAGAGGCCCTGAACAAAATAAAAGAAAGGAGGTTTATCTATTTTTTCAGTTTTTAGATTTTTAATTGGTCACGTCACTTTATTTCCTTTCATTGCATTCTTTAAAGTTATATTTTCATCGCAACCATAATTATCAAACCCGGTCTGGGGGTTGATCTGGTCAAGGGGCCAGGTCCCAGGTTACATGGGTTGACTCCGGTCAAGCCGAAAAAATAAAAAAAATATTTGATATTTTAATATTTTATATGAAAAAAAATAAAAAAAGAATTAATGTGGATATAGGCTATACATGTTGTAAACAATTAAGTTTAAAAGATTATCTCAAAAGGTTTTTTATCTCATACTGGAAAGATACTATCTTATTCTTCTAAGTTGAAGTATTTAAATCAAAAAGATTTTTATCTCACATTGAAAAAACATAACTTTTTTCTTGTGAATATAGAGTATATATATTAAAGGGTTTGAAATCTCACATTGAAAAAATAAAATATTTTTCAAGTATTTATATAGTGAACTTTGAAATGAGTTAGTAACCAATTGAAAAATATATATATATAAAAAGGTCCCTACGTAAGAAAAAAACACATTTGAAAAAAAAAAGGACTCTACCGGGTTTTTGCCAGTTTACTCGAGTTTTGGGTTGACCCGGCGGGTCGACTGATTTACTCCGGGTCAATTGCAAACCCGAATTTTGAATGAAACAGACCCATCCAAGGCCCCGGGTCACCAAAAAAAATTGAAAAAAAATATTTGATGTGTTTATTATTTTATATGAAAAAATTAAGAAAGAATCCATGTAGAGATAGACTTTACATGTTGAAACATAACTTTTTTTCTTATGAACATAAAATATATATATTAAAAGGTTTCAAATCTTACATTAAAAAAATAAAACATTTTTCTAGTATATATATAGTGAACTTTGAAATGAGTTAGTATTCAATTGAAAAATATGAAGAAATGGGGGTCTTTGGGTAAGAGGAAAAACACATATGAAAAAAAAAAAAAGGTCTCTACCAGGTTTTTGCCGGGTCAACCGAGTTATGGGTTGATTGGCGGGTCAACCAGTTTACTTCGGGCAAATTACAGGCCTAAATTTTGAATGAAACAGACCTGGCCAGCGCTGCTAGGTCTTGCAGGGCAGCAGTGCCCAACTTTATTGGGTCGTCTTGGTAGCAGGGCTCAATGTTGGGCAACATGACCTGGCGGTATTGGGTTATGCTAGGTAGCATGACCTATTATCATTGGATCTTGCTACGCAACTCATTATCATTGGATCTTGCTACGCAACTCAATATCTTGATAATATTGCCCATAATAATATTATATTATAATATTTATGAATTGTTTTGTTATGGATTTAATTGGTAAAAAATTCTCTAATATAATACAAATATATAAAGTATATGATGTGAATAAAAAATTTATTTAGAGCTCTATCAACTTTAATATGATAATATTAAAATTATAATTTTTATGAATGCTTTTATTTTAAAGATTTCATTGCAATTATATGTGAGACATGTATTAAGAATATGTACATATGAACTTTTTATGCCACTATTTAACTGTTTTTGAATATTAATAAAGATTGTTAAAATATATAAATTATTTAGTCTAATCTAAAACAATCAAACATAACACACTATAATTACCAAGATTTTTTTTTTAAATAATATTACTTAATGAATTCCCCTTTTATATCCATTAAAGTAAACATAAGTCTTCAATAATTGGGATAACTTTCCTCCTTTCTTTTTTATTTTTTTTATTGAAATAGATTATGCGTATACTATATTTACAACCATTGTTAATATGCTAGTATTTTTGAAATACAAAAACAAACATGTTTTTATAAGAAAATTCATCGCTATCTCAAATGAAAAAAAATTATCATCACTCAATTTTTATACAATATAAAAAAAATCTCATCAATTTATTTTTTCTTTACCATATAAAAAAAATTATATAAGACAAAAGGAAAAACAAAATTCAAGAGGAAAAAAATAAAAATATTAATTTGAATTAATAAAAAAATTTAAAAAAATCAAAATTTTTAAAAAATATTTTGAAATGCAAATACAAACATCTTTTAATAAAAAAAATTTAATCCAACCTCAAATGAAAAAAATTATTATCACCCAATTTTGTATACTATAAAAAAAACTCCTAATAATTTATTTTCTTGTTACTGTATGAAGAAAAAAAAAAGCGAAAAAAAATTTAAAAATTGGGTTTTGCTTGGGCAGAACCCAATGTTGATGAATCCTGTTAAACCATTTGATCGGTACTGCTGGCTGTAGGATCCAATCTCATTGGGTTCTATTCATTGTTATTAAACCCGGCTCGACAGGTCGACCCAGTAACTGGACCGGTCTGGGTTTAATAAAAGACCATATGAGGCAACAGCCAGGCCAAACCCGGGCGATCCGGGACCCGAGCAAATCCGGACGAGACCCGGTTTTTTTTTTTCAAATGTGAAATTTAAAACCCATTAATATATATACTTTATGTTCCCAAGAAAAAAGTCATATTTTTCCAATGTGGAATAAAAAATCTTTTGATGTAAATACTTCAACTTAAAATGATAACATAGTATCTTTTCAATATGGAATAATTTTTTTAAAAAATATTCTTTTAAACTTCATTGTTTACAATATGTATAACCTATATTTACATGGATTTTTTCATACGAAATATTAAAACTGTAATTTCTTTTTAATTTTTTCAAGTTAATCCCAATTGACCTATAAAACTTGGGACCAATCCCTTAACCAGGTTAACCCTAAACTGAGTTTAATAACTATAGTTATACTGACAACATGGTTATACTGACAACAGTACTATCATCATTGAATCCTAGTAGCACAGCTCAACAACACCTTTTGATGTCCACAAAAAATATACAATATTTTTCGCACGATAAACACTTTTTTTTTTAGTTTAACATGGGTGTTCGGACCAGCTTGCGCGCACCTCGACTAATCCCACGGACCCTGAAGTTAACGACCATGTAAGCCTCCAGTGGCCATTATATGAGCAACCACAGGGCTCGAATCTAAAATCATAGAGAAAACAAATCTCTTAATCACAAATTTTTTTTATTACTGTACTACCACTTAAATGATTGCACGATAAACACTTGACTTACATGGTAATGTACATTAATGGGCCGGCTCGAGCTCGGTAATGAAACTGTGGTTGCCATCAGCCATCAAGCTTGAAAGTATTATCCCTCTTATTTTCCGACGCCTAAAAATTGGCCGATAACTATTTTAATCAAGAACAAGGAGCAGGTCTGTCTCAAGCAAGACGTGGTTCAAATTTGAGGAAACAATCAAGAGTGGTAAAGAGTTAGAATTACTTGCGATGAATGAAAAACAAGTAATTTTAATATGTTATTCATGACTGATCAATCTATTCCTTATGCTAGTTACATAAATATTCCTTTCCATGAGTTCAAATCCTCTCTCTTAGCACTCTAATACTTAATGAACTGTGCAGAATTCGCAGACCTACTAAACCAGCTGCTGCTAGCTCCACAAAAGATCTCTAGTTAGCACTCCTTATTCTCTAACATAAGAAATTATTAGACTTACAGGAGCAATATCAATTAGGTATAGCACCCAACTCGCGAACATCTCCTCCATCTCTCTCTCTCTCAGACATGAGAGAGCTATATTTTACCCCTTTACCCAAGCTCTCTTTCAAGAAATATACGCCATGGAGTCGGAAAGAGAAGAAGGTTGACTGTAAGATTAGATCGAGTGGAGTGATCATAGACATATGATATTTTTGTGCTCCAAAACTTATCTATAAGATTTGAGAATGGCTCCACAAAACGTACAGATGATAGCTCTCCAAGATTTCCAGTAAAATGGAACATAACAAAATCTTGTTGAAGTTCTCATGTTAGCCACACTGGCACCACCGCCGCATCTTGAACATGATCCGGCTACCGGCTTGAAGCTCCTGACCTTCCTTGTTTGGTCCACCAGGAAACAGAAACAAGCCATAGAAATGACAAGTATTTCAAAGAATTTTCAAGTTATGATACTAATGGCATGGTGTCCTTGTTATGGTCATTATATATATACTGTATACTGTTAAAGATCGAGCTATTAGAAAGGGTACTGATCGTTGGATGACTGACATGTGGCCAAGGAGCCTGATGGAGTAGTTCGATGTATATGTTTCATGTAATTGTAGAGGGGAACCTGCCTTGGCAGTGTTGGCACTCATGATAAAAATGTGGATGGTCGACAAGTGTATATTATAAACCAGGACGCGTAAATTATCAGAGAATTCAGCAGATTGTTTTTTAAAATGTTTTTTATTTAAAAATATTAAAAAAATTTAAATTTTTTAAAATTTATTTATAAGGATCGGTCATTTTGTAACAATGAAGAACGATGAGCTGGCTCAAAATAATCTGTTAGGCTATTGATTTAAATAAATTAAATAGTAATTTTCAGGTGGGTGTGTATTATAAAAGAAAAAAAAAATAGAGTGGATATTAGCTATTAGTTTAATTTAATTAATTGGTCATGTACTCTAGCTAAATCTAATTAATATAGTTGATTTTAATTTATTTTTTAAAAAAAAAACAACTCATGTCTGAAAAGGAAATTCTAGGCCATCTATGATCATCCGATGGATTTGAAAAGGCTGTGAACGCTTGTGTGAGCTAATGCCACGTCATGAAACCATGATAGAACAGTACGAGGGGCGGATGGGGAGATAAATATGGCAATAAATGCTTGTACAATACATATAGAGTTCAAATTGTACTTCTCTTGCTATCGTGCTCATGTAGCTATCCTTACCGAAAATTTGTTCACGCAGCCCTACTACAAGCTTTCAAGATTATTAACAAGCTTTAATTGCCAAATAAAATGATTAATTAATTCATGCACATAAACACTGGAAAATGACAAATATAGAAGTAATTATACCCAACACCGAACATAAAAATATTATAATATATATATATATATATATATATATATATATATATATTTAGAGTCGAGGAAACCCACCCACGGAAAGTGTACTTTATGGGCTCAGGTGAGCGAGTAAAATCCTGGTTGTTTCAGGCTTTTACAAGAGGTGCACGCCCTGACTCGAACTCGAAACCTGCTGTGCAAATCTTAAACCCTTTACCATCACGCTACGTCCTTTAAAAATATATAACAATTTTTTAAATTTTAGACAAAAAAAATTAAATATCTAATATCTTAAAATATCTGGTTACAGGAGTTATCATTTAATATTGTAATTATTAGAAATTTTAACTGATTA
Source organism: Populus simonii (assembly GCA_007827005.2). Taxonomy (NCBI): domain Eukaryota; kingdom Viridiplantae; phylum Streptophyta; class Magnoliopsida; order Malpighiales; family Salicaceae; genus Populus; species Populus simonii. The sequence goes on along the minus strand of CM017464.2, from coordinate 44,035,187 downwards.
ATAAAAATTCTAATAATACAAAACTGATTATATATATAAAAATATATTATAACCCCTAAAATACCTTACATATTATAATTATAATTATAATGTTTCTAGGTATCTATACAAAAGTCTAGTAGTTATTCAAGAAACTAAAAGAAATAAAATAACGAGAATAGATTGAGGATAGCTAGAATTACAGAAAAGGAGATCCAAATATTGTAATAAAGGGTGCTTGATTTGCTCTCTTCGAAATGGGAGGTTAAGTTTCAGCTAGCCATGCATGAAGGCTACAAGATTCCATGCTTTCTTGGAAATTAGGTCTTAAAATAAGGAAATATTCTGATTTGATCGAGAGTAACGTGCCCCCCCTCCTTTCTCAAATGTTGATGATGATTTTTTCTCCTACCTGAATAATGAACTGCCAAAGTAACAGAAGAGTTGAATAGGCGACCCAGCAAATGAAAAATAACTACAAATTTCACAGAAACTAAAAATCTGCAGTAAGATTTTACAGGAATCCATGGACATGCATGGCCCCAGGTCCTGGTTGTGGAAGAATTTTCAGAGTTTTCCATGGACATGCATGGCCCCAGGTCCTGGTTGTGGAAGAATTTTCAGAGTTTTCTCGAAGGTGATACAATCATCTGCTCGAAAAAGAAAAGTGTGACAATGAATATGTTGCACAATGTTTTCATTTTTTTTCAAAACTTGGCATTAATCATGCTTCAACTTTACGAACTCTTTGAAAACACAGCCTGGATTAATGGATTGGGAGTTGGTATATTTTAGTGTTTTACAAATGATTTAAGAAAAAAATGTTTTTTATTTGCTTAGATTATTTTGTTTTTGTATTTTGATATTATTTTATTGTATTAATATCAAAAATCAAATTTTAAAAATAATACTATTTTAATATATTTTTAAAGAAAAAAATATTTTTTAAAAAATATATAATAACAAACAGTTTTAAAAAACTCATAGAAATGTATGGTTTTAGTCCATCCTTATGGTGAGGCCCGCATGAAAGGATTTAGAAGACTGGTTAATGAGGAATTGTGTACTAATGTTAGTATTGTCTTCACCTTATGCCATGATGAGACCTAATGTGGAAAGATTAGCTTGATGCATGATTATAATTACATGTTTGAGGCAGAGGTTATATATATATATATATATATATATATATATATATATATATATATATATATATTGTTAATTTTTAATTTAGTCATTTTGATTATTTTTTTTAGGAAACAAGTTTTTTCTATTTTTTTTATTTGGTATTTTTTATCATTTTACACTTGGTTTATTTATCACCATTTTTTCCTTTTCTTTTTTGTTTTTTGTTTTTTGTTTTTTTTTTTCCTTTACACTTTTTGGAAAAAAAATATTGTTTTCTATTTTTTACACTTTGAATATTTATCACTCTACACTTGAGCTATTTATATCATTCTTTTTGTTCTTATCTTTATTCTTTTATAATTTGTTTTAAAATTATTATAAAAAGACTAAGAAAATGATGTTTTAACATAGCAATTGCAATATTATTCCATTCTTTTGCTACGTTAAAAATTAGCTTGAGATCTTACATGTTTTTATTAACACATATGATCTTTACTATGTTTTATTATATGTAAGCATCGATTTTTTAATTTACGGTTATATTTTTTACTTGATGTCAAAAAAACACAATAATAACACCTATATATTAATTCTTTTGAGTTAGAAAAAACATTATTCAACTTGCAGTGACACGAGTTAAATAGACGCGTTCACACTTTGTTTTTTGTATTTATTTGCACAAATGGTTCTCGAAGTATTTAATTAAATACATGCATAGGCTTTTTTTATTTATAATTAGAATTTAAATACAAAACCATTTGAAAAGTTTGCATATTATTTTTCCTAAAAATAATTATTCGATCCGCGGCGAAGCACAATTAAAATAACTAGTATTAAGTTTATATAGAGAAAGCACTACCACAATCTTTAGATTTACCGATGGAATTTTGCATTGGTATTTGCACTATCATTCTGTCTGTAATTAATTTACCAACGAAATCACCAAAGAGAACTCCATCGGTGAATCTTGCGTCGGTAATTTTTTATTCGCTGGTAAGTACGTTGGTAATAAAAAAATATTATTACCAACAGAAAAGGCAAGCAAAAAACAATTACCCGCTTCATTCCGTCGGTATTTTCCTCGGCAAAATACCATATGTAATTCCGTCGGTAATTATTTAAAAATATTAAAAAAAATCTATTTTACAAAACTATAAAATAATTAAATTAATATAAATCAACACTCTATAATAATCAAAATGCTTGGAAAAAAGAGGAGGAAAATCAACTCAAACAAATTTGCAACAAATAAATTCAACTAAAAAAATTCATACGAAAAAGATTTAAAAATCCTATAAATAAATCAACTAAAAGTTGATCTCATATAAAAAAACAAATCCTACAACAACATTCATACAATTATTAAGAACATAAACATTAAAAATAAAATAAAAAACAAAAATAGTGAAAGAAATCTTATCTGAATGTAGTTGCTAGTAAAGCTAAGAAGAAGAAAAAAATTCGTAAAGTATACTAATTAAAAAAAAATTGAGAAGAAAAAAGAAGAAAGGAGAAGAAGACACACCTGAGCATGGAGGAGAAGAGAAGAAAAAGAAATGGTTATTGATGTTTTTTACGTATGGGGGAAAAGAAGAAGAAGAAAGGAGACGGGTTTGTTGTGAAATTAGGGATTCAAGACTTTTTATTTGGGCGTTTTACCGATGGTTTTACTAACGAATAATTAAATATTAATATTTTTAATCAAAAATTTTCAAAAACCATCAATATCACCGATGACTTTTCAATTCGTTAGCGATTCCGTCTGTAATATTTAATTTAATCAAAAGTTTTCAGAAAACCACCAAATAACACTGACGACATTTCAATCCGTCGATGATTTTATCTGTAAAGAACAGTAATTAATAGTGCAATTGGGAAGTGAACAGTTCCAAAGCTCTTTGGAAAATAGCGAAGGAATTTTCCGTTAGTGATTCCCTTTGTAATTGACATGATGAACAGTGTTCATAGTTTACTAATGGTTTTGCCGATGGATTTTACTAACAGTGTTCCGTTGGTAAAATCATCACGTCATCATTTTTTTTGCTTTGTTTTAATTATTTTGTTTCCCACTGTAATTCCCTCGATATATGCCGAGGGAATATTGCCATCGGTAAAATCCGTCGGTATATTGCCGACGAAAATATTCCCTCGATATTTCCGTTTGTATTTATCAATTTTCTAGTGGTGAAGGTATGTGTTCAAGGATTGCGGTATAGATAGCCATGAAAATTTATGGTATACTAGTTCATTCGCCTGTGCTTTGCAGCGGGTCAAATTCAATTTTTTAAAATATAAAAAAATATTAAGAGTATGAAGAATGTTTTAATGGTATTATTAAGCCTAACCAAATAGGTTAATTTTTAAACATGCACTCAACTCTTTGCCAGACCCAAGCTACATGGGTCTGATAATCATACCAGGCCCAAGCGCCTTAGTCTGACAACTATGTCAGCTCACTCGTCTTGGGGCTGGAAACCAAGTCAGACCCAACATACTTGTTGCCTAATCCAAGTAATAATAATAACGAAAATAATAATAATAATAATAATAATAAGTAGTACTAACAACAACAACAACAACAACAACAACAATCATGGTCAACTTAAGTTTAGTTGGGTCTGGCAACATGTCAGCAGCATATTACTTGAGTCTGACAAACATATCTGATCCAAGTTTACTTGGAATGTAGCAACATGCCTAACCTACGTTACTTGAATATGTCAAACATGTTTGACACAAGTAATAATAATAATAACAATAATAATAATCATGCCAAGCCCAAGATGTTTGGATCTGACAGCTATGTCAGATTTAAGGTACCTGAATATAATAAATATGTCTGATTTGACAAATAATAAACAAAGAGGATAATCATACACTTTAGTTACCAGGAAGAGAAAGCCAAAAAAATATTTCACAAAACAATAAAAATAAAAAAATAAAACTACTATTACAATTCACAATAAAAAATTTATTAATCTTTCTTTGTAACATTTAGTTTTTATTATAATATATAATATAATATAATATAATTAAGGAGAAACATTTTAGGTATGGTCTAATCTTGGCATTGACAACATTTTAAAACCCAAGGAGGAAATTATTTCGATATCCGGTGACAATTTTGTATCTTACATCAATATTCTCACTACAAGATTTCACAGTTTTAACGACAGACATATTCTATCGGTATGAGATTCAGAGTTCGTTGGTAATTTTTTTTCCAACTAAATCACCAACGGAAAACGTCCGTCGGCATAACGTTCGTCGGTAATACCCATTCCGTCGCTAAGGTTGTCGGTAAAAGAAAAATATCACCGATAGTTTTATAGACGGAAATTGCGCACCAAAAAAAACTTCCCGCTGGAACATTACCGACGGATTTATTCCATCGGTGATAATGGCATATATAGTAAATATTTTTTAGCAATCGGTGAAAGGCCGACGGATAACGTCCGTCGGTAAATTTATTGGTGAGTATGCATTTCCACCAAACTTCTGTGAAATGCCGACGGATTATATCCGTCTGTAAATTCATTAGTGATAAATTCCGTCGGTAAATCCCTCTGTGGGTATTTTTAAATTTCTTTTTAAAAATGATTTAGAATAAATAATATAAAATTATATAAATTAATAGTAAAAAAACCAATTATGCAAATAAAATTTTATTAAACATTAAGAACAAAAATAAATAAATTTAAATAATATTCATTATAAATTGAATGTGTTTCAAAACAAAATATTAAATTAGCACAATGGCGAAGCTGGAGGAGAAGGAGGAGCCTGGTTGTTAAACAGCCATAAAAAAAAAAAAACAGACATGTATCACCACTTTGTGAAGTCATATTCATGATTATTTGGCAAAATTATTCACAATTTCCCGAGAGTTGCTCATATTACTGGTAGTGTCTGTTCATCCAATGATTTGGGATGGAGTTATTATTGAATTCGTGAGGGATGAAAACTGCCATCTATTAATTTTTTCTAGCCTAGGCTTCCAGGCTTGGCTCAAAGACCAGATATTTATTTAATTTTTAATTTACTTATTTTCAAATATATTTTATCGTGTGTGTGTGTATATATATATATTAGTCTTTTAAAATAATTCTTAAGAATATAAATCTATTAAAAGTTTAGTTTTGTTATTTATCAAATTAATATAAAAATAAACTTCTCAAAATAAATAATAAATTATTTTATACAAATTAATAAGTTATAAAAAGTAAAAAATAAATGAATTAGACTGAGTTAATTTTTTTATGAATTGAATAAGATTAATTAATCAAAGAGCGATTTTTATTAAAAAATATAAGAAGAAATATTTTTACTGAATAAGTGAGTTTTTTTACATTATAAAAAGAAAATGAATATCATTATTAAAAAAAATTCATATAATAATCAAAGAATACATAGAGAATTTAAAATTGTTCATGTTTTCAAATAAATTAAATTTAAAGATGAAGAGGTGGGAATTGAGTGTTCATAAAAACAAAAGATGCATTTGCAAAGAAATTATTATCTTGCGTTTCCATCTATGTTAGATTTTAACTTTGGTGCAATATTTTATTTTACATATAATTATTTTAATTATTTATTTTACTATCAAATATACTAGTAGAAATGATATAGTTACTAAATAAATTATAATATAATTGTATTATATTATATTCTTAGCAATAATTTTTTTTTATGATTACAAATCTTTTTTAACATGATTTTGATGAGTTAAGAAATTATTATTCTAAGTTTTGTTTAGAAAAATATGCATTATAAAGTAAAAATAATTAATAAGAAATTAAAGAATATGGCTAAATAACTATAGCTATAGTTACAAAACAGTATTAATTGTAATATTTTTTTTTCTATTTATTTTTGTCAATTTAAACCTTTAATAACCCAATCCTTTTTTTCTATTTTTTTTTCAATTTTATCCTATTAAGTTGTTTTAGAAATTGTAAATTATAATTTTTTCAATTTCCTTTCTATTGGGTTATATATCAATCTCATGAATATTGTTTTTTTTATTAATTTCAACCTTCAACATTAGATTTGTTAGAAGTTAGACTTTATAATTATTTTTTAATTTTCTTTCTATGAATTTATCTCAATCTCATCAATCAGGTCATAAATTTAACAAGTTAACTAAGGTTGACTCAAATAATTTTTTTATTTCCATTTTTAATTGATTTTTTTTCTTAATTTCATCCTTCAACATTAAATTAGTTGGAAATTGAACTTCATATTTTTTTCTGAGATTATCACGATCTCATGAATTGAGTTGTTGGTTTGACAAATTGATCTGGGTTATCCCGATCTCAAGAATTAGGTTTCAAATTTGACAGGTTGACTCGGTTCATGTTTTTTATTCTTTTTTAATTTAATATTATTTTTCAATTTCACCTTCCAACAACTCAATTTGTTTTTCAATTTTATTTTTCAATATTAGGTTATTTGGGAATTGAGTATCATGATTTTTTTTATTTTTTTGTATAGTTATTCCGGTCTAATAAATTAATTTTTTTATTTTTTATCAATCTTAACCTTTTATATTGGATTTGTTGGAAATGAAGTTTCATAATTTTTTTTATTTGATTTTTATGAAGTTGCTTTGGTTTTATAATCCAAATTACAGATGTAATAGGTTAACCCGGTTTGAAATAAGTTGTTAAATTTGATCATTTTTTTAGTTTTTTTTCTATTATATCTTTCAATATTGGATTGGTTGGAAATTGAATTTTATATTTTTTTAAAATTTGTTTTATATGAGGTTATTTTAATTTCATGATCAAGTTATGGATATGACAGATTAACCTAGGTTGACTCAGATAAATTTTGTTTTGTCCCTTTTTTAATTTAATATATTTATCTAAATTTTTTTCAATATTAAGTTGATTAGGAATTGATTTTTATGATTTTTTATAAGATTATTATTGTCTCATGAGCTGAATTATAAATTTAATAAATTAATCAAAATAATTTAATATATCACTAGCTTAATATTTGATAAAAAATAACATAATCGTTTTATTTTAAAAGCAATCTAAAAATAAAATGTGGTCAAGTCTATCATTTATTAATACTTCGAAACCATAAAGTTTATATTAGCTAGGCCGGCCATGTTTGAAAGAATCTTCCGTTTAAACAAAATTTCTACGTTGTGAACGATGTACTTGTGTAGACTGTGGACTAATTCCATTTCGTGTCTCTTATTATCATTCAAAGAGAGCTGACAGCTGAGGAGATAAAGCAGATTCAGAAAAGTCTCATGCCAATAAATGTTTGAACAATATTGTGTACACAAAGTTTTTACTAGGCGGCCCGCTGCGTTTTCATAAAAAATTATTACAAAGTCTAAGACCTAAAAATATTAGGTTTATCTATAAAAAAAAATATCAAAAACATTGATCTACAATTCAAACCAATTAGAGTTGGGTAAGGATACAAAATTCAAGAGCATTGGATCTTAACACGAATCCATTAGCCTGTGATCTAGATATCTGACCCATGTTTCATGGGCCAGATAGGACTGTAAGACCTAAAAGACTTGGGTTTACGTGCCTACCACTCCCAAGCAACTTGAGTCAGGCGCCATTTCCAGCCTCAAATGTCTTGGGTCTGAAAGGACATGTCAGACTCAAGTTAATAATAATAATAATTGATTTTATCCTTTAAATTAAATTTATATTTTTTTTATAGTAATAAAATTTTTTTTCAAATTTAACAATATCAATGAATGTAATAATATTTATAATAATATTAAACTTATTTGGCTTAAGTTTTTATAGTTTTTAATCCTTTCAATAAAACTTATAGTTTTTCTTTGATAGTAATAATATTTTTCTTCAAATTTATTAATGATGATAATAATAATAATTTTACCCTTCAAAATCAAATCTATGGTTGGTTTTTAAGATTAATGATATATTTTTTTAATTATGATATTAATAATATTAATTATAATAAAATTTATAATAAAAATAACATTATTTATAAGATAAATAATAATATTTTTAATATTAATAATAATAAAATTTAAATTATTTATAATACAAATAATAATATCATTGGGTATAGCTATGTAGTCAAATCCAAGGATATTAGGTCCCGTTTTCTAGCCAAACCCAACCTCGTTTTGAAGTGTTTTAGGTTTGGCTCAGCCAGACCCAATACTATTAGTATATTTTAAAAATGTTTTGGGTCTAATGTGGCAACCAAATCCAATAATATTAGATCCAACTGCCAATATTATAGTGTAATCCATAGTATAATATGCATCTATCAACTCTCACGCGTTTTAAAAAAGCTAAACATAAAGTAAATTCAAACAGTAATATTCATAATAAAATAACTTACAGTGATTTATTGAGCACTTTTAGTTATAATTAATAACTTGTATTTTCTAAATCACGCTCATTACAAAGTCTTCAAAATTAACCAATCATGGCATTGTCCTTGACCACAAACAAAACAAAACAAACCAGTGATGATGTTATGCAATCCAAGCTTAGAAATAAAGATTATATATTTGGATAAATTCTTGTAATTAATCACCGATTTCCTGTGATTTGATTAAAAAAATTTAGCCAAGGTGAATGATGCCAAGGTGAATAATAGTTCTGAGTGGAAAATCCAGGTGGGTAATAACTTGATAAGAAAAGTCAAGTCAAATGGTAATTTCACATAGAAAGATAAGTATATGCAAAAAAAATCCTCATATAATTAAGTTAATATTTTTATACAGAGAGAATACAATAATATTTAAAAAAACTTTAAAAATATATATACAAATATGTAAGAAAAGAGATTATAAAACTTTTATATGTGTGATTCATTTTTTTCCTTAAATGCAAAGGCTGAAGAGTAATTTTATCATAATAAAATTAATGATAAATAAATATTTTTTATACATGTATTAATAAATAATAAATATCTCTTATATAAATTTTAATGAAAAAATCGATGAAAAAAAATTTATATACAAACAAAATACTCGCATGGGGTAGTGAAAATACAATTTAAAATGTATTGATTCAATAAAAAAAATCACAAAAGACTCGCAGGCGGTTCTGAAAAATTCAAGTCCAGAGTATTGATACTCAATCACATGTCTTGAGTCTATTAAGAGCCAAAATGAGCCTAGACGTGTTGTCTGGGCCTACAAGCACTGGGCTCAATTCCCAAGCTGAGCCCATGAATAATTAAGCCTAGACACATTTCATAAACAGTGGTTTTTCAGGTTTTCATGAGTTTTTATGCCGTTAAATTTGTACTTAAACTTAACAAAATTTTTGTTTTAAAAACTACTAATAAAGATTAATCACAAGAAAATAAAACTATCAATCAATTTGACACATAAATTTTTAATGAATAAAAATTAATAAGTGCCAAATAGAGTTTTTATGCATATATGAGAACTATTTAGTTAGAGTTGGCACCGGTCGATGCAACACTTTCCAATGCTCAGGAAAAATTATTTTAATTAGGATTCAAAATTTTTATCATTGTTTTTTTTATCTTAATAAATAATTGTCAAAAATTTTTAAATTTCATTAAGATATTCTAATTAAAATGTTAAAGCAATTCCTCTATTAACAAAATGTAATCCCTTTAAAAAATTATTACAGTACCCGACCTTAACATTGTTTTTTAGAATAGTATAATGATAATTTTATTCTTTATTCAAAAAACTATACACTAGCTTTCAAAGGTATTGAAATCGTTCACATAATCTATTTGTTATTTTTAAATTAATTAGGTATAAATAAGTATTTTTTTCATCTTAATTGCGTAGTAAAACGCCTAGAATACTCTTGGAAGAAAAAAATGGAAACCTTACGTTAAATGATGTTTTTGTATTTTTACAATGATTTTTTTGTTATAAAGATTTAAATTGAGGGGCAATTTGGTATTTGACTAAGAGGGCGTTTGTTTGCTCGGAAAGTGATTCTTTTGATTTTTTTTTTTGTCTTGACTCTTTTGTAGAATTTTTTTTTTATTTTTTTATTTTATCATTGAATCCCAATTTATCAATTATTATATTTTTCAATTTGGTTCTTATTATTTAAATTTATAAGTTTTTTTTCTAAAATTGTATTTGTCAATTTTATGTTTTTTTAATATTAAACTGGTTAAAAATTACAATTACAAGTAAATACAAGTAAGGCTAAATCATGTGGGGAAAACATTGTAATTTTCCTCACAAAACACTATGGATTGATACAGTTTTTCCTCACATGTTTTTTTTTTAGTTTCTTTTGTGTTTTCTTTTTTTGTAATATTTTTTCCAAAATTAATTTTGTCGATTTTATATTTTTAATATTGAGTTGGTTAAAATTTAACTTTGTAATAAAGTTTAATCATGTAGGGAAAGCACTGTAGCTTTCCTCACAAAACACTGTGGATTGCTACAGTGTCTCTCTACATAGTTTTTTTTTCTTATGATTTTTTCAAAATTGTCTTTGTCAATTTTTTTTTAATATTAAGCTGGTTGAGAATTACAATTATAAGTCATTACAAATAAAGCTAATCATGTGAGGAAGCTCTGTAGCTTTCATCACAAAAACACTATGAATTGCTACAATGTTTCCAACATGGTTTTGTTTTAAAAAAATTGTCTCTGTCAATTTTATTTTTTAAATATTGAGCTGATTGAGAATTTAGCTTTGTAATTTTTTTCTTTAAAACACTGTGAATTGCTGCAGTATTTTTTCATTTTTAATGATTTTTTCTAAAATTATATTTGTCAATTTTTTTTAATATTGAATTGGTTAAAAATTATAATTACAATAAAACTAAATTATATGGGGAAAGCGTTGTTACTATCCTCACAAAACACTATAGATTGCTACAGTATTTCTCTAAATGATTTTTTTATTCTTTCTAAAATTATCTTTGTCGATTGTATTGGGAAAAACACTGTAGTTTTCTTTACAAAACATTGTCAATTGCTACAACGTTTTTCCTCAATGGGTTTTTTTCCTTCCAAAATTATCTTTGTCGATTTTTTTTAATATTAAGTTGGTAGAGAATTTAGCTTTGTAATTTTTGTTGTCTTTTATTAACAGAAAAGCTAAATCATATAGCAAGAGCACTGTATCTTTCCTTACAAAATATTATGGATTGCTATAAATTATTTTATTCAGTTTCTAAGTTTTTGATTACCAACACAACTTTTTTCCGTCATAAAATATTGACTCTATCATACCTTTAGTTTCTATTACTTATCTAGCGCTGGTTTACAATTATAACACTATCAAGTACATTTGTTTTATAAGCCCGCAGCAACGCGCGGACATGCTATCTCGTATTATATAATAGATGTGGTTTTTCATTATGAATACATCATTGTTCATTCTCTAACATTTTATTTTAGATTTAATATTCAAATTTTAGTTTTTTGTATTAAATTGGTCCTTAAAATTTTTTTATATTAATTTTCTGTTTAATTAAAAAAGGATTTTTAAAATATTTATAAACTCACCAATTCAATGTAAATAACCTAGAACTTAGTAGAAAACTAATAATTTTTTTTTAGGAATTGTTATGACCAAAAGAGAAAAATAGTATATCTTACTAATAATTTTAGTGCAAATGCCTGCCTACCTCTTTGGATCCATTTAGGACCATGTGGGTGGGCTTTCACAATCTGCAGGGCGACTGGTTGTGTTTTAGTCCTCGTATATTCTATTCACACGGTAATGACAGAAAACAGCCCTTGCGTGTCCATAGCATGGTGAAATATGCAGCCATAGCTCGAGGAGATGCCGAGATCTTTTCGAAATTTGCTCAGTCGGGTTACAATAGAAGATATGGGATCATGCTGATGGGGTTCTCTATCATTGTAGAAGAGGCTTGTGGTGTGGAAACTAATGCTGGACCCCGCCCCCTGGACTTCTCTAGGGGTTTGTACATAGGTCTTGATCTGGGGTTTAGTTGCTTGCTCTGGGAGCACTTTGCATGAGAAGCTCGTTGAAGCTGTTTATGCTAGCTAGGATTCTTCGAATCTGTGAATCCTTCTGAATTTTCATGATATTCTGATGCACATAATTTCCATGCTCCCGGGAGGGTAAGGCCATCTCTACCTTTAGTATTTTGCTTTATTAGAAGCTCTTTTAATTCCTCACATGGCTTGGAAGCGTCTGAAAAAACTGTTGGAGTTAAAATTAATTTAGTCATGTAATGTGGCTGCATTGGATCTGATTTAGTTCAACATTAAGAATTAGAATATGTTTGGTAGAACGTAATAGGCTATGACAAAGAAAATGATGTTCGTTACCTTCTGAAGCTATATTGCACTTGATTAGTGTTTTAACAGATGAAATTACTGACATCGGTTCCCAGAATGAAGAATTAAGTTCGAAAAAAAAACAAAAAAGAATAACCAAGAAATCTCTACTGTGGCGTGTCAAATTGCTGGTGTCAAGGTGACTCGAAAAACTTTCTTGCCCAGTTGGTTTCAATGAATTTCCCCTATTAAGTTTGAACTTAAATCTAAATATAAACAGAATTGAGTCGTTCAAGCTCGTCTCTCTTAGATCTATTGTGTTTCAAAATTTGAACGCATTTCAGGGAAAGCAACCCGATTTCTGTTACAGTTGCTGATATAGGTGCATCTGTGTGTGTGTGTACTCTACATCATCACCGAGCGAGACAGAGATATTATACTATCCTGTCAGAGTGAAGCAACTTCGAGTTATCTCCTTGGCGATAGAAGCTATTCATACAGGTTCTGTTTAAATAACAATTTGCACTTCTCAACATTATTCATGTAGAAATGCTCAGTATATCATCAGTGATATATCTATCATCGGTGATTTAGTGCTGATGAACATTTGGCACCTTTAACTTACATTTCAATGCAGAGCTGGGTGCTGCTGCATCACTGTATGACTGTTTCCAATATTTAAATATGGCGTGACCGTTTAGCAACCTAACCAGTAAAAATGGAAGTTTCCGAGCATTGCTGATGTTTATTCAAGCCTGTTGTTTTCTCAACCCTCCCTCCCCAGTCACATGTAGTTCCTCCCGATCTCCAGGGCCTCCCGCTAGACCGGCGTTACAACAAATCTTGATTGGAAAGAAATTAAACAGTTTGATTGTTAGACCTAGAAGCTTCAACATGTTGGAAGTGGCATCTGCACCAATGGTTGGGTTATTGTTGTATCACCCTGCTTGGAAAAAGCTCTTGGATAAATCAATATCCCACATGTAATCACATCCTTCTGTGCCTTGAGTTGCCTTTTCAAGCTCACTCAAATTAAAATACAAACTCCTCAACATTTTGATTTTTGAGAGTGCTGACCAGTACCTAATATGAGATTACAAAACTCTAGTTTTTACGGCAGAAATGTTATTTTAAAAAAATTTTGAATTTTTTATTTAAAATTAATGTTTTAGACCCCTTTTGTTTGCTAGAAAATAGTTTTATTTTGGAAAGTGATTTTCTTGAAAAATAAATTCCTGAAAAGTAAATTATTTATTGATATTTAGTAGTATTATGAAAAATAAGTTGGAAAACACTTTTTAGTGTTTAGCTATATCATGGAAAATAAGTTAGAAAATAACATATTAAATTTTTTTTTCAAGTTTATTAAAATAATGAGGAACAAATCTTACAAATTAAAAAGTTGAATGAGAATGAGAATGGAAAAAAAAATCTAATTTCATAAATTATCTCAAATAAAATAAATAACAATCAAAATAACGAAGATCAAATCTATCAGATAAAAAAGGTTGAAAGATGATAAAATAAAAAAATAATTATAATTTCATAAATTATTTCAAATAAAATTAATAACAATCAAAAGAATGAGAACCAAATCTGATAGATAAAAAATTTCAATTAAGAAAATGAATAACAATCATAAAAATAAAAAACAAAGTTGATATAAAAATAAAATTCTAAGGGGTGAAATTAAAAAAAAATTCAAAACAAAATATATAACAATCAAAAGTTTGAGGACCAAATTTGATATAATCAGGAAATAATATGATATTTTTAACTTTTTTACAACTTTTGAAAAGTGTTTTCCTCCCAAAATAAAAAGAAAATATCATTAACCAACTTTTCTAATGACAAACAAACGCAAGAAAGTTTAGAAAGCGGTTTCCAGAAAACCATTTTCCATATAACAAATAGGGCCTTAGTGTTTTTATATCGTTTTGATGCGTCAGGTGTCAAAAAAAATATATTATTTTAATATATTTTTAAACAAAAAAATATTTTAAAAAACAACCACTACCACAATAAAAACCCATGATAATGCAATCCAGATTGTCCACTTCACCAGGGCTTAGCTTGACACTACTGGCCCAGACTTTCCTTGCCAGTACCAGCCATAACGGTGCATGATACATAATGTAGCTTTCTTTGCTATAGTTTTCAGTACACTCTATCCTTAAATCTCATCTGATTCTAACTTGAGTCCTACATCTCTAAATAGAAAATCCCAAATCATGATACAAGATGTACTTTACTTTAAAATTATGTCACTTGTCCCAGACTATTATTGAGATCCAAAAATCCCAGAAGAAAGACTCCTTGGTAGAAGTTCAAAAATTAGTTGAAAGCCAAAAGCCACAAATTGTAAAAAAAAGAGAGGATTTTTTAGTGTATAAAAAGCATTTTAACAATTCATATTTCTGAACATTTTGTTATGAACACAGCCAGAGAGATAACTTTTGGTGCTAAAAGCTACAGCTATAATAGTGCTAGATGCCATGGTGATACCAGAGGAATCTCTTCTTTTGTTTCCTCACAAATCCCAATCCACTGTGAGGTACGGGTTGAAATTGTGCGCAGCGCCAGTTACGGCTTTCAATTGCTAGATATCTGTGCTCGACAAATTCCCATGTAATTGATTTGTTTTTTTAAACAAAATATCACAATTAATTAAAACTATTAGAGGAACATCACAGTTCAAAAATAATCGGTCAAATAATATAGTTTGTATTATAAAATATTATTTGTATAACTTGTCGCTTTTTAGAATAATAATATACTTTAAAAACTATTAAATAAAAAAGAAAGATGAGAGATAAAAAAAAAAATATTAAAGACACTCTTAAATTTCAATTATGATATCATCTATATTATAAAAAAAATCTTGACAAGCTAAATATAATAATATAAAAAAATTATCAATAATAACCCAAATATATCATATTTATCCTTTAAAGGTGGAGAATGACTCACTTCTCTTTGACGACAAGTGTGATCCACTCAAGTCATCGTTAATGACCTTTCTTAGTGTTGTTGGATTTATCTCATCAAGATTTTTTTTATAGTACTGGTGTTGTCCCAATCAAAGTTTTAATATATCTTTAAAATTTATTTATTTATATTTATTTTTTCCTCTCTTTTACCATTGAAAATTGTTATTCTAAATAGCAATAAGTTATAAAAATTATATTTTTCAATCATAACATGTATAAAATAGGCTATCTTGTCTTTTCTTTTTTTCAATCATGTTGTCTCGTAAATATTTATTAAAAATGTGCTAAAACAAGAAAAAAAACCATATAATTTTAAAAATAATTTGGCGCAAATTTAGAATATTTAGAGAGAGGGTCTGTGATGGACTAATTAGACTATAACAAAGTCAATGATAGGTTTGAAGATTGGTTAGGTAGCTCTTGGTTTTGGAGACCAAGCAGGCAAAAACGCCATCCATGGTCTTGACTAATGGGGTATGCTGATAACGCTCCTTCGCGAACCTTATCCTAGTGGTCCCTGTCTCTTTTACATGTCACTTGCAAAAAAGAAAAAATAATAATAATAATAATTAAACGGTACTGTCACAGTCATGGAAATTAAAGAGAGCAGAAGAAAAATCCAAAGTTTTTGTCATTCAACTACTATATTGGAGTCCACCTGGCATGGGGAATCGATATTAATCCAAAGTTTTTCTTCCAAATATATTAGCATATATAGAATTGATAATTTATATTTAAAAAATACATCAAATTACCCACAACTCAATGCTATATATACATTATAGCTTTGTTTTCAATGTTTTTTTTTTACTTAGATGATCACCGGCAGGCATCACCGGCCGGAACTTATTACATGAAATTTGCACGATGGCTAGGTTGTGTGCTCTCACTCTCTCTTTGGCAGGAAAATCCATGATCTGTGTGCCTTTTATTGACCATTTTTTAAGCAGAACCTATAGCTAGTGTGGTTGAATCCACTCGTCTGCATACACGTTGTAGTAAAGCTTCATGCTATCTCTGGTGTCTTTCACTAGGATAAATAAATAAATAAATAAAATACTATATGATATAATATTGACCTTCTCCGGTCAATTGGATCCATTGTAATGATGTAAGGTTGTGGGTTTGAGAGCTATGCCGACACCGCATAGTGTTTAGGGCTACTGTTTATGAAGAGGAATATCAGCGTGGTCTTAATTATGGTTCCAGAAGAAATGCTTTCTTTTGGAAATCAGTGAAGTGAGTGAAGAAGGCAGATTGCTTTGGGTTAATTCGGGGGGAATAAATAAATAAATAAATAAAGAGTGAAGATGAAGACACAGCATCACCTGTCCTCCAACCATCAAGAGTCAAGGGTTGACCAACTAGGTTGTTCGTTCTTAGAAAGCAAAACGAGAGAGATCAAGAAATTACCTCTAATGATATATATATATATATACTCCCAATATTGAAATAGAATTAGCAAGTGCCACCTGGCAGGCACCAGCTGGGAGTCTTTGGTTTTAATTTTCCACAGCAAGGATCCCTCGTATATATTAATTTCATCATCTCATCGTTATTATAATTAATTAATTCCCTTTATTTTCCTCAGCGTGAATTTCCTCTTTTATAACTTTGCCGCCGAAAGTCAAGATCATGTAGGTTTTCCATGCATAAAAAAAAGGGAGAAATTTTGTATGCTCGTGTTATGTTAAATGAACCAACGTAAAAAAATATTTAAGTTTTTAGTAAAAAATATTAAACCTAAAAATACAATTATTTTGAATTTTTTTTCCATCAAGATAAATTTTCATTGCAAGATAAAAAAATTTACGTGTATATTTAATATAGAATGACCTTTTAATAACCGGTTAAGTATGCAGGTCTAACCTTTCTTTAATTTATTTTATTATAGAGGTTGATGATATATTATTTTTCCTTTATTTTTTAAAATAAAATTGTTGTGCAAACAACATGTTCGCCATTTGCCTAGTTTTCAGAAGCCAAAGCAACAAAAAACTAGGTAGAAAATTGATTTTGGTTTTTTGGACAAAGTAAACTATTTTCCAACTAATTTTTCACTTGAAAATACTGAGAAACACCCAACAAACCTTAAAAAACCATTTGTGCCCTTAAAGTAGCAAAAAGTCAATTAAAAACTAAAAATTCAAATGAAGATAATTAATTTGGTTGCTGAAATCTCGACAACCAAATTATTTTTTTTTTACATTTATTTCTCGAAGAGTCTCTTCTCCCAGACTAAAAATGATAAAATTGAAATTTAGAATCAAAATAAAAATTGTAAAATCTTGGGATTAGACATGTATTATTTCAATTTTTTACATTTTAATCACTTTTTTTTTTTAATTTTATAGGTTTATCGTAATTTTATGGAGACTAATTTCATGAACATTCTTGAAAACATCAATTTGTTGAGTTCATGACTCAATATTGAGCTCTCTCTATTTTGAATTTAATTAAGCAATAAAGGAACTCTAACTTACCGACAGAAAATCCTTCCAATCTTTCTATCAAAAAGGTTTTTTTAAACTTGAATTTGTTCGATATTGATTGTATGAAATGGCTTATAAACTTTATTTGTTTTAAAAGGAGGTCCCTACATATTTATTTATTGAAAGACGAGACAAAATCGTTTTTTGGTTTACTTTCTAGAGTTCATTAAAATGTATTTTGACTTTCAAAAATATATATAAAAAAAAGTGTAGAAATTGAATTTGAAGCCCCAAATCAACGGTCTTCTAATTTTACTGTGACCTTCTAGGAAAATATCATCCTTATTGCAGACAACACTTTGCCTGTCTCAGTTTTTTTGTTTTTTTAAATGATTGGGCAGTGCATTGGCCTGACATCCATGCTAGCTTAGAGAGCTTCCTTCCTTTTTTAAATTTTATTTTTCTTTTTTCTTTTTTTTATCATTTTATTATTTATTATTTTCTCCAAATAAATTTTACTTAATAATTAATGGTTATTTTCTGATTTTTTCTATAGGCTCATTAATAAAGTTAACCACCCTTTTAATATAGGTTAATTTAGCAACCTTTTAATGTTTTTTTTTCTATTATTGACTTTATTAACTATATTTTTTTATATGAGATAAATAATTAATTGTGTGTCTCTTTCTTTTATTGATAAAAATAAAACATATTCATATGATAAAAGCAAAACATATTAAGTTTATTTCTATCTCATTATTTAAATGAGAAGTTTATTCGGTGACCCAAGTTTTTTTTATTTTTTTTTTACCCTTTAATTTTTTTTAATTTAGCAACTTTATTTTTATTTTTTATTGGACTATCTCGTTTGCAAAACATATGCTTGTCATTGCAAGATTTTACTCGTGGATTTTGACGACCTCACCCGGTTTTGTTGGTGTTTTATTTTTTAAAATTTGTTTTCATTAATTATTTTATCAGTTTCATCCTTCTATATTTTGTTTATTAAGGATTGAAATTTTTTTTTTTTTTTATGGTATCAAGTCATGAATTTTATTTTTATTTTTTAAAATACAATGACAAGCATCGACCTAAATCAGTTGAACTTGTCGGTCCCATGCACATTACAGCTCTAGGGAAGCATTATTGTAGCAATAAGCAACTGCTACATACTCCATATATGCCCATCTAGGGAGGTAGATGTTTGCTTTAATATTGCTTTATATATATATATAGTCTTTCAAGATATTTGTCCAGTTACAGACATGACTAGGGACGGGCAATAGGGTTCCCCCTTCTTTTGTCTTTTGGATGGACAAGATTTCAAACAAGAAGAACATGGATCTATGGCGTAACATTTCCGGCCTATATTTATATATGAAAATCTGCAATTGCTAGGAAATGCTGAATAGGCAAAACTGACGTGGTACCATATTAGCTTGGTGCTTAACAGATTGGAGTGGTTAATCACTCTCTAATCATCTTAAATTTTCTTGTTTTTATATATATATGACCATTGAGACGAGAATGGAGCTCCTCTGCTACACTTTCCCAGCTACCACTCCTCTGCTACACTTTCCCAGCTACCAAACAATTAATCAAATCATAAACTTTTTTTCTTCCGACGTGCCGAATTAATAATGAAAGACGTGCATGGCCACTCATCAAGCAGGAACAGTTAAACCGGCAGTGGTGATTGTGTTTTCTGGGCCCTTTTGAAACTGACAACAAATGGACGTATAAGGTGCGCCTCCAGACCACTTCATCATATCAGAGTGTGGACAGAATTTCTTCCTAGACTTTTTCGTCGTTATTGCATATTCAAAAGTACAATAGAATCATTTGTTCGTTAACTACCAATTACTTAATTGATATTTGTTACTATAAAAAAATTGAGATGCTTAGTAGATAAGGTTATTTTTTACGGAAATGCTATGAATTCATTAAGGGATCATCCAATTTTCATAATCATGCATGAATTTTCTATTATCCTATTATATATTAGATAGGGTGGCTGCGCTTCATTATGTACCGGATAAAATTATTTTTCTATATTTATTGCCAACAAATGTTAAAATAGCGTTAGTGCTAATTAAAAATTGAGTAGAGAAGCTCATAGGAGGATACATATTAATATATTTGATTTTATAATGTAGAGATTTGTTTTTTTTTAAAAAAGAACAACTATACAACAACAAAATTGGTTTTTTAAGAAAAGTAATAATTTAAAATGAAATGAAAAAAAAAATTTTGTGGTATAATTCCTCCTTTCCTTCTTAATATATTTTTATTAAACAATTTTTTTTATTACTTGGATTTTTAATTTGATAAAATTGAAATAAATTATAACAGATATTAAAAAATCAAAATAACTTGATATAAGTATAGAAAAGACATCCCTCCAATAATAATAAAAAAACAGTGTTTCAATAATTTTAATGTGAGCATATTAAAAAAAAATATAAGAACAACACCCCACTCACGCATTATCACGTTTAATTTTTGTAGTCCTTCAAAGGCATTAAAGGAAAGACAGCGAATAAAATTTATTGTAACTTGATTTTGACCCCCGTTTCAAACTTTCAAACAAGATTTCTAAGAAATATGAAAATATATCAAAATGTATTTTTTTGTAATTTGACCAATTTTTGGCTATTTTATAATTTTTAACCTTTTTGCTTATTGTATGCAAGTTAATAAATCTTCAAAATAAAAAAAGTTTCTAAAAAAATCATAAAAAGAAAAGATAAGAGAGAGTATGGAATAAGAGGGAATGTTAGGTGGTATAAACAGGAGAGTGAATAGAGTGAAGGTAGGAATAAAGAGAAAATAATGAAAAAACATGCAAGAGAAAAAAGAAAGAGGAAGAAAGAAAGAAACAAAAAAACAAAAATAAATCCATCTTCTTGCTTCCCTCTCTAACTAAGAAAAAAAATATAATTTAAACCTTAGCCACCATTTATCTCTACCTCCTTCATCAGCTACCAACACCATCTACCACCATCATGACTTTTCACGGATAGCAGCCAACATCCTTCTTCCACCGTAGATGTACCAACCCACAAACCCCATCAATAAAAATCAAGCCCGAACTACCCAAACTAGCCTTACCATGAACTTGTGCCTTCCCCTCTTTTTGACAACAATTATCTCCTATGTTCCAACAACATAACCAGTTCAAAAGAAAGAGAGAGAATACGAGAGAGAACTGAAACTTCTGTAACCTAATCTCTCTCCATGAGTGACAGTGGAAGACACTGCGTATATAGAAAGAAAAACCAAGAAGTCACACATCTAGTGGAGTGACTCCTATGCCTCCAACCTCACTAGCCCGTGAAATGACGTGCCAATCACATTGGTTGCCTACCTATACATGACTTGCACACACAACCACTGCCTCCTATTGTTCCAATCACTTTTGGTCCACCCCATCTATTCTAGAAGATCAATTTTGAATCGCAAATATTATTTTAATGATTATTTTGGTTTATTGTTGATTTTAGTGTGTATTAAGATGAAAGTTTTTAAGATTGAACAAATTTTAATGCATTGTTGTTGATGTTTTGTTATGAATATTTGTGATATTTGAAGTGTATGGGCCACGTTGTTATGTGGCAACCCGAGATATGATGTTGCAGAGAAATTTATTTTAATTGTGGAATAAGGTTAGAATCAATACTCCACGAAAGGGTCAGAAGGATTGGGTTGCAACAGGTTTATCTGAGCCATAATAGTTTGGTCTTGGTGTGAAATTTGATATGTGTTGATGTTATTTTTTTGAATTATAATGTTTTGTGGATGTTATTTTCATTGAGTGGTAATGTTGTCTACCCATCTAGAATAAGTAAATTATCATCGGTTGTTTTAAAGTTTTGATTGGTGGATAATAAAATTTTTTAATACATCATGTTATTGTATTTAAAAATTTCTTCACACACACACCAAAATGATGATGATGATGGCCCTTTTGTTGTCTGGATTTGAATTTTCCATGATCATGTGTGTTGAATCTATTATTGTATTCTTGTTTTAGGATATCTTTGTTTGATGCGGCAAGTGAAATTGGGTTAGATCAAAATGATCTCACATAAACCTATATGGTTCAAAGGGTGTTCTTCAAACCCGTTTCAATCAATATAATATTTAAAAGGCTTATGTCTATCATTTGCTCATCATCCATATAGGCCCAAGACTCTTATTTCAAAAGTAAGGATTAGGTCTTGTTACAAGGTCTATGTCCCAATTCACTACTTAAAACCTCATACCTCATACCTTTAATAAAAATCATACATATAGCGATTTAGGCAAATTTAGCATGTAAGTGCAATAAGCACATTTATTATTAAAAACAAACACAAAGTAACTTATTTTCAATACGATGCATAGGGTAGATGACTATCTTCTCTATCACATAATTAGTCCTTTATCTAGAACCTCTAAAATACTAGTTAGGATTCTTATTTATCATAAAACTAGATGACAATTTTTTTATATATATTTTTACCTTTTTTATACATAATTCGCCTTGATGTCCTATATGACAAAATCTAAGGAAAAAAAAGAAATCATGAAGGTTTGTACAAAAATAAAGCTTGCTGATATTATAAAAATATATATCATAATCTCATTAAAACAAAAGTAAAAAGTGAACAATATGTTACAAAATAATATCATAAATATATTTTAAATCTTTTAATTTAATCAAATTAAATTAAAAAGAATAAAGAATAAATTGCCTTTACAAATAAAGGCTAGAGATATAGGCTTAACCCCTAAAAAAAAGGGTCAAGCACAAGTGGGCTTGCAAGCACGTTGTCCACTCTTTTTTGAAATAAAAAAGAAGAGGACATGTCATGCGTAGTAGTAGACGATGTGTGGCTTTCTAGTATGATTACAGGTCACACAAAGTGGTTGGAAAGTCGGGTTTCGCCACTTTGATGTAAAAATATTTGCTTTTCAACCCTTTTATCATCCAAAAACTTCTAAAAAACTCTTTATAGACCTTAATAAATAACTCAATAACCTCGAATTTGTCTTTAATCTCCCAATGAAAAAACCAATCCAATTCAAGAAATATTTTAGAGTTTCTATCTACCTTTTCCACCAAGATAAAGGGTTAAAAACATTATAATGGAACCTATTGATACCCAATAATAACTTTTTTGGTGACTAGATTGTGGGCAATCAACCCACTTCCTCTACCTTCTTTCATTTTCCTGCTACCCTCTATCTCCTCTCTCAAAATCAAGAATTGAAACGTGAACAAAATGAAGTATAAACCAAAATGTAAAAACCTCAAGAAATAGGGATAAAAAACACGCTTCATGCACAACGGAAAAAATAGGATGAATATTTGTTTCAATTTCAAATTCGATCCCTAAAGTTTCAATTATTTTGAATCAATAAAAATGAATTTTATTTTTGCAAATTGAGCATTAACTCAACGTTGGAACATATTTTTGACACCGCGATATCCCCATATCAAGTCAATCAAAGTAAATCACAAAGCTCAATCCCAAAATCAACTCAATGTAAAAGGATCACATTAGAAAAAGAAGTCAAGTTCCAAAAACAATTAAAGGATAAAAAAGAAGAACTAAGTTTTGAATTTTTTTTTTAATTGAATATTTTGTTCATTAGACTTTGTAATTTTTAATTGAATATTTTTATGATTTATGGAATATCAATTTTTTGAAATCGAATTATAATTATTGCTAAAAATAGCAGTTAAGAGAATGAAGACTAATTTTGACATTAAAAAAAATTCACATTACTATATTGATGAGAGTCAGACATGAAAACCAAAGAGATAAAAGAAAAAGAAAAGAAAAGATAAGAAAGAAAAAAAAAAGGGTTGTTAGAGCCACATTACAACTTTGACATCATCACATGTTGCTGGATAAGTAAGCCCTCAATGAGTCAATTTCAATAGTACCAAGGAAGGCCACCTCAAAGCTCGGAGAAAACTGCATACACCTCCATAGTATAATGGGCTTCCTCACATGTTGACGCTTGTATCATACGAGCAAATAACCTTTTTCTTTTTTGTTTAGTTTAGTCCCTGATTTGACTAAAAAAAAAGGCTAAATATTTCTTCTGCTTCAAAATCGGTTTCTAAATCTGTAATTGTTTTTATTTAATAAAACTAATTTATTTTACCAAATCAAGCAATTAAACAAGTGCTAGAATTTTTTTTTTTCTGACATCACGAGAACCTTATATCAAGTCAACATAAAAAAAATTATTAAACCCAATTACAGATAAATTCAATGTGAAATAAATAATTTTATTTTAAAATCCAATAACTAAGGAAATCAAAGAGAAAAAAAAGAACACTATACATCACTATTAAAATTCACAGTGTAATTTGTCTTGTTCCACGGTAAAATCATAAACTCTTATATATATATACAAACACACCGATGTCTTTCGTGCATTTTGCACCAATACATACTGAACAAAATATTCAAAACATTCGGTTAAACTCAATTGCTTGAACCATACTGAGTAATAAAACCCGCTTAGGTTTTTGATGACTCGGTAAATTTAGATTTTATTTTAATAAAAATAATTAATCTAAAATGTAACAATCCATGTCCTTCAAGTTATTATAATTATTATATATATATATATATATATATATATATATATATATATATAAAGGAAAACTCTCCGTACGGAAACTTGAATGTACGTTTTGACTTGAAGAACCCAACTTGCCTAACCTAAAATTCCAAAGAAGCAAGCCGAACACGTTGAAAATGTACTGGATTCAACTTTGTGACCAATTTATCTAACATGGGAACATCAATAAAGATATTCAAATTCTAAATGCTATCTCCACTCCTGTTTTGAAATTGTCTTTTGAGAGTCGGTGGTATCTGACTCGGTGCTTCTATTTTCTAAATAATATAAATAAATAAATAATAAAGCAGGCAAAACACTAAATACGGCAATCTGAATTCGCTTCGTGCCATCCTCACTTCCTCTATTTATTAATGAAAAATGCTTGCTTTGCTCTCTGTCATTCCCGCGTTTTCCTTGTCTTTGTCCTACTTTGACTTTTTCTTTCTATGGTAAGGACCCACTTATTTAATATTTTCTCTAAGTATTATATTCGTTCTTTATTCACCAGTATCTTGATTAAAATTGAATTTATTTTTTTAATAGTACATCTTTTATATTTGATGTTTTCAATTTAATTTAATCGTTTTTTAAATATCTATCCTTATATTTGGATTTAAAAAAGGGAAGTAAATCATGCATACATGCATGCATGTATATATGCCTCATCCAATTTCAAATGATTCCATTGGACAATATCGTCATTGAATGAAATGACCATAGAGCCCCTTTACATGATTACAAATTATTCAGGCATTTGCGCGTTTCTGTTGGTCCTATTCCTATAGTTTTAATCTGGGGCGGTCAACCCGGTGTTAAATTTACTTCATGAGTTTTGATTAGATTATCAGATAATTCTAGGTTTATTTTTAATTTTTTTAATAAAAAAATATTATTTTTGATTTAAAAAATAAATAATTAACAAATTACAACTATTTTTTTTTTTATCTTCTTCTATTTTTTTTTACTTGGCCCAATTTGAATCTTAGATTGTCCGAATTTCAGGTCGACCTGTTAGAACTGCATCAAGTTTTAAAACAATAATTATAACCATAAATTTTATATAGTGACAAATCAGTTATAGTTTCTAAATCTGGTTTGGTCAACCCGATTTTAAATTTACGTCATGAGTTTTGATTAGATTATCGGATAATTCTAGGTTTATTTTTAATTTTTTTTAATAAAAAAATATTATTTTTGTTTTAAAAAATAAATAATTAACAATTTACAACTATTTTTTTTTAATCTTTTTCTATTTTTTTTATTTGTAAATATATCAAAATAATTTTTTTTCTTTCATAATAGCATATTAAAATTATTAAAAAAATACTAAAAGTTATTAATTTAATAGTTTTTTCAAGATAAATATTCCTTTGAAAAGCAAAAGTATAATGAAGGCCAAAAGATATTAATTAGGTAATTAAAATATGGGGATTTAGTTGAATATTAACTTAGAGGAGTGCTAAAAACAGCTATCTGCCCATACCCAAACGTAGACACCGGTCAATTAATCTTTTTAGAGAATATGACATATTTACATTGAACTTATCTCTATTCATGAAAATATCTTAAATTTTATTTTAAATATATTTATATAAGAGGTGCAGTGTTATTACGATATATCTATGTTAATGTCCATTTTAAAACAATGTTTTAACTGGAGTTTCTTAAATTATTATTTTTATTTATTTTTAAAAAGCATCAGCTACCATTATTTTCAATACCACTTGATATACACGCATTCATCAAACATTAGCGGAAATAGGAAGAAAAGTTTTTTTCATGGCCCCTTCTACAAATTTGAAATTTTAACTCTAACACTAGAAGATTTTAAATTTTGCCCTCCTTAATTTATTTTTTCTTAATTTGACCTCTAACTAAATTTTTTTAACTCCGCTCCTGTTTATATATATATATATATATATATATACATATATATATATATATATATTAATTTAATTGTTAAAAAATTATTAATCTATCTATCTAAATAAATGAAAGGATAGTTAGGTCACCGTAAATAAAAAAAATCTTATAATAAAAAATAAATAAAAAGGAAAAAAAGCACATGGAAATTAAAGACAACAGTAAAGGAAAGTGTGATTGTGATTATTTTTTAAAGTGTTTTTTATGTTAAAATATATTAAAATGATGATTTTTTAAAATTATTTTTGAAATCAACTTATTAAAACGATTTAAAATATATAAAAAAATATTAATTTTTTATAAAAAAAAATTCACGGATTGGACCGCGATTTCGATCTTTCTATAAAGAAACGTAAACTTTTTGAGGCCATTTATATACAGGAAAGCGCAAAGCATGACTGAGAAAAGGGAGTGTGCTGGTAAAAAATCTGATGATGCCTGCTGCCTTCCACAATATCACACTAGGTCTACCTGTACCGTCCTGATTAATCTATCTTTTCCATGATTTGCGGCCACTAATTACTCCTGCTGACCAGACGCTTTTATCGCCGAAAATGAAATTTCACTCTGTTCTTGTTTTCCCGTTCACGTTATTGCCCTGATTTTTCCACGAGTATTTTTTTTAAGAAATAAAAAATAACTAATTGAGTCAATAGGTAAATCCATGATGAGATTGACCCGTTTAAATTCTGGTTTAATCGATACAAGTTAACCTTAATTAAAGAAGAGGACTTCCTTGATGTAGTTCTTTTTTAGATTAACAATATATTTTAATTTGAAATCTATTGTTATCTACTCAAAATCAAATAAAATCTTAAAAATATTTTTTATTTAAAAATATATAAAAGTAATAATTTTTATTTTTTTAATATCGAGATATCAAAATAATCTAAAAATATATATAAAAATTTAAACTAAAAAATTTAAAAAATTTAAATTCTAATAACATCGATGTAAGTTAATCTATTAATTAAAAAAGAAGGCTTCATTAACCTAGTTTTTTTAGATTAATAATAGATTTTAACTTAGAATCTGTTGTTATCTACTCAAAATCAAATGAAATATCTTAATTGTACAAGAACATGTTGTTTTTTAAAATATTTTTTATTTAAAAATATATTAAAGTAATATTTTTTATTTTTATTATTTTATTTTTAATATTGAAACATCAAAATAATAAAAAAATATATAAAAAAATAAAATTTTAAAACATGGTTTAATTGGTTTTTTTTAAAAGACGTGAAACATTTGCACTGCCCTATTTGTGTTTCAGAAATGGGAAGACTTGCAATCAATTCATTGCCCGGCGGTCGGGCGACCAAAACATCATGAAACATGGCCAAATGTAAACTCCATGAAGAATTGAGTGATCCTCGTAAACAAAGAAGGATTTGCTGACTTCCTCACTGCTCCTTCTTCTATAAATACTGCTCAAATCCTAGCCCTTCAAATTTATAACCACCGCTAGATTTCAAAAGAGCAAACCTCAATAATAGTCCCATATCTTTAGGTAAAATCTTGTTTAAGCCCCCAACTTATTTTTTTTCTCTATAAGCTTTACAATGTTTCAATGAATTTCTTAAATAAATCATTCCTTCGGTTACAAATGCAAATAACATGATTTTTAAGTAATAACGTGAAACTAATTAAATATCTATTTTTTTAATAAAAAAATATTAATTTTTTTAATCTCTTTGTTTTGAATCACATGATCGAATTACTATATAAAAAAACATAAAACCTTGTTTTTTTTATGTTATATTGTCTACTATATCACGTGATGAGAGGATTTTACTAAATTCAAGTCTATAACGGGGAAGATAAATTAAGTTAGTTTTTTACATGATTACTTAACAATCTTGTTAATTGAAATTACTAAAAGGATGTGATTGAAAATTCATTGTTACATTAGGTACCTAATTGAAAATTGTTCTTAGGTTTCCCATCTCAGAATTTACATTGCATAGGCATGGTCTTTATAAATCTGACTTTTCAACGCGGAGGAAATGCCAATTAACCCAGTAGTTGGTACAAAATCACAACCCAGGTTTATTCCCATTTTGCCCCTCCCTCCCAAGGACACACTACACATACCATGATTTGACATACACGAAGTACTCTCCTCTCCTCTCCTCTCTCTCTAGTTCAAAGAGCAAGAATTCAGAAAGATTTGAAGCCAGCCCGGTATCATTTTGTAACTTACAAATCCAGTACAAACACAAGATCAACCTGATCGTCTCATTTTGCAACTTAAAAAGCGCGTGAAATGTTAGTACTAATAGCAGTAGGAAACACTCCGATTTGAAGATTTCAATGTTGTCCCAAACAACAAACCTGACATCTGCTGATTTATTACACTGATTGTCTCCTTTCCTTATCTCTTATTTGTCACTTTGATTTGAAAAGAGCACTCACCTATTAAGCAGCTTGGGGTCTGGGGGCAGTTACAATCTTTGCTGTTTTTGGGACAGGCGAAGGCAGAGATAAAAAGAGTGAAATTCGCTTTGGAACATGCAGTGGATCTGATGCAGATGGTATTCTGAGCAGGTACTGATGAAGTTAGGTTCTTGAGAAAAAAAAAAGATTGCATTTTTAGGATTTTCTTTGGCTACCCAGAAATAAGAAAGAGAGGGGAAGAGAAAGTTAAAAAGGAAAAGAAGTTTTCAGGCAGCAGCGTTTGGAAAAGCAAGATACCATAGTTCTTGTTTGGTATGTGAAATGCTCTACTTAATTCAGCTGATTGTACCTTTTCTGCCTTACCTAACAAAAATTTTATCTCCATCCTGTGCTTTGTTTCTACAAATATTTTTCTAGTGAAGTAAGATAAAATGTTAAAAAAGCACACTTTCTTACTTAATTTGCTCTCTCTCATATTATCTTTTGCTAATATTCTTCTCTCTATTAGTAATACCTAAATGATCCATCCACTTGTGTCCCAGTGCAGGATTTTGAATCTAGCAATGTCACTGGCAATCAAACCTCATCTCCACCATCAAAATCACAGAATGCACAAACCCACGTCAACAAACAGCAGAGACTGGACACAGATCTACAAAATTTATGGCATGGAACAATGGCAAACATTACTTTTTCTCACATTTCAAGCTATTCTCTTCTCCATTTTATCAATCCTTTTCCTCCTTTACTTCCAACCAATCTGTCAATTTCTAGACACTCTCTTCATCTTCACCCCCACCAGCTCCACCGGTGGTGGCAGTGCAGCACGTTTTGCTGCTGGATTCACCGGCTGCGTGACAGCACTGTCAGCTGTTTGTTTGTTTTTCGCGGCCGGAAACTTCTTTTATAGTGCTGTTGGGTTGCACTATGAAATGGCGCAAAGGATCGTGAGTTGTGTGAATGATTGGTCTACTGTTAAGGTTGCTCTTGATATTGGGTGCGGCCGTGGGATTTTGTTGAATGCGGTGGCTACTCAGTTGAAGAAGACAGGGAGTTCGGGTCGGGTTGTTGGGTTGGACCGGTCTAAAAGAACTACTTTGTCTACGCTTCGAACCGCCAACATGGAAGGTGAGTTTTGTTGGTGTTGGATTAAGTTAAGCACCTTTTGATAATCCTTCACATACTGACCTTTTTACTAAATTTATTATTTATTTTTGCGTTTGAGTTTGAGTTTAGTTTTCACAATGATTGTGTTTTTTTTTTTTTTCAATTTTAGAGGCTATGATTAGTCCTAAACATGTTCTAATTTTTATGCATTTATGCTTTTATATTTATGGCTGCTGTGAATTTTTTGAATTTGGTTTTTACGTAATTGGTGGTTCGGTTTAGTTTCTGGTTGTTTGGTTGTGGCTGCTCTTGTTTTCCTAATGTTTTTTGGAGTTTTGGTTCAAAATTAGTTTAAGTTATGCAGGTTATTGAGCTATTTGCAGTTTTTTTCCCCAGTTTTGGTTCAATCTTGAAGCACCAATCTCTTTCTAGAGGGTATCTTACATGACAAATCTTAAGTTTCTTAAAAGTTCGGAATTTATTCTTTGTAGATGGGAACAATTTTTTTTTTCTTTTGCTAAAACTCAAATTTAATTTAATACATGTACTAATTGTTATAATTTTGTGGTACAAACTTTTGTCAATTCGAATATATATTGCTAACAATTGTGGCAATTTCACTATGAGAAATTCATACTTGAGTTCTGGTTATTGAATTAACTTGCAGACTATCTTCTACTTGCACATGCCCTTAATTGCTTAATTGTTTTCGCTTATAGATGATGGATTTATTATGATTTGCATGAACAGGTGTGGGAGAGTATGTCACTTGCAGAGAGGGTGATGTGAGGAGTCTACCGTTTGGTGACAACTATTTTGATGTTGTGGTATCAGCTACTTTTGTACACACAGTTGGAAAAGAGTATGGCCATCGGACAGTGGAGGCCGCAGCAGAAAGAATGAGGGTGTTGGGTGAGATGGTCAGGGTTTTGAAGCCCTGTGGTGTTGGGGTTTTGTGGGATCTACTACATGTGCCGGAATATGTCCGACGACTCCAAGAATTGAAGATGGAGGATATTAGGGTTTCAGAGCGGGTAACTGCTTTCATGGTGAGCAGCCACATCGTATCATTTCGGAAACCTAGTCAGCACGTGCTGGGTTCTGGTGAGGTTCGCCTGGATTGGAGGTTCTGATGTGCTAGTACACATCCTAGTTATTTGTCAAAAAATTAGGAAAAAAAATAAATCAAGATGAAAAAATAGGAAAAGAATTAGAGAAATATACGTAAGTTACTGGTGATCTTACTTTCAAAAGTCTGGGAAGACGAAGCCGGCCCAGATGCCTTGTTGAAAACGTATACATGTGATGTAGTAGTGTTATTGTATATCAATGAAGGAACTGATTGCAAATTTACTGTTTCTTAAACTGATTTTTTTGAATTGATCGTGGAGTCATATTTTGAATTGCTGCATGCCTGTGCATCTTGGCATTCATGTCAAGCCGGAAAAGAAGAGTGAAATTTCTGAATTTCATCCTAATTCATGAGATCATAGAACAGCATTTCAGTCCTTCAGAGTTTTGTCAAAAGATAGAATCAGACCTCTCATGATTATAGTTAAACCATACAAGGAGATTAGTTTGCGTTTTAATTACAGGATAGCATGGTTAATCTTGGATTCTAAGTTATGATCATAAACTTCTTTATACAAAGGTTATCATTGTATCTAGAAAGTTGATGAAACATGTTGTGTTCTGCTTTACAAAAGTTAGCACAACCAAATAGGTGGTTGGAGCTCACCATACAATTGTTTCAAAACATAGTATTGGACTTTTGTAATCATTGAAATTACAAGTGGAAAGAGTTTTGTGTAGATCCCAAGGATAGCCGAAGCCCATGTCTCTTGATAATATAGCTGCTGCTGCTGCTTTCCACGTTCATGTGACCTCGCCTGCCTGGAAAAAAGACATTGGGATTGAAGAGAGTGATATCCTACTTTCTTTCTCTTGCTTTTTCTTGGTTGAAGATTCAAGACAGTGATATATCTGGTGGGATGCAACTTTGGTGGACACCCTGAGCTTGGAGAGTCGATGAGGATTTGTTGTCAAGTCAGTCCTTGATCTTTGATAGGGAAAAACATGTGATGTTTTGAGTCAACTGGGAGCGAGTTAGGTTGATATTGAATCTCTTCATGATTACCATGAAAGTTACAGAGAATAAACTTAAAGAAGAGAAAAAACTGCAGTAAAGCCGAAATAATTAGCTCTGGTTAAATCTTTTCCTTTTTGAACCATAGTATCTTGGAACCATGCACGCCGAGGAAAAAACAACTAGCCATCCGAGCCAAGTGCTGCAAAACATCTTTATCGGCTATTGTTTATTAGATCATCCTCGTGAATACTGGCGAGCCCTTTAGTGTTTTAATTGCACCATGTGCTCGATCATGATAAACAAATATAACTCCATTTTTTTTCTTAGTGAAGTTTTTATTTTAAATGTTGATGTCCATGGAGACAAATCGGATGCTTTATTTAAAGCATAAACCCTGACACCATAATGTTTATGAGTTATGACTGCTACTTTCTTTTTTCCATGAAGCATCATCCCAGATTTGTTGCAGGTGGTTAACTGGATCTTAAAGCAGCCTGAGCAGGAGGTGGACACCACAATATTCAGGCCATGTGGTCTGCAATTTAACTAAACAAGAGCGATATCTTGCTAATTAAGATGCAGTTTTGTGGGGAGTTGAAGGTATGGCCAGGTTGGTGCCCCGTCGGCATCGTAGTCGTTGATGGAGGAAACACAGGGCTCGGAGTGGGGAGTGGACAACGGAAAATTAATCAGTTAGATGGGAAATAAATCCTATGCAATCATTTCCTGCGATGACCCTTCTAATTTTCTTGAGCTCAAGCAAAGATTTGTTTTAGAGAAGAGGAGAATTTAGCCACCAGGATGCTCTCCAATTCTCACTGCCCGGAACCTTAAATGTAAATTTCACTTAATTGACTTGATATAATGGGGGTGTTTATCACAAAATAAGTAATTATTTGAAATCAATTTTTTTTAGTATTTTTTATTTATACATATATTTAAATATATATATTTTAAAATTTATTTTTAATATTAATACATCAAAAGAATTTAAAAATATAAAATAAATTAAATTTTTAAAAAATCAAAATTCTTGAAAAAAATACTTCACTTGCGTTCTCAAATGCTTTCCAGGTATGTTTGAGATTGTAATAGTAGTGGCGGTTTAAAGTGTTTTTTGCTTAGAAATGTATCAAATTAAAGTTTTTTTTTAATTTTTTAAAAAATTATTTTTGATATCAGCATATCAATATGATTTGAAACCATAATTTTTTTAAATAAAAAAAATTAAAATTTGAGGGAACGCGATCGCATTCCAAACATATAATAAAATTGAAATTATACCACAAATCATGGTAATAAGATAATACATTTCTAATATGACTGTACCAGCTATTTGCTTGCATCAATGATGTAATTAGATATCAAAATCATAGATTATTGTGAGAAAAAAAGGGATTAAACTAACAACATTATTAAATTATTAAATGAGTACAAAAAATCAAAATAATTTTCTCAAGTATTAGTTGATAAATCCATGGATTAAGTTTAGGATGAAGAAAAATGAAATGTTCTTTGTAGCAGCACATAGAGGTTAGAAAATCTAAATATTTGGGGAATCGAATGATTTTTTATTTATTACACAAACTTATCTTTATTATTTTACCATAAATGCTTTCATTTTTATAAATCCCTTGGTGTGCTTCAGTATTCGAGTTTTTTCTAAATCCGAAAGCTAATAAAGATTTTAAAAATAAATAAAAGGGCCCAAAAGCAAGTATGGATAAATCCGATAAAGGCTGCGAATCTAGAACCAGCCAATCAAAAAAGCCGGTGTGGTTATTAGAAGGATATTTAGTAGCTCAAAGAGATAAACTTAGATGGATAAAGGGCCTGCTGAGGCCCAGTTTTAATATCCGAAAGACCCACAACTACTTTCACTGCATGTGTTAAAAAAGTTCCACTTCAGCGGTTCAGCCCTCTCCCCCTGACCTTACCCATTTCGAAACTCGCCCTTTTATTTATTTATTATTTATTTTATGGTTACCCTTTTGTCCTTTATTTATTTGTTAGGTAAAAACTCAAATAAGTCTTAGCTACTATAGCGGGTTTCTTGATGGTTATTTTTTTATTATATATATATATATATATATATATATATATATATATATATATTGAATTCTATAATCCATTTTTGTTAATAATTTAATTTCAATTTATATGTTTGTAGTAAGGTTGAAAAATATGTGAAGAGTTTGGACCAACACTTAATTGAAAACTTTAGGAACTAAATATTAATAAGCAATTTTTGGAGACTAAACTGAGTTGTAGCTTCGAAGCAATTTTGAGATTTTTCCAACCATATTTTATCTCTAACAAATTGGGAATTCTGTCATAATATGAATTTTTTTAATATAACCTTATTAAGGTTGTTTAATATTATTTTTGTTTTTAAATTTTATAAACAATATATGAAAACTTGTTTTTTTTTTGTTTTTTGAAAAAATAATAATATTGGCAACTAAAACTTTTAAAAATAAAAAAATAGGGTTTAAAAGTTTTTTAAACTAGTTTTTTCACACTATCAATGTGTTATGAGAAGAGCTAGGTTCGAGAGTGAGGAAATGATAATGGATGCCTGGGGTACTAACCATCAACTAGTTCAAGGCCCTTGAAATATATGTCGGGACCTAGTTTGAGGCCTTTAGGATTCAGGATGACACCAAACTTAGGGTTCTTGGGGTTTGGGTTAATACTTTGTTTGGGGCATTTAAAATTCATGAGAATATCAGGGTTTGTTTGGGATTATAACAGTTATAGTGGTTTAAAGTATTTTTTATTAAGAAATATATTAAAATATTTATTTTTTATTTTTTAAAAATTATTTTTAATATTAGCACATTAAAATAATCTGAAAATATCTTTTTTTTCATTTAAAAAATAAAATAAAATAAATTTAAAATTTTTAAAAACACAGTTTGCACTGCGTTGTAACAACATACACTCTTGGGTGTTCAGGTTCGTGTCAAGATCTGGTGTGAGATGTTTGTGATATAGTTTGGGACTAGGGTTGTGATTCTTGGGTTCATTCTCCGATTAAGTTCGTGCAAAGGCCCAGGGTGTTAGAGAGTTAACGTGGGACTAGGTAGGGGGTGATCAATGTTTGTACAAGAACCTGGGTTAGGGGGCTCAAAAGTCATTTGAAACTAGGTCTGGGGTGCCTGAGGTTTGGGACATGATCGGTACCAGGTTTGTGTTGGGTTTGATGTTGAGGTTTGCACCAAAGTCGGGTCTAGGATGCTTAAGGTTTGAGTTAGGATTTGGTTTAGGGTGTCCGAGGTTTGGGCTAGATTGGTGGTGGGTGTCAAACTAAGACAGAGTCTAGGGCACTTGTAGTTAAATCTGGGATAGTGATGGGGTTCGGAGTAGGGTCGAGAATCGTGTTGTGGTTCAGACTAACATCAATTTCAGGGATCAAGATTGGAGCTTGTCCGGGTTGCCTGCTGGCTCAAGCTAGGAACACTCTTATGGTCAGACTAAGACCTTGTCTCGGGAACTCAGGATTCAAGTTGGGGTTTACACTAAAGCCTTGATTGGGGTTCAGGGTAGATCCGATCTAGGATAGGTGTTAGGGCTTGGACCTGAATGAGTTCAAAGCACTTGTAGCTTGGGCTACAATGCTAGGGAATTTAGGGTTCGGACCATGATCAAGTCCAGGACGCTCGTTGTTCATGCTAAGACCGGTACAAATAAAGACCAAGTCTAGAGCGCCTGAGGTGTGGACTAGGGGTGGGATCGATTCATGGACTTAAATGAGTATGAGGTCCAGAGCATATATAGGGTTCCGCTTAGGATCGGTGCTGATGTTGGAATGGAACCTAGTCGTGGGAAGTAATAGGTCCCGGGTCAAATAATTAAATGTTTTTAAAAGGATTCTGAATAAAATAAAAGAGAAGATATTTAATTTATTTTTTTAGTTTTTTGGTTTTTAAACCGGTCATGTCACTTTATCTTGTATTTAAAAAATATATAAAAAATGAAGGGTCTTAGGTAGGAGAAAAAAATACTATTGAAAAAAAAAAAAACAAGATCCCTTCCGGATTTTTGCTAGATCACACGAGTTTTGGGTTGACACGATAGATTGACTGGTTTACTCCGAGTCAATTACAGGCTCATATTTTGATAAATTACTTTTTTGCTATGTTTTCCTATTATTTTTTAAATATTTTCTTTAAAAAAATATATTGAGATTATGTCTTGAAAATTTTTAATTTTTTTCTTTACTTTAAATGAATTTTTTCTATGTTTTTTTATTATTTAAAAAAAAAATTTATATTGCCAAAGGTATTGTGAGTTTTGCATCTTGCAAGATCCAACACCCATATGGGTCGTACACCATGCAGTACCCAAGGTTATTTTGGGTCCTGCATTCAGCAACTGGATTAGAAGGAAGGCTAGCTATATGCTTAACACATGCAAGTCCATCGTTGTTTTCGAGTAGAAGCAAGAAGAGGTCATAGCTAAGGGGAGCTTGTCTCGCCTAGGAGGTGAGAATAATTGAGAACAAAGTGGCGAACGGGTGTGTAAGGCGTGAGAATTTGCTGAACAGTTCAGGCCATTTGGATCCTGCACCCATCAAAATCCAATTGGATTTTGGGATCTGCACAGGCAGGATCCATAGCCCCTCTAGGTCCAGCCGGGTGCAGGACCCAACACCGGATCCATAGCCCCTCTAGGTCCAGCCGGGTGCAGGACCCAACACCGAATTGGGTCCTATACCTGTGAGGATCCAATTGGATTGTGGGTCCTGCTCAGGCAAAACCCACAACCCCTCTGTGTCCGGTTAGTGCAGGACCCAACATCCCTCTGGGTCCTGCACAGTGCAGGACCCAACACCCAATTGGGTCATGCACTGGCAGGACCCACTGCCATTGTGGATCCTGCACACGGTAGGACCCAACACCCAAATAGGCCTACACCCGTAGGACCCAGGGGATGTTGGGGCAGGACCTAGAGGGATTTCGGGTCTTGTACCTGGCAGGACCTAACACCCAATTGGGTCCTGCACCCTGTAGGACCCCAGACCGAATAATATATATAATTCAAAAGTACTGCATAAAAAATCTAAAGACAATAAAATATTGATAAAACTTTGAATCACCTGCACTAATGTTATAAAATTAAAATATCTTCTATTACTGAAAATAAAATCTCATATAAATACAAAAAAATTACAAAGTATATGATGTGAATAAAAAATTTATTGAGAGCTTATCCTTTTTACAGTATGAAAAAACAATCAATAAGAGAAAAGAAAAAAATTGAAGAGAAACAAAAAAAATTTGGAAATATCTTCAAATAATTTTTAAAAAATATATGAAGATAGTAGTTTTAAATTTTTTAAAATCTAAATTTTATATAATCACATCAAAAAATAATTTTGAAGTCAAGAAAAAATTTAAAAGTTTCAAATTTCATGGGTCTCGATTCACTACAATATATATCCTTTCACTACAATATAACATCACAATTGAATATTAAAGCAAGATCATTGATCACTAAGGACGACTGACTTCCAGACCCAGTAGTCATACCAAATTAAATTTCTTTGCCATTACCTTCTTTGATTTAAATTTATTTTTCAAAATTGATGAGATTTTTTTTTATATTTTACAAAAGTTGGGTGATGATAAATTTTTTTCCATTTTAGGTTGGGTTGAATTTTCTAATTAAATCATGTTTGATTTTACGTTTTAAAAATTCCTTGAAATTTTCTTGACAATGTTTAAGTTTTTTTCTTTGCTCCAAATTAATATATATATATATATATATATATATATATATATATATATATATATATATTTTTTTTTTTTATGTTTTTGGATTATTTTTTTAAAAAAACAATATGCGGAGATTGTGTCTGATTGCGACGCCAAACCCAAGAAATTTTCAAATTTTTTCTGTACTTCAAAAAAATATTTTCTTCATGTTTTTGTATTATTTTTGAAATAGTCTTTTTAAAAAACATATATTGAGATTGTGTCTGGTTGAGAGGCGAGACTCAAGAAATTGAAACATTTTTCATTTTCTTCTTTACTTTAAATTTATATTTGTTTGATATTTTTTTCTTAACTTCAAATTAATTAGATCATGTTTGATTTTGCATTCAAAAATTCCTTGAAATTTTTTTGAGAATTCTGAAGTTTTTTTTTCTATACTTCAAATGATTTTTTTTTTATGTTTTTGTATTTTGTTTTTTTTAAATGTTGGCATTATGTTTGGCTGAGACACTAGACCCAAGAAATTTTGAAATTTTAATTTTTTTCTTTGGTTCAAAATAATATTTTTTTTTGTTATATTTTTTAAAATATTTATTTTAAAAAAATATTGAGATTTTATCTGGCTGATTTTGTGGGGCCTCTACATCCAAGAGCGGTTAGAACAGACCTAAGTGGTCGGGTCTACACCTAGCGCCCAAGGCGTGGGAGACCCTGCGCTAGGTGTCTATATGCTAGGGCCTTGACCAGCTCTAGCGCCAGGTGGCAGCAGCCTAAAGCGTGGGCAGACACGCGTGGCATGCCCAACTCTCAGGCCATCAGTCCAAGTGCCAGGTGTCTGCAGCCCCAGGGGGTGTGCGTCCAGCCAGACGCTTGAGGCCTGCAGTAATATTTTGTTCAAATATTTTTTTGTAACAATAATAATAATGATAATTGTTATACATTTTTTTTTTGCAATTTCCTTCTATTTTTAATAGTAATACAAATAATAATATTGAATAATAATAGTTTTTTTTAACATTCAATTACAATAAAAATCATAATATTTCGAATACAAATAATAATATTTAGAATACAAATAATAATATGAAACTTGTTTGACCAAAGTTGATACAGTAGTAGATATGTTTTTTCAATTTTCTTCTATCCTTAACATTAATACTTTTAATTACAATAAAGATAATAATATTTAGAATATAAATAATAATATTTATCATATTAATAATAATGATAATTATTATGATTTTTTTTCATTGTTTTCCCTGCCGGGTTTGCCGATCAAGATGCATGGGCCTCTAAACCCAAGGGCGTTTAGAATAGACCTCGGCGGCCGGGTCTGCACCCAGCACGTGGGTTTGGAGGCCAGGAGCGCTGGGATGTAGACCCTGCCTCGAGGCTCTGCAGAGCCCAGGGTCGCGGGGTTGCACACCCACTCGTCCTTCCGTATGCCTTGCACTTGCAGGTGAATGGATTCCACTGTGAAGTGATATCGCCTCTAGGTTGTGGAACAACCACGGGAAGAGGAAGCGTCGTGAGTCGACGTAGGTGCCTCTTCTTGATCGGCAGCCAACGACACGTTGTTGTCATCATTTCTGCAAGAAGAACTAGATGCAATCATATGCTCACGACCTTCAATTGCTTTTCCCCTATGCATCTACACAAATTTGATGAATATTTGCTAATCAATTTTGATTTTTTTTTAAAAACATTCGGCAACACATCCTCTATATTGGAGACTATCTATAATTTTCAATCTTGCAAATATACAAAATATATGCCACAAACCAGTTGATTTTAATTTATTTCTATCAACGTGATAATGTTTTCCTAAATTGACAAGAATTTTTTGTAATTAAATTTAATTCTATATATTCAACTAACATTTATACTACAAATTTGACAATAACAATTAAAATTCAACAAAACAATAAAGCATTATTGCAATGTAGATAAAAAAAAATAGAAAAAAATTTTAATCCTATAAATTCAATTAACATTTATACCACAAATTTAACAATAACAATTAAAATTCAACAAGCACAATAAAACATTATTGCAATGTAGACAACAAAATAGACAAAAAAAAATACAAAAAAAATATAAGCTTCAGAAATGAAAAATGCTTACCTTAATGGTGTGCTTAATTTTAGAGTTTATTTACTTGTGATAAAAAACAAAAAACAAAAAAACAAAAATACATTGATAATAAAGTGAAGAAAAAAAGAAAAATAAGAAGAAAATAACTCAAAAGATTCACCATACCTTTTAATTGTATGGATGGTAAAAACCTTAAGTTATATTACTATGAAGAGAGAAAAAAAATGAACTTCTAACAGCTTCATTGGGTTTTATATTGCATTTTTTTGATGATTTTTAGCAGTTTTTCCATGATTTTGTCGGCAATCATATTATTTTTAAATTAATAATATTTTTTTAATTAATCCGTTGGTGATTCTTTTTGTAAGGTCATCTTAAAATTTTCATTCCGCACCAAAATTTTCAAAAAACCCTCTAGATTTTTAGCAGTTTGTCCATGATCCCGTCGGTAAAAAGTAGGGACAGTACATAGTCAAAGATGCATTAATTAAAAAGTATAAACAGTACACAGTCCATCGGTAATTCTCTCAGGAACTTGATACTCAGTAATTGCCATCATCGGCATGAGAAGGGGAATAGTTCCCCTCATCTCTGGAATACACCGACGGACACAAACCATCGGTGTTTCCATTGGTGTTTTGCACAGTGAACGGTGCCTGGGGAGGGGAATAGTTCCCCTCGCTTTTGGAATACACCAATGAACACAAACTATCAGTGTTTCCATAGGTGTTGTGCACAGCGAACAGTGGATGCGGGAGGGGAACAATTCCCCTCACCTCCAGAATACACCAACGAACACAAACCGTTGGTGTTTTCATAAGTTGTTTTGCATAGTGAATGAAAAATTATATTTGCATTCCCTATTTATCCATCCTGCAAATACTAGTATTGAAAGCTACACACACAACACAATAATACCAGTTCAAATAACAATTATAAAATAAATACTTATTTGTTGAGAATTTCATCAATAACTATTATATTATCGTTTATGGCATTACAATACTTTCATGTTTTCATAGTTAGTCAGAATTGTCTTCTTCTTCCTTTTCAATTGAATTGTTGTCAGCTCCAACACAATCTTCTACATTGATATCATTGCTATCATCATCTTCATCGACTTGTGCTTGTCCGCTAGAGCTTAGAACAACATTCAACTCCTCAACATCAACAATAACAAAAATATTATCGAAGAAATAAAAATTTGAATTTTCTTCCAAATCAATCGATAGAGCAACTCAATATGGTTCAACCAACTTATTTACTTGAAAGACATCATCTCTGATATTTGAGTCCTCGTTCTCATCCTAAACAACCTTGACATGACCCATAGGTTTGGTTTCAATACGGATAACCGATCAACTCTTGAGCGATCATTTCTAAAGGAAATGATGTATGTTTAATAAACTTGCTGGCATTGCTTGGCGAAAATAAAGACATCATTGACGTTGCGAAGTCTAGCTTTTGAGTTAATTTCTACCAAACCATGATGAAGATTTACTCTGATTCCTCTGTTAGTGGTGTCATATCAATAGTATTTGAATAAAAAGACTCTATTATGCTCGTTAGGATATTGTAATCATAAACCCCATTGTTATATGTCTTTTTACCCTGCCTATATTCTTAGTATGAAACACGTAGCCATTAGCAAAATACCCATTACAACACTTCAGTTTTCTTCAGGACCCAGACTTAGTAAAGACCATGCAACTGTAACGAAATTAAGTATCCCTTAGCATTCCTTCCTATTTTATAAACCTGGTACATCAAGTACAACAATTAATAGTGATCGAGAATTCTGTAATGAAATTAAGTATCCTTATAGACAATGAGTTTGTGATGGTACTTACATATATTCTAAACCATGTCACAAATTGTTCATCTTGTAATCAAAAGATTTGAGATTTGGTCAGCTGTGAGTTATTAGACAGTAAATATCGATGATGTTACCTATGAGGTATTCAACAATGTATAAGTTTGTGAGATTACATGAAAGAAATAGTCCATTAATAACAAAATTTAAGTAGTATACTTACTGAATAAAAGATCTTAGTTCATCGCAGTTAAATAACACATAATTATATACTAGTATAAATTTTCTTTTAGACAAATATCTTCCTTTGACAACATTTTTTGGTGCGAGTCATCTAGGATTAGAGACACTTCACTACTATCATCATGCCTTGGTACGCAATTGATTTTTGTTCTCAAATGAGGCTTAAAATTGTAGGAGATAAATGTTGAGATCTCCTCAACAATATAGGCCTTACATATCGATGCCTCAACATGTGCCTTGTATTTTGCCTTTTTTTCTTAAGGTTGAACAAGTATCTGCATGAAATAAAACAAATTTTTT
Source organism: Populus simonii (assembly GCA_007827005.2). Classification (NCBI taxonomy): domain Eukaryota; kingdom Viridiplantae; phylum Streptophyta; class Magnoliopsida; order Malpighiales; family Salicaceae; genus Populus; species Populus simonii. The sequence goes on along the minus strand of CM017464.2, from coordinate 43,993,121 downwards.
CATTTAACAAAAACAATGAAAATACATTTTTAATTACATTGCATGTGTAATATCTAACCTCTCGAATGGATACATCCATCTATACTGAACCGGGTCTCCAACTTTTAACTCATAAGATAAATGTATGAGTAGATGCTCTATAGAGTCGAAAAACAATGGAGAAAATATCATTTCAATTTTGCATATTATCTCAACGATATTCGCTTCAAGCCTCTCAATGTGTTTTGTCTGGAACTTGCTAAAGCATATATCTCTAAAAAAATAATTGATCTTTGTAAGTGCATCCCATATCTATTTTGACAATAAATCACGATAAACTAGTGGATGAGTGTTTGTATAAACACGTGGCAGTCATGACTCTTCATTCCATACAATTTGCAATCCTCCAAATTAACCAACCTTGATATGTTCAAGGCATATCCATCGAGAAAACACAGACTCTTCATCCATTAGTACACCAGTAGTTGTGCATTCTTGTCTAAGGCGAAACTTGCTTTGGGCTTTGTAACTCGTGACCCAGCATAAACCTACTCTATATTTTTACGGTGACAAAACAACGCTATATCTATTCTAGCCTTGATGTTATCTTTTGTCTTCCCCTTCACGTCCATGACCGTGTTGAAAATGTTTTCAAACATGTTCTTTTCTATGTGCATGTTGTCAAGGTTGTGGCGGAGGAGATTGGTCTTCCAATAAGGAAGCTTTCAGAAAATACTTCGCTTTACCCAGTTGTGGGTCAAACCAAAACTATGAAATTTCTGTTTACCGGATTGGAAACTAAACACAATGCCACCGTATTCTGACACCACATCATATAATTCTTCACCGAAAAGATACGGGGGTGTGACATATTTTTTAATTCTACCAATAAAAAAATCCTTTATGTTCTTTTTGTATATATGATCCGTTGGCAAAGGAGCAACCAATTACTCAAATAGATTGAATTTGTTTGTACATAGCCCACGATGAACGTTCTTTAATTTAGCTGAAAAGTGAGGATGCACATTGTTAAAGTGTTTCCATACTTCATCATCGAAAGGGTGCACCATCACTCCATCAACCACATCATGTGATTGGTGTCATGTCATGTGCTCAGCAGTCTTTGGTGACATGAATAACCTTTGTAGTCTAGGTGTGATTGAGAAGTCTCTAAGTTTTTTATGTGCTATAAGAGTCTTTCTCCAGCCAATTCTGAGTTTATAGCGGGAATGCCCACATGTCTAGCACTCAGTTAGCTCGACATTTTCAAGGTAGTACAACATGCAGAAGTTTGGACACATGTCAATTTTCTGGTATCCTAGTCTGAGGGGTTTCATCATGGAGCAGTATAAAAGTTCTCTTTCAGCTTGTTCCCTTCAGGTAAAATGCTTTTCGCCCATTCAATAATTCTGTCATAACTGACCTCACTTAACTCATAATTTGACTTAGTGGTAAACACATGTGTGATGACCAATAATTTACTGTGATTTGTGCAGCCATCCCATAATGATTCATCAGAATATTTCGAAAGATTGAAAAACCTGGCCGCGTCTGCATTAGATTCTTCATCTACGATTCGACATTGACCGACATGACCCTGATTTATTCTTATCGCATCCATAACCATAATTCTATAAGGATTACTGTTGTCAGTTTCAACTCCATGCACGTTGTTAGCACTAAAAGTTGACAAAGCCATCATTTCTACCATGGTCTCGTGAGGAACAAATGGTTCTCCATGTGCATACCTACACAGGTATTCCTTCATGAACCCTTTATGTAAAAGATGCATCGTTATAACATCTGGATGAAGAAATTTTTTATTTTGACACCTCTTGCATGGACTCCTAATACCGCTTCCACTATTATTTCTTGGAATAGATGTTGCGTAATTAATAAAACCCTATGCCTCATTACAATAATCCATCCTCCGCAATCCTTGAGGTGAATCCTTGTACATCCATGAACGATCATTCATGACTTCTATTGAATCTATATATATCAAATATTGATGACAACAATATGTATTAATTAACAACGTTAAGTAAATAATCAACTTACTTTCATACTTCTCTTAATTCATTATCAATTATCTATGTACATACAAATTTGTACACATTAATTTATGAAAATTACAACTCGGCAATAAAATTGATAAAATATAAAACAGACCCATTAAACAAGCCATATTTATATCATCACAACACACCTAAGTCAGTAATTCGACATAAGTTTCAATAATTTACAAACAAATACAATTTTACAAAAACTAAAACAAACCATAACATGTACAAAACTATTTATCCATACAACAAGTTTGTTTGAGAAAAAAACAATAAAACAAGTAAACATCCAATTAAAATACATATACTACAAAAAATATGCAATAAAAAAAGTAACATTTTAAAATTTTTTTCAAATTAAAAAAATAGTAGATTTACTTAAAATGAAAAATCCGCAATAAAATTGTTATGTTATTGGAAAAGTCGAGAAAGGATAAGGGGTGATGTAGGGGTGGGGGGGGGGGGGGGGGGCTGTTTGTTGCAGCTTTGGGAGGGGAGGAGAGGGTCGATGGCCAGTTCATATATTAACTATTAATGATGGATTTGCCGACGGAATGTTTCTGTCTGTCAATCCGTCGATAATTCTGTCGGTAAAAGTAACATGTCACTATATGGCTTATCCTGTTTGAATCCAATTGTAATTCCGTTGGTAAAAGCGTCCCTAAAAAATACATGTCATCATACTTTTTAGTTTTTTTAAATTCCTTTTATTCCGATTGTAATTCCCTTAGTATTTACAGACGAAATCAGTCCATCGGTATTTTTTAATGGACATAGCGATGGAATAAAATCAGTTGGTAAATGTCACTCCAAAATATCGACTGAAATTTTCTGTCGGTGATTTTGTTTCTATTCATTGATTTTCTGGTAGTGAAATGATTAATAGTTGGCTAATTGCCCATGATTTGAAAACTTTTTTTTTCTTTTCTAAGTTGGAAAAAGTCCAATCGCCTTAAATCATAGCATTATAGTACTAGGTAATTAGCCAAATAATTCTTAATAAGCCACCGGTTTCAGAAGACTTGTGGTTCCATTCAAGAAAGTCATGGAAAACAAAGAGAAACAAGAAAAGTCATCTACTATTGATCTTGTCCTCTGTCTCTTTAGCTGCGAACAAGTCTTCTTTCACAAGCAGTTCTCTTATCCGCTGTTGTTAGCTTTCGAGGGAGGAAGTGACCGAGGGATTATGTGTTGAAGGAAAAAGCCTTGCTCTCTTTTTTTTTCAGAGGGAAAGCATCGAGCTCTTCCCAGACGGGGATTCTTTGGTTCCAATCCGCATCTCACGAATGCCGTGTACTAAAAGGAACGCGGACAAGGTCCAGCCTTCCATCTTTCAAAAAAACCAAATCCTCAGTTGGCTAAACTGATCTACTCTTCCTTTGAATAACCTAAGGTACGTATTGCCTGTTAAATCCTCCCTTGGCTTCTTGAAGGTAGGACTGACATCGCCTACCACTTTCTTGGATGGTGGCATCAAACTCTTTCCGCTTCAAAAAGTCGTGGTCTCACATTATTCCTTCCTTCTTTTTTGTCAAGGAATATTTATCGTCATATATATATTTTCAGATTTTCTTCCTAAAAAATTAGTGTGATCTAGTGAAATTTTCTTCAAATTTTGAGGTTCTTGATTTGATCAAAGGGCTGCTAAACGATCCGTGAATATTTCCCTTATTTCTTAACCATTACAAATGTATTAAATCCCATTCCAATCTTCAAATATATGCTCAGAAACACACTTATTTTAAGTTGGTGAGATAGAGGGAGCTTCATCTCATAAAATTCTGGTTGTTATCAAATGTTATGCCCATGGTTATGTTAACAAAAGACAGGCGGAATTTGAAATTGCCACTCAAAAGAAAGAAGAATGCCACCACGAAAATGGCAGGCGCATGAAATTAGATATCATGAATGCATTTTGTACAAGTAGAGTTTGGTAAGATTCTAGAATTGGATAGGACAGGATTGAATTCAATGGATCAATTGTTTTGTTTTCTGTTTTTTTGTTTATGTTCTTCGTCATATTTTGTTCAACAGTTTGCAATTAATTACCCTTTTTAAATGCATTTCTCATTTTATCTATATTTTGTGAGATTGAAAAATTAAAAAAAAATGAATAACATTGTAAGATAAAAAAAAATTAAATTGTCATGAAAAACCACAAAAAAACTAAAGGGTATTTTAAAGTTTGGCAGCGATTGTTTTTCAAAGCGTTTTTTACTGAGAAATATATCAAAATAATATTTTTTTTATTTTAAAAAAATTATTTTTAACATTATTATATTAAAATGATTCGAAAAGATTAAAAATATAATTTAAAATAAAAAAATAAAAAATATTTATTTTTTTTAAATATTTTTAAAAAACAAAAACATAACACAAACAAATATATAAATATATATGAAATAGAGATTGCGATATTATGTTTTGTCCGAATTGCAGCCATTACTCATATTTTTTGTCGAGACTTGAGAAGCCTTCTAGGCCACGAAAAGCCACCAGACTCAACAACACTTTCATTTTTTTTTCTATAAACTGTTGACGATGAAAAACTTTAGTTATCAAACTCAATCTGAATATGGGGGTTCATCCAGCCAAGAAATCAGGTCGTGGGTTACACGAATCAACCATTGATGATAAAAAATCATATGTTATTTTTTTAAGTTGAAATATTTAAACTAAAAAGTTTTTTATCCTACATTAAAAAAAACATAACTTTTTTTTCTTGTGAATATAGAGTGTATTTACTAAAGGGTTTCAAATTCTACATTGAAAAAATAATTTTGTTCTTGTGAACATAGAGTATATATACTAAAGGTTTCAAATCCTTATAATCTCACATTGAAAAGATACTATATTATCATTTTAAGTTAAAGTATTTAAACCAAAAAGTTTTTTATCTTTTTTTTTTGGATTCGAGGAAACCCCACTCTCTAGAAAGCGCACTTTGTGGGCCCATGTGAGCGAGTAAAACCCCGGCTGTCTCAGGCTCTTACAAGAGGTGCACGCCTTGACTCAAACTCGAGACCTGCTGTACAGATCTCAAGCCCTTTGCCATCACGCTACGCCCCTTGAGGACCAAAAAGCATAACTTTTTTTCTTGTAAATATAGACTATATATATTAAAATACTTCAAATTTTATATTTAAAAAATAACTTTTTTCTTTGGAATATATACTAAAGCGATTTTAAGAAAAACCATTGGGTGGCACAAACAAAATGCTTTTCTTCTACGCTACACTAAATTCCTTTCTTAGCTGTGCATGCCACATTCTTTTCTCCCTTCATCACTGCTTCTCTAATTCCTTCTGAGTTTCGTCAGATCATCGTTTGAAGATCTTGTTGGGCCAGGTAAGCTCCATGTTCTCTTTTTTCTTTTCTCCAAGATTACATGTCATCTAGAATTCTTGCAAGTTACTCCTTTTGCCCTGATATTGTTCAGGAGTTCTTGACTTGATCAGATCAGAGTTCAGGACATAGTTTCTTGCTCATTGTGTTCTTACAAGCTATATAGTAAAGCGTGAATTAAAATTCTCAAAAAAAAGAAAATAGAATTAAAAGTATCTTATTGAGCTTTACAAACAATTTACTGGTGTCATTAATCTAGTGTGTGATTCAAATTTTCTATTTAACATATTAAATAAAAAATAGTACTTTCTCTATATAAAACTATAAAGGGAAACAAGAAAATATATGATCTTTCTTTTACCAAAACAACGTTTAACATTACCTCTTGGTGTTTTCTTGCCATGGAGAAATATTTTTGGTGGGCATTTCCGAAGAAGATCGGTGATGGTTTTAAAAATATCCATAAGTGCAGAAAGTAGACATGGCAATTAATTTGATCCAATACGAGACAAACACCCTCTTTGAACAGCTCAAATAACCTAGCTTTAACTTGATCATATGGGAGGCGGGGAAATTGTGGATTTTGATGCTCCTCTTAACTTACTTTTCATCACCAATAATAAACTGTAATTTAATTAATATTAATATTTTTTTTCTTTTAAAATGTTTTTGAATTCGACTTTCTTATATAATACTGAAAAAACCTTTCTTTAACCTGATTAACTAGTAATATTATTTTTATCATATATCTCGTGCCAACTTCTATTAGGCCTCTCTACTTTCTAGAGGGATAATTTAAGGACAAACAAATTTGTATTTTTATATATGTTTCTCTTAACAAATATGTTCTCGATCAAAGGATATTTGTTATTTCTATCATGAAATAAAACTAAAATATAACTTAATATTCTCCAAATGAACAAAAATATTAATATACTTTCGTATTAAAGAATATCTTATTTTCTTCGATTAACTCCCAGGTTACCATATTAACCAGCCCTTAAGATAACACCATACCTTTACGCACAATGATCACTTTCCTTTTGCTTTTGTCTTTTTATTCTTCTTCTTTGAAAAACATCACTTTCATTTTTTACGGGATCCAATCTAGTTTTTGACTAATAGTTGATCTTACCCTTTATGGTGGTTCTCGACTTCCTTGTGTTTATCTTGGAAAATGTTCTTCTAGTTTCTGTATTGGTATATATGGCCTCGTAAGGAATACTTTGCTTCCTTTTACTGATTCTTTTTTGCTCTGAACTTCACTTAATTCTTTCTTTCTCTCAAAGCAGGACAGGAGGTCTCCTGGTTGTCGACCAGCTTGGCACTGGTTCCTTCTTCTGTGTGCTAATCAAAATCCTTGAAGACAATATAATGGACCAAGTTTGTTTTCCTTTCACTTTTTCTTAATCTTGTTAGTGCTATTTTCTTGTTATATTTTACTTGATCATGCTTAAGAAAGCAAGAATCCCCAGCTTACTTTTTTGTTTAAACCAACTGTAATAACCCAATTTTAGATTCTCTAAATTTTCTTGAAAGTTATTTTATATCTATTTTTATTCATAAAAATCCAAAAAAATTAAGAAAAAGTATAAAATTAAAAAATATATTTTCTCGGGTCAACCACATTTTTTCAAAAAAAAAAGAAGCTCATTGGGTCAATACGGGTCAAACCGTGTCGATCGAGGTAAAAAATAAGTTTCAGACCATTTCGGGTAAAAAAGTTATCATTTTTGATGAAAACCAAGTCTACTGGGTCAATAGGAGTCAAACATGTCAGCCAGGGTAAAAACAAATGAGTTTCAAGTATGGGTTATGCCCCTTTTCTAGCGATACGAACATAATCTTTCTTTTTAGAAATGAACATTGTTTGTTGACACGTCTCTTGTTTACAAAAAAAGACCAATATTAAAAGTTTAAAAACAAAATATGGATTATGTCCATTGTTTCTTTTTGTAACTCAGACGTAACTTTTTTTTTTAGGGTTAAACGTCAATATTTTAGACAAGTTTTCTATTTTTAGGGACTGATGTCATTTTCTGACGTGTTTTCTATTTTTAGGGACTGATGCTAACCATTTTTAAAAACAAATTGTAAATAATCTCAAAATATTATAGGATTTGAATAAAAAAAAATATAAGTAAGGGTAATTTTTCTTTTGAAAGGATATTTTAAAGGCAGTGTCTATATTTTTTTAATTATAACTAATCCGGTATCTGAAACTTTGAGACCAATATTTAATTTAAAATTTCTAGTTTTTTCAAATTACTAAATAGCAAATCTAATAAAATCTTCATTCCCTCCAATTAATTTTTTTTATTAATAAAATAAAATGAAGCCGCACGATGTAGTGTATAGACACCAACAATTTCCTATTGGTACGAGCTTTGAGTCGAGGTTTATGCTATCAGTCAATCCAATGGTGGCAACTCGCCACGGTACAGCTTTCTACATTATCTAATACGAACATTATAGATAGTTGAATGAGATTGCAAGTAAAAAAAAAAAACTCATTCGGTGTAAAGAGAATTTCATTCAATTGGACGCTAAGATTTTAGCCTTAAGATGAGACGACCGAAATTGTAAGTTTAGTAAAATAGCAGCTCTTTTTTAAAAATTTAGCATTAAGATATAGTCCAATTTTCTTTGGGTTCTTTTAGTTTGAAAATTATATGATTTAGTCTAAGATTTTATTTTATTTACATTTTAAATTTTAAATTTGAAAGAAAAAAAATCACATTAAATAATGAAATAAAAAAAAGTTATCAGTTAACCATATTTTTATATTACAAAAAATTAATTTTAATATCAATAAGTTCTATTCAAACAAGAGGAGTCTCGTTAAAATTTTTTTAAACCTTCATGTTGCTTTAAAAAGTAGATAAATGTTGATTATGTGTTTTTGAACTTTTTTGGTACTTTTAAATTGATAGATTTATTTTTTTAGATTCTAAAAGTATTTATTAAATATTTTAAAGTAAAATTGGATTGAATCATAGATTTTAAGGTAAGAAAACACCCCCTGAGGTTTCAGCCAACTCTAGTGAGCAGATTCTTGGCATTAGACTACTCTTCAATTACTTTGGATCTATCTCTTTTACTTCAATTTTATTTTTACCCTTGTATGTTTCCCATCGTTAATCTTCCATTATCGGCTTTTTGGAACAGTGGCATATTTACATCAGTATCTTAAGTTTTAAAATTGACATAAATTTATTGGAAGTGACATCAAATATGTGTAGAAATGTAAAAAATACAATATTTCATATTGAGTGTATAGTTAGTTTATCTATACACCCTTTTTTATTAAAAAGAAATACATTATTTACTAGAAATACACCTATGGACCTATGGTATTGTAAAATTATTTGTAAGATCCACCTATAATTCACAGTATATATAGTTACTTTATCTATTCCCCATTTTTATTTTAAAAAATATATTATCAAGGACCAGGGAAATATTATATCATACCTCTCCTCTTAGTGTGCTGTGGATTGGAACATTGTTTTTAATTTTTTTTTGTTCTTCATTTGTTTTACTATGATCATTGTACTTTTTTTTTTATTTCAAGTTTTATTAATTGATGATCAGGCTTGATGGTTTTTTTTATTTTATTACGATCTTAAAAAAACATCTCAACATTGTGTTGGCTTTTTATTTTGCAAAAGAAAAAAAAATTGATTTTGTTGTTTGTTAAAAAATAAAAATAAGAGGACCAAAACTAAAAGTAATGTGAAATAGTAGCTCTTTATTTTAGAAAAAAACCAATTCTCATTTGGTTCTTTGTTTTTTTTTTTTTTAATTCTCCCATCTTTTCTTTTTAATTTCATCCTTCTATATTGCATTGATTGATTATTTAACTTGATGATTTGTTTCGTATTGCTTTCTGATAGTCTATCACAGTCTAAAAAAACATTCCAACATTGGGTTTGTTCTTAATTTTTGTAAAATAAATCAATTTTATTGTTTGGAAAAAATGAAAGACGAGAGGACCAAAATTGAAAGTTTAGTAAAATAGCAGCTTTTTTTTGAAATTTTATTTTATTCATATTTCAGTTGTTAAGTTTGAGAAAGAAGAGAAAAGTCAGATGTTAAATGATTAAATAGAGAAAAAGTTGTTGGTTGCCCATATTTCGATAGCAAAAAAGGTTGATTTCAATGTCAACGAGATCTATTTAACGAAAAGAGTCTCAATGAAGTCTTTTTAAACCTTCATATTTCTCTAAAAAGTATATCAAGGTCAATTATGTGTTTTTGGACCTTTTTGGTATTTTTCGAGTTGATAAATTGGTTTTTTAAGGTTTTAATGGAATTTATTAGGTGTTAAATAAATTGAATAATGGATTTTAAGGTAAAAAAAAGCCCCCTAATTTTTCGGCCACCTCTTTAGTGAATGGATTCTTGGCATTAGACAATTTTTCATCTATCTTTTTGTTTAACAAATTAGTCGGTGTTGCCCACCCAATTTGAAAACTAAAATTGGCCAAAACACACCTAGACCTGAAGGCTATTCCCATATTACATCATTAAAAAAAAAAAGAGTAGATCATATGTCGTCTACTTAAGTGTTTTTTTTTTAATAAAGTGAACGATGCATCGTCCATTATAATAAATTTCAGTCTCCAATAATGATTAGAAAATCAAGGTTCAAGTTTTGGGACCCCTAAAATCCTATTTTCAACATGATTTTACCTAAAAATAAGGGGAAAACCATCCTAGAAATCTCAATAATTCTATTTCAAACCCAAAACACTCTTTAAACGATCTAAAATTAAAAATCAATCCAAATAAAAAAAGGCTTTCTAGATTTTGATTTATTTTTTCTAACATTGTTAAAGGTTAAAATCACCTATATAAAACTCTTCTCTTGAAGACGAACCCAATGAAGCCAAGATCATGTTTTTTTTTTTTTTTTTATGTGATCAATGAAAAGAACACTAATACCCAAAGCTCTAGGACCAATATAAAAAATTAAAGGACTAAAATGAAATTTTACAAAAAGTACATGGACCAAATAATGAAAATTTAAGGGCCAAAATGAAAAATATGAAGACGTAAAGCACCAAAATAAACTTTAACTGAAACTATAGGGATCAAATAAATAAAAAGTGTGACAATTTTATGGACTAGAATGTACTTTAACTGTTAATTCTGTTTTATTATGTTAGGAGTAAAGAATAAGATAATGCGCGCTTTAGCAACTACATACCATGAACTGAAATCATATTACATTAAATTAATTTAGTTTAATGAACCCAATTTTATAGTTTAATTTAAGTTGTTTAAAATCCTGTAAATTGAATTGAATCTATAAAATTAAATCAATTTTCATATTTAGAACCTCTTTTTTTTTTCCTTTTAAAAACCAAGTCTCATAAAAAACAACATAAAGATAGATATAACAACTTATAACAGTTAAGAGGTGTGGTTGAAATACATCCAACTATAGGTTTTATTATCTTAAAATTTAAATAGACAAATCATTATTTGACTATGCAAAGGAGAAGGAAATGGGTTTGAATAAGCATTGAGAAGGCAATAGACCTTTCAACACCTTGTTTTGAAGCACTTTTTGGCCTTTTAGCTAACCTTATCTCTACAGGAGCTAACCTTATCGCCACAGCTGCTGTGGAGAACAATGCTCAAGGCATATGAGAGAACTCTGAGAATTGGGGGAAAGAAAAACTACATCTCTAGACTGTGATTTTTTTGGCTTTAAGTCAATGGCGATGGATCCTAAAGTATCTGTTTGCTTATTTCAAAGTTACTAGTTTCTATGGCTTCCTCACTTGATACCTATAAATGGTACTAGGAGCAAGAAATTAACTGAAGGCTCTGTTGGCTTTGGAAAACATGAAGAAGAAGTTGGATTTGTCAACAAGAAACATCCACAGGAGTCTATATATAACAAAGGCAAATCGATGATTCTAATAGATTATATCATTTTTTTTTAATTTTTTATTAACTATAATTGAAATCCTAATATTAAAATAATTTTCAAATAGAAGGACATTTTGACATTGAGGATGTGTATGAGAGAGTGTGTAGTAGAGATTGTTTTTCAATGTGATTTTTTTTTAAAAATGCATCAAAATAATAAATATTTTTTATTTTTTAAAATTTATTTTTAACATCATTACATCAAAATAACCTATCACTTATGTACGTTAAGCCAAGGTTATGAGATTTTAAATTTTTTGAATTCACAATATTAATATAAAAAATATATTTTTAAAAATTATTGAAATATTATATTTAATCTTAATTGATTTATAAGCTAATATATATATCAAATAAAAAAAATTATTAGCCAGATTATATCAAAATGATTTTGTTTTTCTACAGCAATATTAGAAGAAACGAGCAAGTAATAATAGATGAATCAATAACATGAATAATAGCTTGTAACTAGTTTCATGCTCGTAATGTCCTTGCAAGTTTTTTTTTAAAAAATATTACTCACAGTCTCATAACTTACAAAGTAACCATATCGAAACTCGAAACTTGTTATAGAATAATATAAATTATTTTTGGGACCTAACCTAAAAGTTTAAGTTATTGGATTGAGATGGTTCTTTGACATGATATCAGAGTCTTGATGACCAAGTGGTCACGAGCTCGAATCTCACCATCCTTATTTATTTGATAAAAATTAAGCACAGGGTAATGCGGGCCTGTGCAAGTTTCAAGCTCAAAGAACTTTCATTTGAGGAGGTGTGTTATAGAATAATATAAATCATATCTTGGGATCTAACCTAAAAATTTAAACTATTAGGTTGAGATGATTCTTTGACAAAACTCAATATGAGTAAAAGCAAATTCATAATAAGATGAAAATTTAAGATACATTGTTTTTTTTTTTTTTTATCTAAACTCTTCGCCAATGTCATTAACTTCAATCTATTGGATTAACCTTAAAACCTCGACTTGATTCTCTGCATAGCCCGAGCTTCAAATTAATCATGTGAGAGTTATCTCAATGCAACCAAGTAGATTTAACAGGATTGTCATAACCTATTTTTGGGTTATTCCCCAATTCACATTTTCTCTATTCAAAAAATACAAAAATAAAAAATAAAAAATATTATCAAAAAAATATAACAGTGAAAAGAAGATATCAGAGTGCCCTAAAATGATTAACAATTGGTTGAGGAGGTTCAAAATTACAAAGATTAAAATTTGGTAGTATTTTATTGACTTATGAGAGCCCTGTTGACAAAGAAAATTCAATTTGAGGAAGAAAAGTCTAAAATCAGATATTTATGGACTTAATTAAATTTTATTGAAGGTTTAATTGAATTTATGGAGAGTTTGATTGCAAGAAAAGTTGATTTTGAAGTCAATTTAGGTTGTAATTGGAAGAAATTAAAGTTCTGGGTCAAATTATAATTTTTGAGAGTTAATTTGGTCAAATCAGGGGCTTAATTGCATAAATATTGAAGTTTGATGGCCAATTAGGGACTTAATTGAGGAAATCTGAAACCAAGGACCAAACTGGAAATGACGTGTAAATAGAGGGGTTGCAATTAAAATCGGATCAGGGGCCAAATTGAAGAAATTAGAAGTTTATTGATCAATTGAGGGTCAAATTGCACTAATTCAAGACCAAGGATCAAAGTGAAAAAGGCAGCCAACTTCAGGGCCGCTGTTTGATGTTTGGCAGAGATGCAATTGCATTGATTTTAAAATCAAAATTGCAATTGAGGACTCGATTGAACAAATCACAAATTGAGGACCAATGTGAAAGTGACATGGTTTTTTGCCGCCTTTCCCTTTTAAATGAAATGACGTGTTTTGTCCAAAACGACACTGTTTATATATATAAAAAAAGCCTGAAACGGTGCCGTTTTGAACGGCACTGCAAACTTTCTTCTTCCCTTGGATGTGCAGAGAAACAGGGGAAGGAAGTTGCGTTCCCCTGTTTTCACTAACTTCTCTTCCTCTTAAAAGTATCAAAAAGACGCCGACACAACCCAACACTTTCCACGTATTGGAGGGGCGGTGGAGGGGCGGCAGCATAATGGCCGCCCCAACCATTTTCCTCCTCTGTTTTTGCCTATAAAAACAGGGGGGGTAGAACAAACAAAAGAACAAGAGAGGGGAAGAAAGAGAAAACAAGAGCAGAAAGAGAAGAGAGAGTAGAAGAGAGGGGGATCAAAAGAGAAAAAAAGAAGAAGAAACCGAGAAGAGAACGAAAAACAGGGGAGAGAGTGAGAAGAAAGAAAACAAAGCCGCTTCCACCACCGCGAATCGCCAGCGCCACCACCAGCGCCATTGCCTGTCGCCTCCAGCACCTCCACCAACGACAGTAGCCATCACAGGTCAGCCCTTCTCCCCTCCTTTTTTCTCCTGCTTTGTCCCTTCATCCCTGCAACGCCTCCACTGTTCACACGGGCTGGGCTGAGCTGAGCCCACGCGTTTGGGCCGGGTTCGGACCAGCCCACAGAACTGGGTCGGATTTGGCCCAGTTCAAATTTTTTTTTCAAAATTTTATGACTTTTTCATCTTTGGCTATGCGTCTTTTTTTTTCTTAATATCGGTCTGTATTTTATTTCAAAAAAATACGAATCCGGTATTAAAATACTTGGTTTTCATCAAAACTTCCAAAATACAAAAAAATTAAAAAAAAGAAAAAATATATTTTTGTGCATACGGCCAAGTGTCTCGAAGCTAAAAAATCATATTGTGTTTTTCATAAAAAAAAAACAATGTTTTAGCATTCATTTTGGCTTTACTAACCAGTTTATTAAAGTCAAGAGAACATTGGCCAAAATTTCAAAAACAACCAAAATTTTATTTTGTTTTGTTTTAATATCAGGGATTACGAATTTATACATAAAACATATTCTCAATATTAAAAAGATATTTTCTTTTGACAACATAGAGTAGTTAGGTTTTTACCCGATAAGATAAGGATCTCCTTACGGAGAATGACTTTTCTTAAACCGTAGACAGATTGACAATTAGAAACCACAACAAGACTTTAGATTTTATTAGACAACAAAATAATGCAGCTTACCTTAGGTAGGGCGTAATTGAGGTGCTAATACCTTTTCTTTACGCAACCAGTCTCCGTACCCGATCTCTGTGATCAGTTAGGGTTCCTAGTGACCAGAATACTAGGTGGCGACTCCCATTCAAATTTGCCACTGATAAAAGACAAGAATTCTTTGTCTCTCCACATTTTCCAGATAGACCATTTACAATTTTTCTTGAGATGGTGGACGATCGCCGCTACGCCTCACACGTGCGACAAGGACTAAAAGCACTCTAGATAACCTATAAAAACATGGGTTGGCTTTAAAAAAAAATCAATATGATATATAGTTTTGTTTTGAATTTAAGGTGGAGACTAAACGAATCACCCCCGATAACCATGAACAAACACAAAAATCACGAATCAGGTAATGAGCATGATCATAATGCGCTAACTAGGGCAATCATCTATCATTTTTCTTTCCCCTGCCTTCATTCTCTCCCTGTTTGGCCCTGCATTGGGCTTGGGTTGTATGAAATTCAAGCGTAAATTAAAAGGTTATTATATAATTAGAAACTAAATTGAAAGAAAAAGGCTCAGCTTAAGCTATGATGAAATTCAAGACTTGATTAAAGGCGAATACAACCAAAGACCGAAGTTATCGAAGGCACAAAAAACATAGCTGGCGTGTATAGACCTTGCCTAGCATGTTGGAGGACATGTTACGTTGTGTAGGTGCGTGTGGTATCCACTAGCTTTCAAAATCAGTTTTTTTTAAGGGGTATTTGAGAGTGTGGTTATAGTTGTTTTTTAAAGTGCTTTTCATTCGAAAACGTATCAAAATAATATTTTTTTTATTTTTTAAAAATTATTTTTGACATCAGCGTATCAAAATAATCTGAAAATACAAAAAAATTAATTTAAAATAAAAAACAAATAATTTTTTTTTAAAAAAAATATTTTAAAAACACAAAAACAAATAGTATCTTAATGTCTCTAGATGAGTCTCAACAGTATCTTTCAGTAGAGGTGTTGCGTGTTGGCATTATCTACCCTTGGCGACGTAGACAATTAGTTTTCCTTCTCTTTCTTCTCTTTCTATTTTTTTCTCTACTTCCCTTGAATTTTGCTGTTTTTTTTATTTATTTTCACTTCAAGGAATAATGTTTTCCTAATTGTTAATTCAATCCCTTGAGTTTTAATCTCTAAAAAAAAAAGAGAAAAGAAAAAACCCAAACAACAATTGTGCAAAATCAAGCCCCAGTTAAATCTCAGTTTTTTTTTTACCTTTGAAAAACTTGCAGTGACCTTGTCAAAACAAAACCAACAACAATTGTGAATAGAATGAATATGGAAGGATCAAATAAAAAAAGAAAGTTCAAGGAAAAAAAAGGCATGATGAATCATAAACATGAAAAAATTTGAAGTTATGACCTCTTCTGCAAAAGCGCTCACTGCTACTAGCCCAAAAAGTTATAGGCAAATAACATACTATTTGATGACTATTTGTTTTTGTGTATGTTCGTTAGTCGGCAGCATCCTGAGATAAAGAATAATGAGAGGCTGTTGAGACAATGAGACGGTAGGCGGAAGAGAGTGGGGGGCGGGGCGGCTAGCTTCTCTTCTTTCTTTTTTCCCTAATTGAAAAACATCAGTCATTGTTTTCCTTTCATTAATGCTGATTTGGTGTCTGTAGGAGCGCCCACAAAAGAAGAGGGCTAAAAATACCGATCCATTTTGGGATCATGTTGAGAAGACAAATGATGGTGGTCCTTTCAAGTGCAAATTTTGCAAATCTACATTTGCTGCGTCTACTTCAATCTCAAGGTTCAAATATCATTTGTCAGGAGAAAGTGGGAAAGGAGTTGGTATCTGTGGAAGAGTACCCGTTGATGTTAAAGAAGCAGCCTACCAAGCAACGCACAAAAAACAAAATGCCATCCCACCAATTGATCATACAGTTCCAAATGTAGAAGCTCAAAGAATAGAGCAAGAAGGGAGGGATCTCCCAGATATGGCAATGGAAGAATGGACAGAGAGTACGAGATCGGAAGAGTTGATAGTTATTAACGAAGCTGGTGGATCGAGAGGTTCTCAAGGGCAAGGAGGATATCTTTCAGACATGCTAGATACAGAGAATTTGACACAGAGCAGAACCGTGGAAGGGATTGCACTTATTGACCACGTTAGAGTTTATGAAGAGCAAGGGGCAGATGTTGCAGATGGTGGAGAGGAGAATTTGACAGACAACTTCACCAGAGGTGTGCCCATAGTTACTGCCGAAAGTAGAGTTTCTGAAGGGCTTGAGGCACATAAAGCTAAAGGAGAAGCATTGCTGACAACAAAACTGGTAGGTCAGGCTTCTGAAAGCAATAAGGAGATGATCTGGTCTTGGTTAATGAAGGATGACGTCTTACGTGTTGGCATTTATGGGATGGGCGGTGTCGGTAAAACATCATTAGCGACGCAAATCCATAATCAGCTGCTACAAAGACCAAGTTCTTTCAATTACGTGTTTGGGTTACTGTATCACAAAATTTCACCATCAGTAAATTGCAGTATCTTATTGCCAAAGCTATTAATTTAGACCTTTCAAATGAAGAGGATGACAAGAAAAGAGCTGCAAAGTTGTCTAAAGCATTCGTTGCAAAGGGAAAATCTGTTCTCATTCTAGATGATTTATGGAATCATTTTCTGCTAGAAAAGGTGGGCATACCTGTTGGAGTTAACGCGTGCAAGTTGATTCTCACAAGTCGATCGTTAGAAGTTTGTCGGCGGATGGGTTGCCAAAAGAGCATCAAAGTAGAGCTTCTTACTAAAGAAGAAGCTTGGACTTTGTTCGTGGAGAAACTTGGGCATTATGCTACACTTTCTCCAGAAGTCGTACAGATAGCAAAATCTGTTGCAGCAGAATGCGCTCGTCTACCACTTGGGATTATAGCAATGGCAGGAAGCATGAGGGGAGTGGATGACTTGCATGAATGGAGGAATGCATTGACAGAATTGAAACAATCAGAAGTAAGGGCAGAAGACATGGAGCCTGAGGTATTCCATATTTTGAGATTTAGTTATATGCGCTTGAATGACTCAGCATTGCAACAGTGTCTCTTATACTGTGCATTTTTTCCGGAGGATTTCGCTATAAATAGAGAGAGCTTGATAGGATATTTGATTGATGAGGGAATAATTCAACCAATGAAGAGCAGGCAGGCAGAATATGATAGAGGTCAGGCTATGATTAACAAACTTGAAAATGCTTGCTTATTGGAAAGTTTTTTCAGAAACGAAAATCACAGAGTTTCAAGATGCATGACTTGATTCGAGATATGGCTCTTCAGAAACTGAGGGAGAAATCACCAATCATGGTTGAAGTTGGGGAGCAACTAAAAGAATTACCAGATGAGAGCGAGTGGAAAGAGGAAGTCCTGAGAGTTTCTTTAATGGAAAATCACGTCAAGGAAATTCCCTCTGGCTGTTCACCAATGTGTCCCAAGCTTTCAACGTTGTTTTTATCCTCAAATATCGAGCTACAAATGATTTCGGATTCCTTTTTCAAACATTTGCAAGGGCTCAAGGTTCTTGTTCTATCATTCACCGCTATACGGGAATTGCCAAGTTCCTTCTCCGATTTGGTGAATCTCACTGCTTTATATCTCAGTAGGTGTCACAATCTAAGATATATACCATCATTAGCAAAGCTTAGGGAGTTGAGGAAATTGGATCTCCGCTATAGTACTGCACTTGAAGAACTGCCTCAAGGGATGGAAATGCTGTCCAATCTCAGGTATCCTTTTTTTTTTTTTTCCTTCTCTTTACTTTCTTTTTGACTGTGAAATACTTTGATCAAGATTCATTGATCTGAAATAGCAAACATCATAAAGGATAGAATGACTGACACTATTTGGAGCATCTGCTATACCATCTCAGGTATCTTAATCTTCATGGAAATAGTCTAAAGGAGATGCCAGCTGGTATACTACCTAAGCTCTCACAGCTACAATTCCTTATTGTGAACCGGGCGTTCGGCATTATCAAGACAGTACGAATAGAGGAAGTAGCATGCTTGAAGAGGATGGAAACTTTGAGATACGAATTCTGTGGTCTTGTCGACTTCAAGAAGTACCTCAAATCTCCAGAAGTGAGGCAACCTCTGACCACATACATCTTCACAATAGGACAAGGTGTGGATCGAGAAATGGATTCTTTACTTTATATGACACCAGAGGAAGTCTTTTATAAAAAAGTTTTGGTTCATGATTGCCAAATCGGTGAAAAAGGAAGGTTTCTTGAGCTCCCAGAAGATGTTTCATCTTTCTCAATCGAAAGATGTCACGACGCAAGGAGCTTATGCGATGTTTCTCCATTTAAACATGCAACTTCACTGAAGTCCTTGGGGATGTGGGAATGTGATGGGATAGAGTGCTTGGCTTCGATGTCAGAATCCTCCACGGATATATTTGAAAGCCTCGAATCGCTATACCTTAAAACTTTGAAGAACTTTTGTGTCTTCATTACAAGAGAAGGAGCTGCTCCACCATCATGGCAATCTAATGGTACCTTCTCTCATCTTAAAAAATTGAGAATAGGTGAATGTCCGAGAATGAAAAATCTGTTCTCCCTTGACTTGTTGCCAAATCTCACAAACTTGGAAGTGATTGAAGTTGATGACTGTGACCAAATGGA
The DNA here is from genome assembly GCA_007827005.2 of Populus simonii. Classification (NCBI taxonomy): domain Eukaryota; kingdom Viridiplantae; phylum Streptophyta; class Magnoliopsida; order Malpighiales; family Salicaceae; genus Populus; species Populus simonii. Next base: position 43,974,071 of record CM017464.2, on the reverse strand, counting down.
GGAGATAATAGCAGTAGAGGATGAAGAAGAAGGCATGATGGTTGAAGATAGCAGCAGCAGCCACTACGCTGTTACCAATCTCCCAAATTTGAAGGCTTTGAAATTAAGCAACTTACCGGAACTAAAAAGCATTTTCCACGGGGAAGTGATTTGTGGTTCTCTACAAGAAATTCTTGTGGTTAACTGCCCAAATCTAAAGAGGATATCACTGTCTCATCGCAACCATGCTAATGGCCCAACACCACTTCGAAATATCCAGGCATATCCAAAAGAATGGTGGGAATCAGTGGAGTGGGGCAATTCCAACAGTAAGAATGCCCTTGAACCCCTGTGTGTGTTTCGGGAGTCTTTATTTTAGTGGTGGGAAAAGCAGGCAGGCAGGCAGGCAGGAAGTTCAATAAAATGCATTGCCAAGATGGTACGTCTCTGAATCTGCATCGTTTTAATTCACGTTTGTAGAATTCTTCTTCCTCATCTGTTTCATTTCAGTTTCTACATTGTTAGTATTTCCAAGTGCCCACCCTCCATTGCCTTTTCCATTTATCACTCCTCACTTCCATTTTCACCATTTTCTTTCAGTTGCGAGTCTAGAGAGATCGGAGGATCCATCCCCTTGAATTATCACAAGAAACCATAGAACCTTAAATGTATATTTCACTTCATTGACTTATGGTGGTGTTATCGCATGTTTTTCAGGTGTTTCTGTTTTGCTTTTTTTTTTTTTTTTAATATTAATATACAATTTTATTTCTGTTATCCCATAAATTAATTTTTAATATCAATATATTAAAATGATTTAAAATTAAAAAAAATCAAAATTCTTAAAAACAAACGGTCACTCGCATTCCCAAATACAATTGTATCGCATGATCATGGTAATAAAATAAGTAGCAACTCTAATCTTACTGTAGCAGCTATTTGCCAACTTCAGCAATGTAATCAGATAACAAAATCATAGATTATTATAAAAGAGACAGGATTAAACTAATAACATTATTAAATGATGACAAAAAATCCAAATAATTTTCTCAAGTATTAGTTTATAAATCCATAGATAAAATTGTGGAATGAGCATTTTTCACATAGAGGTTAGAAAATCTAAATATTTGGGGAATCGAATGAAAAAAAATAATTTATTACTAAAACTTATCTTTATTATTTTAACATAAATGCTTTCATTTTTCTACTATAGTGGGATTCTTTACGTAGATTTCGAAACTCACCCTTTTATTTATTTATTATTTATTTATGGTTACCCTTTTGTCCTTTATTTATTTGTTAGGTAAAAACTCAAATAAGTCTTAGCTACTACTAGTTACATGCCCCGCGCGATGCCGCGGGTCAATTATTTTTTACATTTTAAAAATAGTTAAGATCTAAAAGTATTAGGTTTTTTTACAAAGTTATACCCAAGAGTCTCAGGTTTTGGTTGCAACGCTGATCCAAGAGTAATGTTTATAATATTAATAATAACATTAAACTTGGGTTAACCCTTAGCATAAAAGTGTCTGGATTGCAATATCAGACCCAATAACATTGGACATGGGTCTGCTGCAAGGTTGTGTCATAAAGTGTGATAATTTAATAAATTAGTTAAAAAAAAAACCAACAGGAAAAAAAAACTAATGAAAAAAAAGAAAAAAAATATGAATTAATTGGGTTAACCCTTCAAACCAGGTTAACCCGTCATACCTTGAATTTGCATCATGAAAGCTTGATAGTAAAAAGAAAAAAACAAATTAATGGGTTAACCCAGAATTAACTGGGCTAACTCGTCAAAACAGGTTAACCTGTCAAACCCAGAAATCCGTGTAATGAAAGTTTGATAACTAAATAGAAAAAAATTTACATTAACAATTTAAATTAAAAAAAAATTAATTAAAAAAAAGCATAAGCCTTTTCACAGTAGACTGCACTGTGCAGTTCACAGTCAAAGGCATAAAAAAAAAACTAAAGGCATCCGTCGAAAACTACTTAGAAAAAAATTTAATATTAATAAACTAAATTAATTAAATAAAATTAATTAAAAGAAAAAATAAAATAAAAAAACCTCTAAGAAGAAAAAAAACTAAATAGAAATAAATTTAACATTAACAACTAAACTAAACGAAACGAAAAAAATAATAAAAAGAAAAAAAAAAGCAAAAAATAAAATAAAATTTATGTTAACTCGTCAAACCAAGATCCCGTTAAACCCGGGATCTGTGTCATGAATGTCTGGTAACTAAATTAAAAAAAAAAGTGAATATTAACAAACTGAACTAAACAAAAAAAATTAATTAAAAAGAAAAAAATTCGGGTTAACTCGTCAAACCATGTTAATCTGTTAAACCCAATATTTGTGTCATGAAAGTCTGATAATAACTAAATATAAAAAAAAATTACATTAACAAACTAAATTAAACAAAAAATATTTATGAAAATAATAATAATAATAATAAAAATTGACGGGTCAACTCGGAATTAACTGGGTTCACCCGTGAAACCAGGTTAACCTGTGAAACTCGGGATATGTGTCATGAAAGTCTAATAACTAAATAGAAAGAAATTTAACATTAACAAACTAAACTAAACGAAAAAAATTAATTAAAAAAAAATAAAGAAAAAAGCAAAAAAAAAAATCCCAATAGCATAAAAAAAACAGCTAAAAAAAACTTAGATAACCTTAAAAAAAAAAAAAAAAAAAAAAAAAAAAAAAAAAAAAAAAAAAAAACCGCCTAAGGAAGGAGTCAGTGTTTTACTGTGGACTGCACAGTGCAGTCCACAGTAAAACACTGACTCCTTTTAGTTATAGTTTAATAGTGGGATTCTTTACGTAGATTCTTTACGTTTATATATATATTGAATTCTATAATCCATTTTTGTTAATAATTTAATTTCAAATTACATGTTTATGCATAGAAAATGATGTTGGTTTGTAGTAAGGTTGAAAAATATGTGAAGAGTTTGGACCAACACTTAATTGAAAACTTTAGGAACTAAATATTGATAAGCAATTTTTGGAGACCTACAACTAAATATGAATTTTTTTTAATATAACCTTAAGGTTGTTTAATATCATTTTTGTTTTAAAAGTTTTATAAACAAGATATGAAAACTTGTTTGTTTTTGTTTTTTTTTTATAAAATAATAATATTGGCAACTAAAACTTTTAAAAATAAAAAAAAAAGGTTTTTAAAAGTAGTTTTTTAATACTAGGAAGGCTAGGTTTGATATAGATGATGATGCCTAGGGTACTAACCATCAACTAGTTCAAGGCCCTTGGAATATATGACTCTAAGTCATAGTGCAATTAGAAATTAAAACTACCATAAAGAATGGACAAAAGATCTAGTTCAAGTGTCCTTAATGAAAGATCACATCATCAAATTCCTGCTAGCTATTCACTAGAATGTCTTCGTCTTTTTACATTATTGATATCTCAAAACTAACTACATGCTGCAATAGACGTACAAACCATTTCTCGCGCAATTGCATCGACTTGCAGTTCTCATTGTCGGGCTCTGTATCTGATCTGGTATGCCTTACTACATTATTACTTAGGAGGTGTTAACAAATGAGATGTGACCGCCATTAACAAAGCTTAAGGCGTTGAAAAAGTTGTAAAATGCTTGAAAGCATGAAATCCTTGTCCATTCTCAGGTATCTTGACTTGGATTAAAAGAGTTATCAACCAGTATATTACCATCTCTTACTTCTGTAAGTTTTGAATTTCATTTCATCACAAACTCTACTAATTAATTAAAGGAGAGGAAGTAACATGTTTACAACACCGAAATCAGTCTCTTAAAGTTAAGATTTTTGGAAATACGTTCACCTGTGTTTCCCTTGAAGAAGTTAACGCAGTCTATCTGAAGCTAAAGAGGATACGATCTCTCTTCCGTACCATGTCCTTCAGAAAATCAAAGTCGAAGCATATCAAAGAAAAATAGCGAGAATCAGTGGAATGGCGTTATTGAATGCTCTTGTAGATACAAAAGGAAGCCAACAATAACTGGCACACCTGCCATGCTAAAACTCGAATCTTCTACTAATCGGTTGATCGGTTGGATTCAATTATAATATTGATCGATCATTTTATATAAAAATTATAATTTTATAAAGTTTGTTTTTAAATATTTTTAGTGTCAAAATATATATATCTTTGTATAACTTATTGGCAAAAAAATAGACCAATCAAAATCTTAAAAACTTATTGTTTAACAGCAGTGAATGATTCTAAACCGTCATGTGTCAGTTTGTCATAACTCAATGAAAATTTGTCTCAAGAGATTATCGCACTCGACATCGCGACGACCTTTAAAATTTCAAAAGCAAAAAAGAATAAATTTCTAACATCTTGTTCTTATATAGAAAAATGTCTTGTTTAAGGAGTCGCACTTCGTATTATGGTCACTAAAAATCCTAACTAGTCAACAAAAATTCTATGTTACGGAACTGGTTATGCAAAAGGGAAGATATTATCACCCTTTAAACGTCCTACCTAAGATATGATGCATTTCTGGTTTTATCTTAAATTGCTAAGGGTTTGTTATATTATGCTATCGATTGTCTACTTGTAATATTCCTGACTCTGACGTCAATGAATAAACAAGTAAAATTTGAATTGAAAGCAAAACATACATATTTTTTATTGTTATTTTTATATATATAGAAAAGGACAATTGTGAATCGCATACTAGATTTATATTTTCAATAAAAATTCACAAGTCAAATATATAATAAAATCATCAAAAATAAGCAAGAGGCACCCACAAATAAATTAAAAATAATCCATTAATTTTTTTCAGAATTTTCTAACATCCAAAAAAATATGTTTGGCTAGATATTAAAACAAATAAAAATGAAATAAAAAGGGAGAAATTAAACATAATGGTGTGTTTTGTCAAACACACCCTTTACCCAAAACAAATTGGTTCGGTTGGGCTTGAGACCTAGGCTCAGCCCGGTCATAACATGTTTCTGTTATCTTTCTCTCTTTTTTTTTTGGTGGGTTGGATCTAGCCCAGCGGTACAGGCTGGGCTAAACTGAGCCAGCTCATCCTAGACGCTTGCCCGAGCCAAGCCAGTGACCGGCCTAGGCACTGTTGCCTGACATGCGTGAATTATTCACGCATGCTTGCAACAATGCCAGGGTAATTAAAAAGCAAAAACGAGGGAAAGCCGTGAAGCGTGAACTGACCGGCAGCTGAAAACTGAAGACGAAGACGACGATGTGGCCAGACGATTTCCTTTCCCCTTTTACGTTTGTCTCCTGTCTTTTTTTGTGTTCTCTGGATCCTCTCCCTCTCCGTTCTTGTTCTACTTCTTCTTTCTCTCTCTCTCTCTCTCTCTCTCTCTCTCTGTGTTTTCCTTTTTTTCTTTGTTTCCCCTTTTGGTTGTGCGTTTGATTTGGCTGAGTCTGTGGTCTGGTCCGAGGAAAAGAAAAAAGAATTCCCTTGCCAAAAGTTTCTCTGGCCTTTCGTGTTTTCTCCTCCGCCTCCTGTTATCTCTCTGTTTTTTTTTATCCCCTGTTCTTCCCCTTTTGTTCTCTCTGTTTCGTTCGCCTTCTTCGTTCTCGGTGTAGTTTCTGTTCGTGTGTCTCCGTCTGTTTTTTTCTGTCTGTAGTTTTCCTGTCCTGGTCGTTCTCTGGCCTTCATAAAGCCAGAGAATGCACTCTGTTTGTCCCTGTTTGAGGAAAAACAGGGGCTAACAGTCCTGCCATTGCAGGACTGTTGGTCATGGCATCGTGGCATTTGAAGATGGAATCGTGGGGGATAGTGGGCGGCAGAGGTAGGAGACGTGACCCACATTTTTTCTGCGCATTTCCTGCTGAACCGGTCTTCTCCAGGATGACGATGAACAGTGCTTTAAAACGGCGCCGTTTTTCTCCATGGAAATGGTTATTTTCAATTTGCCTCCTGATTCTGATATTTAGCAATTGGGCTCCTGTTCAAGGAAAATCTCTTTTTTTTTAAATTTTGCCCCTGGATCAATTACAATTGAACCCCTGATTTCAGCATCAATTTAGTCCTTAATTTTGCCCCTGATTTCCAAATTAGTCAATTTAGTCCTTAATTAACATCTTCAACTTTTAATTCTTTCAAAATTATCCCTGAAAAAATCAATTAACCCCCTATAGTATCACCATCTATTCACTTTGGTCCTTCTTGTAATTTCAACCCAAATCAGCCTCAAACTTTGGAATTTCTTCAATAAAACTCTTAATTGCATTAATTAATTAAATTAAAGTTTAATTAAGTCCCCAAACTTATCAATTCTTCCAGTTTTTGACCAAATTGACTCCCAAATTTATAATTGCATTCTTATTAGTCCTCAAACTTTCAATTTGTGTTGTCTTGACTCAATTCTCAAATTATTTTTTTTATTCATTCATTTTTTGTTATTTATTTATTATTATTATTGTTGTTTTCAAAAATTGAATTATGACAGAGATTACGTGGATGGCCTAACGGATATATTTATGAACTAGTGGATAGGTCTAGATCCAAGAGGAGGTCTGGTCATACCAAACCAGAAAAACAGCTAAAAAAAACAATAACTTTTAATTTAACCATTGAATCATACTCAATAAGTTATTGTAATGTGACCAATGATCTAATGGCATTCTAACTTTAAATTTTGATTAACCATGCTCTTTCTTTCAATCAAATATTCAAATATAGACATTAATTTGAACTATCTCCATCTTAAAGCTGGAATCAATTGGTAAGTATAAATTTTGATTTTATCTAATAATTTAAATTTTTAAGTTAAATTTTTTTTTTAATATGGTATTATAGTTCAAAACTTTATTACCCTCGATTTTTCGTTATTATTTTTAAAAAAAATTATTATTTAATTTAATTTGGATGAATATTATTTAATTTAATTTTAGTTCTAGTTCAATTTAATAAAATAATTATACTTTATTACCATTGTTCAAGTTCAAATTTTTTTTGGAAACATTGTAAATGATTAATAGTTGATCAAAGTTTATTAAATTTGAGTAAATAGTCCTAACTCTGTTTTTCCTGGTCACTATTCACCTAATTAAATGATTAATAGTTGGCTAATTGCCCATGATTTGAAAACTTTTTAAAAAAAAAACAAAGTTGAAAAAAGTCCAATCGCCTTAAATCATGGCATTATAGTACTAGGTAATTTGCCAAATAATTCTTAATAAGCCACCGGTTTCAGAAGACTTGTGGTGCCATTCAAGAAAGTCATCGCCTGGCACTTTCTTGGATGGTGGCATCAAACTCCTTCTGCTTCAAAAAGTCATGGTCTCACATTATTCCTTCTTTCTTTTTTCTCAAGTAACATTTATCGTCATATATATAATTTCAGATTTTCTTCCTCCAAAAATAGTGTGATCTAGTGAGCTTTTCTTCAAATTTTGAGGTTCTTGATTTGATCAAAGGGCTGCTAAACGATCCGTGAATATTTCCCTTATTTCTTAACCATTACAAATGTATTAAATCTTATTTTCACTACCAGAATTCTTATAAATACCGAAAGAAAATTCCGTTGGTATTTATACTCTTATTAAGTTAGTAATAAATTTACCGACAGGCTCACATACAAAAATGCTCCATCCGTAAAACTTTCATCGGTAGTTTTTGGTTTGTCGATAATAAAATTACCGATGAATTTACTGATGGGAAAAGTGCTCCAAATTGTCTTTTACCCGCTTCATTCCGTCAGTATTTCCCTCGGGAATATTGCCATATAACTGATAAAAATACCGTATGCAATTCTGTCGGTGATAAAACAGTGGCACAGTGCCATTTGCAATAATTCTTTTCCAACTCTCTGGAATATACTGATTTTGGACTTAATCTGTCTGTAATACTGTCAGTAATTATTTAAAAAATATTTTTTTAAAAAAATCTATTTAACAGAAATAGAAAATAATTAAATTAATATAAATTAACACTTCATAATACCCAGGAACTCAGTTGCTTGGAAAAAAGAAAAAGAAAATCAACTCAAACAAATTTGCAACAAATAAATAACAAAAAAATAGACAACAACAACAACAACAAATAAATAAATCAACTAAAAACAATTTCCACCTAACCTAGAAAACCTATTTAAGAACTCATAATCTAGCAATAAATAAAATAATTTAATTGAAATTGAACAACAAAATTAAAAAAAAAAATCCAACAAAATTGATCTCATATGAAAACAAATCCCACAACAACAACATTCATACAATTATTAAGAACATAAAAATTTAAAAATAAAATAAAAACAAATATAATGCAAAAAAAACACAAAAATAAAATAAAATTTCACATTAGTGTAATTGCAAGTGAAGCTGAGAAGAGAAAAGAAAAAATAAATTATAAAGTATGTTAATTAAAACAAAACTGAGAAGAGAAAAGAAGAATAGAGGAGAAAACATACTTGCCTGCGGAGGAGAAGAGAAGAGAAAGAAAGAAAGAAAGGGACGTTGGTGTTTTTTACATAAAGAGAAGGAGAAGAAGAGGAGGAGGAGGAGGAGGAGGAGGAGGAGGAGGCGCATCTGTTATGAAATGAGGGATTCTAGTCTTTTTATTGGCGTGTTTTATCGATGATTTTACCGACAGATAATTAAATATTAATATTTTTAATTATTCAATCAATGATTTTGTCTGTGATATTTAATTTAAATTTTTAATTTAATAAAATTTTTTTCAGAAACCCCCCAAATATCACTGACGACCTTTCAATCCGTTGGTGATTTCGTCTGTAATATTTAATTAAAATTTTTAATATAATAAAAAAATTCAGAAACTTTTCAAATACCACCGACAACTTTTCAATCCGTCAGTGATTTTGTTTATAATATTTAATTTAAATTTTCAATTTAATTGAAAATTTTTTAAAACCCCCTAAATATCACTGACAACTTTTCAATCCATCGGTGATATTTTCTGTAAAGAACAATACTTAACAGTGTAAACAGTTTCAGAGCTCTCTTAAAAATACCGACGAAATTAATTTATCGGTGATACCCTTTATAGTTGACATAATGAATAGTGTCAGGGAGAAGTGAACAGTTTATCAACGAGTTTATGAATAGATAATTATGTCGGTATAAATGACACGTTATTGTACTTTTTTACTTTGTTTTAATTTTTCTTTTCCCATTATAATTTTCTTGGTATATACCAAGGAAATATTTTCATTGATATTTACTGATAAATATAATGAAAATATATTTTCTCGGTAAAATTTATTGTAATTTATCGATGAAAATATTTCATCAATGTTTTAATTTTTATTTATTAATTTTCTGATAGTATGGAAGGAGGTGAGACAGAGGGAGCTTCGTCTCATAAAATTCTGGTTGTTATCAATTGTTATGCCCATGGTTATGTTAACAAGACACAGGCGGAATTTGACAATGGCAGGCGCCTGAAATTAGATATCATGAATGCATTTTGTACATGTAGAGTTTCGTAAGATACTAGAATTGGATATGACAGGATTGAATTGAATGGATCAATGGATCAATTAATTACCCTTTTTAAATTCATTTTTCATTTTATCTACATTTTGTGAGATTGGAAAATTTAATAAAAAGTGAATAACATTGTAAGAAAAAGAAATTAAATTGTCATGAAAAACCAGCAAAAAAAAAATCTAAAAGGATGTTTGAAAATGTGGTATCAGTTATTTTTTAAAGTATATTTTTACTTTAAAATATATTAAAAAATTATTTTTGATATTCGTAAATTGTTCTGAAAATATAAAAATAATTAATTTAAAATAAAAAAATAATTTTTTTTTCAAAATATTTTTAAAATACAAAAACAAACTATTATAAATTACAACCAATCAAATATAAGATAGAGATTGTGATCTTATGTTTTGTCCCAATTGCAGCCAATACTAATATTTTTTGTCGAGACTTGAGTAGCCTTCTGGGCCACGAAAAGCCACCAGACACAACAACACATGCAATGTTTTTTATTTGTCTATAAACCGTTGACGATGAAAAACCATTGCCTGACACAAATAAATTGCGTTTCTTCTACGCTGCACTAAATTCCTTTCCTAGCTGTGCATGCCACATTCTCTTCTCCCTTCATCACTGCTTGTCTAACTCCTTCTGAGTTCTGATTAAGTCAGATCATCGTTTGAAGATCGATATTCTTGTTGGGCCAGGTAAGCTCGATGTTCTCTTTTTTCTTTTCTCCAATAGTACATGTCATCTAGAATTCTTGCAAGTTACTCTTTTTACCCTGATATTGTTCAGGAGTTCTTGACTTGATCAGATCAGAGTTCAGGACATAGTTTCTTCCTCATTGTGTTCTTACGAGCTACAGTAAAGCGTGAATTAAAATTCTCAAAAAAAAAAGAGAAAAGAATTAAAAGTATCTTATTGAGCTTTACAAACAATTTATTGGTGTCATTAATCTAGTGTGTGATTCAAACAGACTGCGTGCTTGAGGGACTAACATATGGGACCTTCTTGTAACTCTTTGATTTTGTGTGTCGCTGCTAGCTCAGGACCTAATTGGCATATTCTCATCTAGTTTTTGGCTAATAGTTGATCTTACCCTTTATGACGGTTCTCGATTTCCTTGTGTTTATCTTGGAAAATGTTCATCTAGTTTCTGTATGTATGTATGACATCTTGGTATGGCCTCGTATAGAATACTTTGCTTCCTTTTACTGATTCTTTTTGGCTCTGAACTTCACTTAATTCTTTCTTTCTCTCAAAGCAGGACAGGAGGTCTCCTGGTTGTCGACCAGCTTGGCACTGGTTCCTTCTTCTGTGTGCTAATCAAAATCCTTGAAGACAATATAATGGACCAAGTATGTTTTCCTTTCACTTTTGCTTAATTTTGTTAGTGCTATGTTCTTGTTATATTTACTTGATCATGCTTAAGAAAGCAAGAATCCCCAGCTTGCTTTTTTGTTTAATCCAACAATTTCCTACTGGTACAACGAGCTTTGAGTAGAGATTTATGCTATCAGTCAATCCAATGGTAGCAACTTGCCCCGGTACAGCTTTCTGCATTATCTCATACGAACATTGTAGATAGTTGAATAAAAAAAAAATTTCACTCGGTGTAAAGAGCATTTCATTCAATTGGACTCTAGGATTTTAGCCTTAAGATGAGAGGACCAAAGTTGCATGTTTAGTAAAATAGCAGCTGTTTTTCAAAAATCTAGCCTTAAGATTTTGTCCGATTGTTTTTTATCCTTTTAATTTGAAAATTATATGATTTAGTCTAAAACTTTATTTTATTCACATTTCAATTTCTACATTTGAGAGAGAAGATAAAAAGTCACACATTAAATGATAAAATAGAAAAAAGATTGTCGGGTGACTGTATTTTGATTAAAAAAAAAATTATTTATATGTTAACAAGTTCTATTAAACGAGAGGAGTTCCATTAAAGTATTTTTAAAACCTTTATTTTACCTTAAAAAGTATATCAAGGTTGATTATGTGTTTTTTGACTTTTATGTATTTTTGAGTTGATAGTTTGATTTTATGAGATTCTAAGGGTTTTTATTAAGTATTTTTAAGTAAAAATAGATTAAATAATGGATTTGAAGGTTAAAAAAACACTTTAGTGAACAAATTCTTGGCATTGGAACAGTTTTTATTTACTTTGGCTCTATCTCTTTTACTTCAATTTTATTTTTACCCTTGTACGTTTCCCGTCATTGATCTTTCATCATTGGCTTTTTGGAACAATAGCATATTTACATTAGTACCATTCATAGAGATATCTTAAGTTTTAAAATTGACATAAATTTATTGGAAGTGAAATTAAATATGTTTAGAAATGTAAAAAAAAGAAAATACAATATCTCCTATTTTCAAATTTTTTTGGTTCTTCATTTATTTTATGAACTATTTTTTTAATTTTATCTTTTCATGTTTTATTGATTAATGATTGGGCTTGATGCTTTTTTTGTATTTCTTTTTCTCCGGTTATTGCGGTGCTTAAAAACCATCTCGATATTGTGTTGGTTGATTATTTTGAGAAAAAAATGATTTTGTTGTTTGTGAAAAAATAAAAATAAGAAGACCAAAATTGAAAGTAACATGAAATGATAGCCATTTATTTTAGAAAAAACAAATTCTCATTTGGTCCTTTGTTTTTTTAATTCTCTCATCTTTTTCTTTTTTTAATTTCATCTTTCTACATCGCATTGATTGATTATTTAGCCTAATAATTTGTTTCGTATTGCTTTCTGTCAGTTTATAACAATCTAAAAAAAAGCATTCCAACAATGTGTTTGTTCTCAATTTTGTAAAAATAATTCACTTTTATTATTTGGAAAAAATGAAAGATGAGAGGACCAAAATTGAAAGTTTAGTAACATAGCAACTCTTTTTTGAAAATTTAGCCTTAAGATTTTGTCTAAATTTTTTTTGTCCTTTTAATTTGAAAATTATTTCAAATTTTATTTTATTCACATTCCAGTCGCTAGATTTGAGAGAGAAAAAAAAAAGTCACACTTTAAATGATGAAATAGAGAAAAAGTTATTGGTTGACCATAATTCAATAGCAAAAAAGATTGATCTCAATGTCGATGAGTTTTATTCAATAAGAGGAGTCTAATTGAAGTCTTTTTAAACCTTCATATTTCCTAAAAAAATATATCAATGTTGATTATGTGTTTTTGGATCTTTTGGCATTTTTGAATTGATAGATTAGTTTTTTGAGATTCTAAAGGTATTTATTAAATGTTTTTAAATAAAAATAGATTGAATAGACGTAGATTTTAAGGTTAGAAAAACACCCTTTAATTTTTCAGCCACCTCTCTAGTGAGCAAATTCTTGGCATTAGACAACTCTTCATTGTTTTTTTTTTAAAAAAAAAAACCTAGGTGAACAACAATTTGTCTGTCCAATTTGAAAACTAAATTTGGCCAAGACACACGTAGGCCTGAAGGCCATTCCCATATTGCATCATTTAAAAAAAAAAAAAAAGTAGATCATATGTCGTCCACTCAAGAGTTTTTTTTTTTAAAATAGAGTTAACGATGCATCATTCGCTATAACAAATTTTGGTCTTCATTGATGACTAGAAAATCAAGGTTCAAGTTTTGGGACCCCTAAAATCCTATTTTCAACATGTTTTTACTTAAAAATATGACCCAAAAAAAAACATCCTAAAAATCTTAATAATCCTATTTCAAACCCAAAACACCTTCTAATTATTCTAAAATTCAAAATCAATCCAAACAAAAAAAACTTTCTAGATTTCAATTTATTTTTTCTAGCATGATTGAAGGCCAAAATCACTTATATCAAACTCTTCTCTTGAAGATGAACCCAATAAATCCAAGATTTGGTTTTTTTTTTTTAATGTGATTGATCAAAAGAACAAAAATATCCAAAGCTCCAGGGACCAATATTAAAAATTAAGGGACTAAAATGAAATTTAACCAAACTACATGGACCAAATAATGAAAATTTAAGGATCAAAATGAAAAATATAAAAAAAAGTAAAGCACCAAAATAAACTTTAACTAAAACTACAGGGATCAAATAAATAAAAAGTGTGACAATTTTATGGACTACAATGTACTTTAACTGTTCATTTTGTTTTATTATATTAGGAGTAAAGATTAAGAACAATTAAGATATTGTGCTTAGCAACTAATACCATGAACTAAAATCATATTACATTAAATTAATTTAGTTTAATGAATCCAATACATGTTCTTAACTTCTTTTTTTCGTGAGAACTATTGCTCTTTAGGTTATCACTATAAGCATTTTTCCCGTAAAGACATCCTAATTGAAATAATTTTCTTACGATTTTTATATATAGTCTGATTTAGTTGTTTTCTTTAGTTTACTCATTTGAATTTGAAATAGAATTTAATTGATAAAAAATATAAAAAAAATCTAAGAGAAACCCTCTTATTTACAAATCAATTCTTATTAAAATTAACTTTAAAAATAATATTTTATAAACGCACACCTAACCAGGTCTCATAAAAAACAACATAAAGAGGGATTTAACAACTTATAACAGCACGCGAGAATAAATATAATGCTTAGCCGAGGCGTGGATGAAATACATCCAGCTATAGATTTTACTAGTACATTGTTATGTGCGTTTCAGCAGGGTTAATATTATTTTTTTAAAATAAAAAATATATATATTAAAAGTGTTTTCCAATCATATTAGACCTGAAAGTATTAAGTCTCATGGTCATATTAGATCCACATCTTGGGTCTGATGGTAATACCAAACCCACAAGACTTGGGTCTGGCGGTCATACTACACCCACGCTTCTAGATCTGAAGACCACGTAAGACCCAAGCGTTTTGGGTCTGACAATCATGCTAGATCCAAGCGATTACTTGAGTTTGATAAACATGTCTGACCCAAGTTTACTTCAATAATAATAATAATAATAATCATAACAACAACAACAACAACAATAATAACAATAACAATAATACTAGACCCAAGGTACTTGGGTTTGACATCCATGTCTAACCCAACTAAACTTAGGTCAAATATGTTGTCAGACCCAACTAAATATTGGGTCTGATATGTTTGTCAAAACTAAATACCGTGGGTCTAGCAAGATGTCTAACCCAAGTTTAATAAAAAACTATGTTGCCTTTGGAAAACATGAAGAAGTTGGATTTGTAAACTAGAAACATCCACAAGAGTATATAAAGGGATAAATCTATAACAAAAATGATTTTTAAATTAAAAAAATAGTCAAGATTGTTAATTCAATTCATTTCCATAAGCAAATTAAAACATTATAACTAAATTCAATTGTATGGTTTAATATTTTATTTAAACACAAGAATTATAATAAGTTATTAATTGAATTCAAATTTATTTATGAATTGAATTCAATTTAGTATGTGATTTTATTTCAAACAAGTTGTTTCTGTTAGTGCATTTATAATATTTTTTTTATGTTTTCAAGTTTAGAAGATTTTAAAGTGGATTTATCTGCTAATTAATATTTAAGTTTATTTATTGATGATCTTAAAAGTGTACTTTCCTCATTAATTTAGTATATTCAAAAAAATAAGTCATTCAAATATTAAATCCATATAAAAATATGAAATAAAAAGCAAATCTCCTTAATCACTACCCTAGCTTTTAATTTGGGGTTGGTGCATGTATATTATATACATTTCTCAACAAAAATATATATTTTTATTAACTAAAACACATAATATAATATTCATTAATATTTACAAATTATTTAGTAAAAAACAACCCGCTGGGTATTAATCTAATGGATTATATCAGCTTTTTTTTAATTTTTTATTAACTAAAATTAAAATCATAATATTAAAGTAATTTTCAAATAGAAGGACATTTTGATAATATTAAAGTTCTGTTTGAAGGTGTAGTAGATGTTGTTTTTCAAAGTATTTTTTACTTGGAAATGTATTAAAATAATATTTTTTATTTTTTAAAATTTATTTGATATTAGCACATTAAAACGATCTAAAAACACTAAAAACATATTTAATTTGAAGCAAAATAAATCAAAAATTGATGAAAAGTTAGTTCAACAACAGCCCTAAATGAGATCTAAATAAAAATATGTGGAATACAAAAATCGTTTTAAAATTATTTTTTTAATCATGGAGGGAGATCGTGAAATTATAAGGCTTTACAAAATAATTTGATGGGTCCAAATATAACCCAGTCGAGTAGTAAAAAAAACACGAAGATGAGATTAGAAAAAAAACTATTAAAAAAATCTCTCGACTCAATTCATTGTCTAACTCAAATTTAAAATTAAATCATGTATGAGTTTTTAATATGATACAGTCAACTTTTTTTAATATAATACAGTCAACTTAAAAACAACCTAATTAATCTTTTAAAAAAATATAAGAATGAAATTTAAAAAAATAAAAAAAAAATTTATTCAACCAAACTCTTTATCTAACTTAAATTTAAAATTAAATTAAGTGAAAATTCCCCCAAATGACTCATTCGACTTGTGTGACTTCAAATTGAAAGTGTAACGGTTGACATGTTCAAAATCAAAGCAGTAGAGCTGATTTAACCAATTTCCAAAGCGGTAAATTTACCCAATGCTACTACCTTGAAAACGGGTTTGTGCAGTGCTTCGTCCAACTTCGTCCACTATGTTGCTCTTAAATTCTCTCGTTCTTTGTAAATGCCCTCAATATTTATTTCTTGGATGGATTTGGTTTGTTTGTTTACCCTCACTATGGATTTTGTTTTTCTAAAGCGATGTTACGAGAAACCCAGTATGAGTAAAAGCAAATTCATAAGATGAAGATTTAAGATACGTTGTTTTTTTTTTTTTAATTGTAAACTCTTTGTTAATGTCATTAAACACAGTCTATTGGATCAAAAGAATAAAGAGAGGCTGTTGAGACTATGAGACGGTAGGCGGGAGAGAGTGGGGGGCGGGGCGGCTAGCTTCTCTGTTTTTTTTTCCCTAATTGAAAAACATCAGTCATTGTTTTCCTTTCATTAATGCTGATTTGGTGTCTGTAGGAGCGCCCACAAAAGAGGGTTAAACATACCGATCCATTTTGGGATCATGTTGAGAAGACAAGTGATGGTGGTCCTTTCAAGTGCAAATTTTGCAACTCTTCATTTGCTGCGTCTACTTCAATCTCAAGGTTCAAATATCATTTGTCAGGAGTAAGTGGGAAAGGAGTTGGTATCTGTGGAAGAGTACCCGTTGATGTTAAAGCAGCAGCCTACCAAGCAATGCACAAAAAACAAAATGCCATCCCACCAATTGATCATCCAGTTCCAAATGTAGAAGCTCAAAGAATGGAGCAAGAAGGGAGGGATCTCCCAGATATGGCAATGGAAGATTGGACAGAGAGTACGAGATGGGAAGAGTTTATTGAAGAGTTGATGGTTATTAACGAAGCTGGTGGTTCTCAAGGGCAAGGAGTTTATGAAGGCATGCTAGATACAGAGAATTTGACACACAGCAGAACCGTGGAAGGGATTGAACTTATTGACCAAGTTAGAGTTTATGAAGAGCAAGGGGCAGATGTTTCAGATGGTGGAGTGGAGAATTTGACAGACAACTTCACCGGTAGTGTGTCCATAGTTACTGACGAAAGTAGAGTTTCTGAAGGGCTTCATGCACATAAGGCTAAAGGAGAAGCATTACTGACAACAAAGCTGGTAGGTCAGGCTTCTGACAGAAATAAGGAGATGATCTGGTCTTGGTTAATGAAGGATGACGTCTTAAGTGTTGGCATTTATGGGATGGGCGGTGTCGGAAAAACATCACTGGTGACGCATATCCATAATCAGCTGCTACAAAGACCAAGTTCTTTCAATTATGTGTTTTGGGTTACTGTATCACAAAATTTCACCATCAGTAAATTGCAGTATCTTATTGCCAAAGCTATTAATTTAGACCTTTCAAATGAAGAGGATGAGAAGAAAAGAGCTGCAAAGTTGTCTAAAGCATTAGTTGCCAAGGGAAAATCTGTTCTCATTCTAGATGATTTATGGAATCATTTTCTGCTAGAAATGGTGGGCATACCTGTTGAAGTTAACGCGTGCAAGTTGATTCTCACAAGTCGATCGTTAGAAGTTTGTCGGCGGATGGGTTGCCAAAAGAGCATCAAAGTAGAGCTTCTTACTAAAGAAGAAGCTTGGACTTTGTTCGTGGAGAAACTTGGGCAGCGCCATTATGCTGATCTTTCTCCTGAAGTCGCAGACATAGCAAAATCTGTTGCAGCAGAATGCGCTTGTCTACCACTTGGGATTATAGCAATGGCAGGAAGCATGAGGGAAGTGAATGACTTGTATGAATGGAGGAATGCATTGGCAGAATTGAAACGATCAGAAGTTGGGGTAGAAGACATGGAACCTGAGGTATTCCATATTTTGAGATTTAGTTATACGCACTTGAATAACTCAGCATTGCAACAGTGTCTCTTATACTGTGCATTTTTTCCAGAGGATTTCACCGTAGATAGAGAGGACTTGATAGGTTATTTGATCGATGAGGGAATAATTCAACCAATGAAGAGCAGGCAGGCAGAATATGATAGAGGTCAGGCTATGCTTAACAAGCTTGAAAATGCTTGCTTACTGGAAAGTTATATAAGCAAAGAAGACTACAGATGTTTCAAGATGCATGACTTGATTCGAGATATGGCTCTTCAGAAACTGAGGGAGAAATCACCAATCATGGTTGAAGTTGAGGAGCAACTAAAAGAATTACCAGATGAGGAAGAGTGGAAAGTGGATGTCATGAGAGTTTCGTTAATGAAAAATCACCTCAAGGAAATTCCCTCTGGCTGTTCACCAATGTGTCCCAAGCTTTCAACGTTGTTTTTATTCTCAAATTTCAAGCTAGAAATGATTGCGGATTCCTTTTTCAAACATTTGCAAGGGCTCAAGGTTCTTGATCTATCAGCCACCGCTATCCGGGAATTGCCAAGTTCCTTCTCCGATTTGGTTAATCTCACTGCTTTATATCTCAGAAGGTGTCACAATCTAAGATATATACCATCATTAGCAAAGCTTAGGGAGTTGAGGAAATTGGATCTCCGCTATACTGCACTTGAAGAACTGCCTCAAGGGATGGAAACGCTGTCCAATCTCAGGTATCCTCTCTTTTTTTCCTTCTCTTTACCCTCTTTTTGACTGTGAAATATTTCGATCAAAATTCATTGATCTGAAATAGCAAACATCATACAGGATAGAATGACTGACACCATTTGGACCATCTGCTATACCATCTCAGGTATCTTAATCTTTTTGGAAATAGTCTTAAGGAGATGCCTGCTGGTATATTACCTAAGCTCTCACAGCTACAATTCCTTAACGTGAACCGGGCGTCCGGCATTTTCAAGACAGTACGAGTAGAGGAAGTAGCATGCTTGAAGAGGATGGAAACTTTGAGATACCAATTCTGTGATCTTGTTGACTTCAAGAAGTACCTCAAATCTCCAGAAGTGAGGCAATATCTGACCACATACTTCTTCACAATAGGACAACTAGGTGTGGATCCAGTTATGGATTCTTTACTTTATATGACACCAGAGGAAGTCTTTTATAAAGAAGTTTTGCTTCATGATTGCCAAATCGGTGAAAAAGGAAGGTTTCTTGAGCTCCCAGAAGATGTTTCATCTTTCTCAATCGGAAGATGTCACGACGCAAGGAGCTTATGCGATGTTTCTGCATTTAAACATGCAACTTCACTGAAGTTCTTGGGGATGTGGGAATGTGATGGGATAGAGTGCTTGGCTTCGATGTCAGAATCCTCCACGGATATATTTGAAAGCCTCGAATCGCTATACCTTAAAAATTTGAAGAACTTTTGTGTCTTCATTACAAGAGAAGGAGCTGCTCCACCATCATGGCAATCTAATGGTACCTTCTCTCATCTTAAAAAAGTGACAATAGGTGAATGTCCAAGTATGAAAAATCTGCTCTCCCTTGACTTGTTGCCAAATCTCACAAACTTGGAAGTGATTGAAGTTGATGACTGTGACCAAATGGAGGAGATAATAGCAGTAGAGGATGAAGAAGAAGGCATGATGGTTGAATATAGCAGCAGCAGCAGCCGCTACGCTGTTACCAGTCTCCCAAATTTGAAGGCTTTGAAATTAAGCAACTTACCGGAGCTAAAAAGCATTTTCCACGGGGAAGTGATTTGTGGTTCTCTACAAGAAATTCTTGTGGTTAACTGCCCAAATCTAAAGAGGATATCACTCTCTCATCGCAACCATGCTAATGACCAAACACCACTTCGAAAAATCCAGGCATATCCAAAAGAATGGTGGGAATCAGTGGAGTGGGGCAATTCCAACAGTAAGAATGCCCTTGAACCCCTGTGTGTGTTTCGGGAGTCTTTATTTTAGTAGTGGGAAAAGCAGGCAGGCAGGAAGTTCAATAAAATGCATTGCCAAGATGGTACGTCTCTGAATCTGCATCGTTTTAATTCACGTTTGTAGAAATCTTCTACCTCATCTGTTTCATTTCAGTTTCTACAGTGTTAGTATTTCCAAGTGCCCACCCTCCAATGCCTTTTCCATTTTATCACTCCTCACTTCCATTTTCACCATTTTCTTTCAGTTGCGAGACTAGAGAGATCGGAGGATCCATCCCCTTGAATTATCACAAGAAACCATAGAAGGTGCAAATAAAATTGGGAAGAGATGCAGACAGCCTGGAAGAAAATAAAGCATTACAACAAAGACAATCAGCCAAATGTGAGGAGGGAACAGAGCCTCTGGAGAATTTACGGTGTTAAAGGCATCAAGAATCATTCTGGGAACTGATCATAAAGTTAAAAATCTTCCTGCATCCTAATGTAAGTTATCCATTGTTCTCTATTTTTACTACCTTCCAATAATTGTTTTTTTACTTGCAATGTTTATGCAAGACTCTGTACCTGCTTTCGAAGAAAAACTGTAATGTGAAGCGATGCTGAGAAATGTGTCATGTTTTTATCAATGAATTTCAGCTGTTCATGTATTTTTGGAAGTGTAGTGCTGTTAGCATGTAGAGTAATAACTAACAAGTATCAAGCAAATGAAATCTACTAGTAACAAGACAGTAAACTAGCAAGGTGGAAGAAAGGATGTTATCTAAGGAGGTACACTGGATGAAACGCCAAAGGAGTTTCGCTTGCAGGCTGCTAGCTCTGTAATTTCGGCAATATCATTACTGTCAACAAACTGGTAGCAGAAATTTATTTTTTTTAAAAAAAAAAAAAACAACCACAGCCTGTATGATTACTAGAGTCTCAACTCGAGAGTTTTTTACATGGAGTAGATGCATTATAAGTGGGGGAACGTGCCGATTTCATAAGGTTGATCGGGAGAGGTGTGAACTACATATGCTTGAGCAGTGTTAGAATGGGATAATATATCAGCTGACACGAATAAAGCATCTCTAGCTCAAAATGGGTTGCAGATACTCCCGAGAAGGATATAATATGGAAGAGACAATAAGATCTATGATCATCTGTGATCATCACGACGATTGCAATAAGAATACAATAGTTTGAATTTTCACAAAAAATATATAGAAATATATTAAAGAGTATGTGTTTGAAGTTTAGTTTTAAATGTGGTTAGCTAAAAAAATTGATTTTATTTTTTAAATTAATTTTTTAAAAATATTTTTAAATTATTTTGATGTTTTGATATTAAAATAAATTTTAAAAATAAAAAAATTATTATTTTAATACATTTTAAATAAAAATATATAGTTAAACAATTTTATTGATAAAGTTAGCTAATATCATGGAATAAAATTAAAAATAAAAAAAATAAAGTTGTAAAATAGAAAAGGTAGCCGGAGGGTAATTTGTATAAGTTTGGGGGTGTCCCATTAATTTCAAGTTCTTACAAACCAATCAAAACCATCCAGCTAGGACTGTCTAGATAGATTAGGCGCGCCAAAAAAAACCTCAGTCTCTCTGTCTCCGTGTCTGACTCTCACAAATCCAACCGCTTTCAAAGTCATGGCTTTGCCTTTATCCTCTTCTTCTATCATCATCTCTTCCAAGAAGCTCTCCTTCAATGTCTCCATCTCTCAAAAACCGACTCAAAAGCACCTTTTCCTCTCTGCCCATTTTGCATTTCGACTCAATGAAGCTCGTAGCCAAGTCACAGCAAGACCTGCTGTCCGTGCCTGCAACTCTACAACAAGTACTTATGCCAAGGTGTGGTTTTATGTTTTTCAAATCTCCTCTATGAAATGAAGGGTTTTCCAATGCTGATGGCATAATGTACTAATCAAGGAAATGGTATTGACATAAGATTATGATTAGGGTCTCCTTAGTTATAGTCAACAAATATTTGAATTCGAGCTCTTTTCTTTTCTCAGCTTCACTGTAGGAATTTTAGGCGTCAGCATGTGTTTTAATGATTTTTAATTAGACAAATGGTGTTGATGCACTACTGGTTAGGAATAAGGTAACTGTTGTGGCAGCTGATAGTAGTGGAATTGGTTCTGATTGGGACTGCTACACGGAGATAATTAGTCTATAGTTCTGGTGAAAAAATAATTAGCAATCTAGGAACAATTGCAATAAAAATTTTTGAAGACTGCAAAATCAAGTTTGGTTTTCCGAGTATTTTATAAGAAAATGCGAGCCTTAGGGTTTCTTCTTACGTGTAATGCAAAAATCTCCTAAGCATCATCAACATATATATGGCCTTTGTTCATTTGAATGCTGGGCATAATTCAAAGTCTTGCTTTATGTGTTTCCATTTATGAAAAAGTTCACTCCATGGATAGAGGAATCTGATTCCCAGAAGCAATTTTTGTTGGAATAAATTGATGTCTATTTTTCTTTGTCCTTGTTATTTTTAATTGCAATTGACTGGCAATAGTAGATAACCTGGTATGATAATCCTGTCTATGCATTGCAGTTTTGCTGCAAGAAACTAATTTATTTTACCCTCTTTGTATCCATAATTATGCAATTTTTTGCCTTTGTCACTTCTTCTTTCCTTACACACCGATTAGACTATCTACCTTATGGATCAAATAGAGGAAATTATATTCCCCTTTTCTGTAGTGCTTTCTAAAATGGCTTTTTGGTTATGTAGGATCTGGCATGCGAGCACGATTTTCCTCCTAATTTGTACATGTCGACTTTTGGAGATGGAACGAAAAAACTTAAGAGTCTGATTGCTATGATACTTATTTTTATCCAAATTTCTGCACCAGTACCTTTGAGTGGTTGGGACTTTTGGTATGTTTCTCCAGCAAAAGCAGTGCTTTATTCTCCAGACACCAAGGTCCCAAGAACTGGGGAGCTTGCATTAAGAAAGGCTATCCCAGCAAACATAAACATGAAGTCCATACAGGTTGTTATTAGCAATTAAATTACTACATAACTTCCCTAACTTAGAAATTAATCAGTTTGCAGACCATCTTGCTTTTGCTTCTAGACTTCTCTCGAGGACATTTCATACTTGCTAAGAATTCCACAAAGAAAGCCTTATGGAACCATGGAGGGTAATGTGAAGAAAGCACTAAAGGTACATGCTGCACTTTATTGATTCAACAAGATAAAAACTCATTGTCAGAGTGGTACTATTCAAAAGTATGCAGCTCAGTTCAATTAATAAAAATTATCAGATGAGATCTTTGTTTAGGAAGATGCTTTCCATTTTTTAGCTGTTCTGGGATCTCACATCATGATTTTCTCCATCAATTGTTTTCTTCTGGCTTAGACATGGGCCTAAACCATTTGCTTCTGCTGAAAATTACTTTTTATTTGCACAAGTTTAGTCCCATGTTATCCAATTGAGCATTTATTAAATTTGGAAACCACATCTTTGTTGTTAGTTTTTCTTTTATTTTACATATTAAGCCTCATCTGTTCAAGTTTCCTTGCATGCAATGCCATTAGTGATTTTAGTCTTCTTGAGTTCATTTCCCACATCAACATGTACAATAATTTAGTGTTGTAAACAATTAATTCCCCTCATCGACGATGTGTATAATGAATTTATATAATTACCTGGGAGTTTTTCTTTCTTCTTATTTCAGATAGCAAAGGATGAAAAGGATTCTATCCTGGCAAGTCTACCAGCAGACTTGAAGGAAAGGGGGTCTACACTGTATGCATCTCTAATAGATGGGAAGGTATTGGAAAGAAATTCATAATTTTATTAGCTCAATTTGATGAGAAAATTTGTTAGCTTGAGAGAATTGTACCAGCATTGGTGGACTGGAACAGATACAGACAAGATAAATTCCAATGTGCTATCCTTTTAAGCTGTTGAATGAATTGTAGGAGCATAACCAGAAACTTGAGCCAAGAGCACATGAAAAATATAATGTTGTTCTGCAATATAATACTCTTAGTTTTATTAGCTGCCACAGCAATATACAACACATTATATCAGCAATCCATCTAAGTTACAGAATCTTTCTCCTGTTGGGGATGAGAAACTAACAATAAGCTTAATTTACATGGTTTATGCTAGAACTTGTTATAATTATACTAAATCTCCCTCGCTTTTCTAGGGTGGTTTGCAAGCACTCCTTCAATGTATTAAGGATCAGGACCCAGATAGAGTTTCTGTTGGCCTTGCATCTTCACTGGATACGGTTGCAGAGCTGGAGTTGCTGCAGGTAAATGTGACTTCCAGTAATAATGAATAATTTATCTCATGTAAACCATATAAAAGAATAAAGTTGAGATATTTTCCTTAAAATCTTCACACTTCATATATTGGGGATTGTGTCTTTTGCCCAAGAATTTGATGATATAGATAACTACAAACTTGTGGATAAAAGTTAAGCATGCAGCAAATCTCAATGTAAAGCTTTTTGCAACAGGCTCCTGGGCTGTCATTTTTGTTGCCCCAGCAATACTTGAAATATCCAAGGTCAGTCCTCTCCAGGAATATCCATATAAATTTAATTCTCCAATTTAACTGAAATTGCCATGTGCATGCCACAAATAGACGTGTCTCTAACAAATGAGGATACCATTCTTAAATCATTTATAGTTGAATAGAAGATAGAAGCAATAAATGAAAGCTTGTGGTACATTAAAAATAATCCTTGATGAATTTAAATGGTTTTTTATCCATTACATCCAATGAGAATATCAGTTATTCACTCTTGTATTCTGAGTTTCACGACTTGCAGCTAATGTGCTTGTTTGGTAGTGCATTTTCAACTACGTTTGGGAGCATTTCAAAAGTGTATTTGCCTTGAAAAAATATTAAATTGATGTTTTTTTAGTGATTTTTGATGATTTTAATGTGTTGATATCAAAAATTAAAAAAAAATCTATTTTTATTTTATTTTAATATATTTCCAAGAAAAAGGCACTTTTGAAAAACACACTATACATCTTTCTTCTTCATACACTTACTTTTCATGAGTAGCTTCTTGCAACTACTTTCACAGTAATGCATAAATCGATAAAATAGGACATGAAAACATAATTAAAAAGATTTACGTCATGATATATCATAGAGAGAGTTTTTCCATAGTATTTGAAAGTCTAAAATATCACCTAAAAAGGGGTGAATGAGGGCTTAATTGAAAGTTTGATACTTGAAATTTAATTCTTTAACACTTAAAATTTCAACAACAACAATCAATTATGCAAGGCACAAATAGAATGAGATAGAAATCAAGAAACAAAAACCAATTTTATAGTGATTAGGACAATCACCTACTCACATCCGTTCAAGTATTTACTATCAACTCACATTCTTAATAAGTGAGATCTTATCGATGCACTAATATTTACGAGATCAAGATTAGAAAACCTATCTCTCACAATCCTTTTCAAAGATCAAGATTTAAACCTTTCAATGGCTCACAACCAAAGATATTCTCAAGTGGTTCAAGTAACACTTGCACTTTTTCAAAAGATATTCTCTCACGAGAATTTTCACACCTTACAATGAAGAAAATGTTACAATAAATTGAGCTCAAGTCTTTATGAATGTAATCTAGCTCAATGAGATTGTGATTTGATGCCAAAAAAAGAGTTTAAAGTTTTGAGAAGATTATGAAAATAATAAAAGCTTTTTAGATAAGAGAATTTACAAGCATGCGAGTGTTGTAAAATTGTAAGGTTGTAAGGTTATTCACATGAAGTGAATAAGTGTTTTTTATAGGTGAGAAATCATCACTTAGACGTTATATACACTTGGAAGGATGGAGTAAAATATTTTGAACTTTTGGAGTGTTCTTCCATCTATTAAGAACGGTCATATCACCATTTTTTTATAAAAAAAATAGTTGTTACACAAGCTTGAATGTAAAATAAATTAACCACTCAAGACAAGTTAGCTCTTGAGTATAAAATAAATCAAGTATAACTTTTTTAAAAATTACAAGTTTACCACATAGTTAAAAATAAATAACTTTTTTAGTGATAAAAAACACTTAGTTTATGTTATCCATTGAAAAAGAATTTGAGTGATAATACTAAAATATATGATAAAATGTGTAAGTTTTGACAATAAAACTATTTTTGGATGATAAATTCAACAATAAAAATATTTTTTTGATGCCAAATTAAATTCTACAAAGACTTAATTACATGAAATTAAGTTTAAGCATCTTTAAGTCAAGCTTGCATCCAAAAGGTCCATATTGCTTCAATTTAATGTAGTAAAATTCCTACAACATTAAAACTTTTGACATGCATATTAAATTGACTAATTTCTGTTATCATCAAAATCATTAATCCATAGACTTTGGGCTAATAGCATTTTCATAGGTTGACTCAATTTCTATAAAATTAAATATTATTAGGAAATATACGATCTGTCTTGACTTCATTTTGGTTCTAGCTGTTGCCTTCTCTGTGTGGCTAATTTGTCAATTTGAGACTGCTCACTGATGTGCAATTGCTGTATTTGATTAGCATCTTGCAAACTTGTTTATGCTTTGCATCAGCATCATCTTTTCATTTATTTGTAGGCTAACAGGCAGAGGGACTGTTGAATTTAACATTGAGAAAGTAGATGGCTCCACATTTTCCCCTGAAGCTGGTGGTGAACCGAAAAAGAATGCCAAAATTCAGGTTTGATAAACTTCTGAATGTCTATGCGGCAAGCTTTCACAGTATTTCAATTAGATATAGAGAAACTTTGCTATTAGTTTGTGTTAGCTCCTTTGATACCTAAAACATTTTTCATATATATCTCCTCCACCCCCTGGCAAGCCATCTCCATGCAAAGAAAAAAAAGATGACTATGATGGCCAACCATTTAAGAGAAATCTGAGCTCAGGCACATATTGGCTTAAGCAGGCTGATCCTCAAATATTGTGAGCTTGTGCATCATCATGTTAATAAAATGTTGTTAGGGAACACATAATACCATAATATGAATGATGCTTTGCTTAGCCTGGAGTTTATGAGTAATATTTAAACAGGGTCTCATTGGTTTATTGAACAATTCTCAAACCAGATGACTAAACTGGAGTCACCTTTTGGTTCTTGAAATACCTTATTGAGTTTAAGGGGACCCCCCCTCCCCCTCCCCCCCAGCAAGAGATGTAATTCTGGTTTCAAATGGCGTGCTTGTTTACATGAATTGCATTTCAGTTTATCATTCACTTTTCAGTTCTTTAAGGTACGCCAGTTTGTTGCTCTGCTGATGTTATCCACCGTTGCACCTTATGTTTTTTTGTTAATGGCCAAATATTGTGCCTAACCGCCTGCAAGCAATGAATATCAGCATCTTATATGATAAAATATACCTTCAATACTTGTAACAGTCCTAATGAATGTTGATTTCTTTACCATACATTTAATACCAACTGATGATTAACACTTGGATTCAGGTTGTTATAGACGGATTCTCAGCACCATTAACAGCAGGGAATTTTGCGAAACTGGTAAGGTAGTTGAAGCTCATCTCAGCCTTGTGGAAATTTTATTTTCCCATCCTTTCACTTCACTCCATCCTCAAATTTTCCTTGTCCAGTTTTAGTTGACATGCCATTGCATCCTATTGTTTTTCTTTTCTTTTCTTTTTCTGTCTCAGAAGCTTTGATTTATGCTTACTTTTTATTTATTACTTTTCCTTTCCAGGTAGCTTTGTTTTAGATTTTACCATGTGAAAAACATGCCTCGGAACTGAAACATTGAGTTATTGGAATGTTCTGCCCTCTTTCAGGTAGTTGATGGAGCATATAATGGGGCAAAGCTCAGCTTCACTGACCAAGCTGTTCTCACAGACAATGGACTTGATAAGAACAATGGTTACAGTGTTCCCTTAGAGATAATGCCATCGGGCCAATTTGAACCTTTGTACCGAACAACATTAAGTGTCCAGGTACAGAACTCTTATTTCTACTTCTGTGCTTTCCATGCAATTGCA
Source organism: Populus simonii (assembly GCA_007827005.2). Classification (NCBI taxonomy): domain Eukaryota; kingdom Viridiplantae; phylum Streptophyta; class Magnoliopsida; order Malpighiales; family Salicaceae; genus Populus; species Populus simonii. The sequence continues at coordinate 43,946,286 of CM017464.2, read as the reverse complement.
AGTAGCAAAACATTTTTTTTTCAATATTATATAATTTCCACTTTCCATGTGGAAGGATGGAGAATTGCCAGTTCTTCCACTATCTGTTTATGGGGCAGTTGCAATGGCGCACAGTGAGGTTTCTGAGGACTTCTCTGCACCATATCAGTTTTTCTTCTATCTCTATGATAAAAGAAATGTAAGTGCCATCCACGCTAACAAATAAAATAAAATATGAATGTCTGAATTTCTTCACATGATGCCATTGCCCCCTGTCCTTCCCTATCACCCCCTTATCTTGGTATTCCCGTGTGTGTCTTGTAGGCTGGTTTAGGAGGGCTATCTTTCGATGAAGGGCAGTTTTCAGTTTTTGGGTATGTCTTTGATGAACTTTTTTCATGGTGGTGTAAATAAGTTTTTGAGTCGTATCATGATATGCGATTTCAATATGCAGATACACAACCGCTGGGAGAGAAATTCTTTCACAGATAAAAAGTGGGGATATAATTCAATCAGCAGAGCTCGTGGAAGGTCAGGATCGCCTCATATTGCCAAATGAGAACTAACATAATCTTTACCACAGGAAGACTCGTCATTCTTTATCTTCATTGCACTTGTTATGGAATCAGCCTGATTTTCTTGGTGCAGGTTGGTGTCCTTGTGTTGGAGACCTCTGTAAATCTTTCTTATTGCCTCAATTACTTGCATTTGATATTGTAAAACTTGCGTGCTCTGATATCAATTTGTTTTATTCTTCCTTTCCAACCAAGCTGTTGATGACATGATTGGATCTGGAGCATGCTATTTTATTTCATTTAATTTTTATATTTAATTTTATCCTTATCTTTTTTATTGTTATTTTTATACTATTTTTTTAATTTATTTTAATTTTCAATTTAGGTCCACATTGTTTTCTTTCATTTATTTTTTATGTCAGATTTTAGTTTTATTATTTTGATTGTTATTTATTTTATTTTTTTTTATTTTGAATGATTAGAGATTTTGCACATTTGTTTTTATTTTACTTTGAAATTTTCTTGGAGGTCTTTTTTTTTAAATTTAATTTTTTATCTTAATTTTATATTGGTGGTTGTAAGTTAGTTGAGTTAACTTGGATTTTTTTTTTCGATGTTTTTTTTTCAGTTTTTTTTTTTTACATTAGATTATTGAGCTTTGTGCTTTATGGTTTTTTTTTTTTTTTTTTGTGGGGTTGACCTGGGTTGCGGATTAGTCAAGTTAATTAAGATTTAATTGATTTTTTTTATTTTTTTATTGATTTATCTTTGGTTTTTTTTTTTGTCTTTAAAAAAAAAAATATTATTTTAACTTAATCTCATATTGCGGTTAGTGGGTTGTTGAGTAAGCCTGGGTTTCCTCTTGTTTTTTCTGATATTTTTTTTAATTTTTAAAAAAATTTATTATTTAATATTAAGTTATTAACCTTTAATTTAATTTTATTTTTATTTTTTTTTCTATGAGATTTTTTCTGATATGTTATCATTGATTGTAGGTTATCGACTTAACATGAATCATCATCACTTGAATAATTTTTTTTTTAATATTACAAAAAACTTTACCTCGCCTGCAGTGTATCGCGTGCAATCATCATTTAATCAATAATCACATAATCAACACGTATCAAAATATGCAGCATTGTAACGTAGAAGGCTAGAGAGTTGAAGTCCCCGTTAAGCCATCAAACTGTTAGGATCATCATCAATCTCCTAAATTTGAAAAACTAGCTGATACATAAACTATATTAGAACAATCTTTGATCATTCCTTGTAGCTGATACATAAACTATATTAGAACCCGTCCATATGAAACAACAAAAAGCATACGATTATGAAAATAAAATATATTTTTTCTCACAAGATTCACTGTTGGGTTTCAGAGAAAATTAAAAAAAGGAACAATTTAAAATTAATTCATTGTTCTTACTGTTGTGCTCTTCTTCCCATTCTTCATCAGTCTGTGCTTAATAGAGTGAAACCAGACTGTCTACATTAGGCAAAGCGTCATAGCAACCCCATGTGCGTTCAGAAATCTGCTTGCTAATATTATTCCTTTCTATCAACCATATATCACCCTTAACCAGCACCGCAGCGCCACCATCTTTCTTCTAGGTCTTTCCTGCGCTAGATTAAAGGCAATGATATTACAACCAGATGCCTCTCGCCAATGAAGAGCTCCGTTCAAAAAGACCCCACTGGTTTGCAAAGGCAAGCCAGAGCTGAATTCTTGGGACTCTCTCTCCCAAGTATTTTTCTTAATTTAGTGTACACACATGGATTTCGCTTATAATGCTCCAATGTATATACTCTTACATTTCAATTATGGACTCATTGTATCTTTTTTTTTTCATTTAGGTTATTAAAAAAATATTATGACAAACTGCATCCTTTTAAGGTCAAATTGAAGCCCAATTACATCAAATTTGTTGAGCAAATGCAAGTTTGAAAGTAAAAAGATCGAGTCGAAAAGGGCAAAGAAAATGGATGATAATTTCAAAAATAGTGTGAAAAGTTTACTTTAATCCCTATATTTATTAATTTATAAATATTCAGTCCCTTAAATTTTCAAAAATACAATTTTAGTCTGAAGCTTTATTTTTTTTTATTTTTAAATCCCTAATTTAAGAGAAGAAAGAGAAAGTGACTAGATTTTGGTGAAAAACCGAGTGTCTTAATTGATATTGATTTCGACCATGAAAAAATTTGATTTTGATGTCAATAGATTATTTTCGATGAAGGGAGTTTCAAATAAATGTTGTTTGTCCTCTCCTTACCTGGAACTATAGATATGAGTTTAGAAAGTTTTTTTTTTATTTTAGATAGATTCGGGTTTTTAGGTGGATTTTTAGGTTATTTGAGGTCATAAATTGGTTTATCAAGATTTATAGAGTGTTTTCTATGTTTTTTTAGGTCAAAATAGGTTGAAAGTCAAGTTTTTAGGTAAAAACTCTAAGACCTGATTTTCTAATGACCCTATGATCGCCGGAAACTAAGCCAATAAACAACACATTGTTTGCTATTTATTTTTTAAATCACATCGTCCACCCTTTAAAATAAAAAAAATAAGGTGGTCATCCGCCCTTTAATATTGAAAAAAAAAAGGTTTAGCACACGAGCCATGCCTTTTTTTATGGGCCTAGCGATAAAGTTAGGCCTTTTTATGGGCCAGATGCGTGAGTTGGCCCATGCTTTAATAGAGAAAAGAAAAAGTCTTGGCTGATAGTGATTTTAGCCAATAAAAAGGATCACTTTTGGACTCAATAGGTTCCTTTTGATTATAAGAGTTTCACCTTTTCAATACCGAACATTGTTTCAAAAGATTTTACCCATAGTATTGCAAATATATCCAGTTATCCACTATTATATCTTCAGGAATATTGCTGTAGGTATGGTTGTTGCTTCTTTGACCTAGCTAGGACATATAATATAAAGGCATTTTTTTTCTTTCAATCTATATATTTACAAGTAGTATGCTTTGGTGTTGTAAATACATTTTAAATAAGGAAGAAAATTTTGCAACTTGAGTTATAGACGTGATTGGATCAAATAAGATAGTTTTATTTTAATTAGATAATAAAAAATAAGCAACGATAACAAATTGATCAAAATTAAAAAATAAAATGATCATGATAACCTAAGAAACAATAATGTAGATCAATTATGAGACAATTAAATATGGAATGATAAAACTGGGTAAAAAAAATGACAAAAACACTAGCTCAAGTCAACTTGAGTTAGCATGATAAACATGTAACTTTGGTAATAAAAATTGAGTGAACTAATGTTGACCCGCCAAACTCGCGGTCCAAGTTATAAGATTGGGATAAACCAAAAGAAGAAAACCACAAAGCCTATATCTTAAAAAAAAAAAAAAAAAACCACCAATGTCCAATGATGAAATAAAAAAAGAAAAAGAAAAAAGAAAAAAAAATGATATACTATCTACGTTAACTTTTCAAACTCATGATCTAAGTTATTAGATTGAAAACACCATATTTGAAAAAAAACTGCAAAACTCAATTCCTAACCTCAAGCTATGGAAAAGTTTTTTGATTTTAGATAGATTTCGGGTTTTTTGAGTGGATTTCTGGGTTATTTGAGGTCATAAATTGGTTTATCAAGATTTATAAAGTGTTTTTTATGTGTTTTTAGGTCAAAATAGGTTGAAAGTCAAGTTTTTAGGTAAAAACCTTAAGGTTTGATTACTATACGTTTATATCTTTATTTTTGGATTTGAATTTTGCTACCTATCTTTATTTTTTGTTTTGAAAAAAAACATATGAATCTTCTTCCTTATTTGTCTTTGATATCATTTAAATGTTTTATTTGCTTTTATTCATGGATAATTTGGGTCGGCTATACAAGGGTAGCCTTCTAAGTCTGCCCCAACCTCCATTTTCATCTTATTAACTTGGCTATAAAAAAAAAAAAAGAGAATCCTAAACCTTTATAAATTATCATTAAAAATATATAATAAAACACCTAGATAAAAACATTGTAATAATCTAAAGTAACTCAATTTTTCCCATTTTAATCTATAAACTTTTTTGCTTTTCAATTGTAGCCTTACAAGACAATATTATTGACCAATTTATTATAATTTGTTATAGAAAGAAAAAAAATTCAAAAAACCAAAAACCAAAGTATAAAAAAAGAAGAAAAACCCATGACCAATTTCAAATTCGAGTGAAAAAGCTTTTATTAATCCTCTTATCTTCCTTTGTCTACTTTTGTTCAATCTTTATAGTTTTTGAAATTGTAGTTTTTGATTCAAAAGTTTATTTTATTGATTTTTAAGTTTCTAAATTTATAAAGAAGAGAGAACGTCATAAAAAAAACATTAAAGGAGATATTAAGTCTTCAAATAACAACACTCTGACAATCAAAATGATTGATCAGAATGAGGTTCTATTTGATAAAAGGAGTTCGATGATGATAAATGTTTCATATAAACATGTTGGAGAAGGTAGATTGGGATACAATTATAATTTTTTTTTAATTCAATTAATTTTTTTGACTAATTTTGGGGTGTTTTGGAGTTGGTAAATAATTTAATGTTTTTATGGTGTTTTTAAATTGTTTTCAAGTAATAATTACTTGAATTTTAGGTTTTTATACAACAACCTATTACTTAGTTTGAAAAAAAGAGAGTAGATAACATACTTCTACTCTTGAGAAAAAAATATAAAACAAACCTAAGTGCATGCCCGAGTTTTTCAATTAAAGCTAGACACATGAGCCTAGCCTAATTTTTTTAATTTAAATTTATTTTTTAAAAATTAATTAATTTAAAATATTATAAATATAATTGATTTAATTTTTTGGTTTTTTAAAATTTATAAATTATTAAGGGCTTGGAATTTTTTGGTTTTTTTTTTTACTTTATCTTTCAATATTAGGTTTATTAGAAATAGATATTCATAATTTTGTTTTAATTTGCACTCTATAAGATTATTTCAATCTCATGAACGAGTCATGAATTTGGCAAGTTAATTCAAGTTGACTGAGTTTTTTTGTTATTTTTTAATTGATTTTTTTTTCAATCTCATCATTCAACATTGAGTTTATTGAGAATTGAACTTCGTAATTTTTTTCTATGAGATTATTTTAGTCTCATAACATTGGTTCAGGGTTCAACGGGTTAACCCAGGTTGACTTGAATTGTTTTTTAAATTATTTTTTAATTGAATTATTTCTGATGTAATCCTTTGACATTGAGTTTATTAGAAATTAATCTTTATAATTTATTTTGATTTACTTATCATGGGGTTATTGTAGTTTCATGATAAGTTATCCCAAATTGATTTATGATCTTTTTTTATTTAATTTCATCATTAAGCTTGAGGTTGATTAAGAATGAAGTTTCATATTTTTTTTTTATCAATTTATTTTTTGTAAGGTTATTACAGTTTTATGATCTGAATTGTGAATTTTACAAATTAACCAACATGATTTAATATGTTGCTATCTTAATATTAAATAAAATATTATCTTGAAATTATTTTAATCAAACTATATTTTTTATATTTAAATCAAGTCTCATATAATTTAAAATTTATTTTTAAAAAACACGTTAATAAATCATTAACTAGATTGTTGTGGCATTAAAAAAAAATAAATTAAACCAGCTCGTCCAAAGCTCAATCATTTTTCAAATGCAAACAAAATTTATCTACATGTTTCAATCATAACTTTCAAAAACTACATGGCTTACAAATTTTGGTGAAAAAAGAAATGTACAGATGGATCCAGATTATCTAGAACCACCCACCTTAGATTCTTAGAAACGTCGTCTGCGTGTCCATTGGATGTGTGGACAACTCCAAATGGGCCCATAGATCCACAACATGTGGACTACCTATGAGCTTGGGTTACAGTTTTAGATTAAAAAGGACCCCACACATGATGATCTGTACGTTATTGTGCCCAGAGGTTAAGTTTAGTGGGGCCCTAATCCAAGATACCAAAGACGAAATTTCGCAAATTGAATCTTTTTGTGACTAAAAAGGATCGAATTGTATTAAACTCGTCGTTTTGCTAAAGCTGAAGAGTCCATTTCAATATCTTCTAATGGATATTATCCATTTCGTAGATTAGTCCCCCAACTATGAAATGATTCTTAATATAATCTTCATAACAAATTTAGATTCTCAAGGTATTTAAATCTAAATATGATGCATGAATTTTTTTTTTGTGAAAAATGTTTTTTGTGTAAAATATTTTACATGAAAAATATTTTTCGGTAAAGAAAAAAGCGATGATGAGATGAGGATGACAATGAATGAGATAATAGTAGTTAAGTAATTGTTGAAATGACTCGATGATATTATAAATAAATTACTATTAGTAAAATATTTTATAAAACTTCATAAACTGAAAATATTTTCAAATAAATGAATTATATTATAAGGATAATAGTAAAATATTCTTTATTGACCAGTTTTTCTGTGATATATTTTATAAAAAAAACAAACAAGAAAGATATTTTTTTAAATTTTTTTTTCAAAAATAAATATATAAAAATCGACAAAACATTTCACACAAAACAAATAATTTTGAAACATAAAATATTAATTGATATTAATACTTACATGTTTGCTGTGTGATTCATGAATGCCTATTACTTTAAAGATTCAATTGATTAGAATTTTAATTTAGATATTTAGTGAAGATTTGAGGATAGTTAGAGGACTAATTTGAGTTTTTTCAATCATACAGCAGCTGCACTTTTTTTTTTCTACGTTGATTACATTTATAATTTTAGATACTAATTGTTTTTTTAAAAAAACAATTATTTAAAAATATATTAAAATAATATTTTTTATTTTTAAAATTTATTTTTAACATTCATACATTAAAATTATATAAAAAAATATTTTAATTTTAAAAAAATAAAAATAAAAAATACTCTTAGATCAGTAGTGTTTGTCTACATTCAATTACAAAATAGGATTTCATTACCTGCTGATGGGAACCAATAAGCATCTCCCAATGCCCTACTCCACATAACCAACACGTCATCAAAGCTGTGCGTCAAAGTAAAACACAGATAAGCCTAAACATGATATCATAGTCCATAGCATACCAAAACAGTAACCTATCATAATAAACTAACTGCCTTCACACGCTCTTACTTGGAGAAACGAACAGTTAGATCGATAACTTGGTCAACTCAACCCAGTTTTTCCCAACCTCAACTCAGTAGCAGAAATGGCTGCTTTACACGCCATTTCTCCTCACGGTCTCCTTTCTCTTTCAAAAACCAAAAAAACCATTTCAAAAAGCTTGCAAAACCCTCAGTTTCGCAGCCCAAAATTGCCAAAGAGCCAAACTTTCTCCAGAAACAAACAGAGCTGGCACTTGAATTCTGTTGTCCAAGAAGAGCTCGATGTTATTCCAGTACAAAGCGGTGACAGTGTAGACCAGAAAGAAGGGATGGTAGCGATTCCAGTAGAGAGAGAAGGGACCGAGTTGGCTGCTCAGGTGAGTGGGTTTGGAGGGAGCGACGGGCAGTTCTCTTTTGAAGGGTTCTCTTCAGCTTCAAGTTCCGGTATTGATGGAGAGAGTATAGATAGGCAATCGGAATCCGAGAGGTTAATTGATAGGACCATCAATGCAATGATTGTTCTTGGTGCTGGTACTTATGCTATCACCAAGTTGCTCACAATTGACCATAATTACTGGCATGTAAGTACAATCTTATATTATGTGTATTTAGAACAATTCATCCTTGTTTGCTATGTAAATTGCTTGTGGCTTTGTTTTTATTGCTTTCATGCTCTTTATGAAAATTGTTTCTGTTCATTATGGTTGGACAACGCAAAGGTATCTCATTTTTTTTCATTCATTCTTTTAGGAATGTTTTTGATGCATAGCATTTCTTGAGAAATTTATAGTGGCTTCAAATCAATTTCCTTTTTCTTGGCGTTGGAGCAAGTTTGATTCTGTTTCTTGTATCACCTTTGGCTTTGAATTTGTGTCCTCTGGCTCAGAGTTACGCAATTAAGATCTGATTTCATGGAAGCTGAAGGTTTTATCAGGGGACTAAGAATGCTAGAAACCTTTTTTGGTTGTGGTAATAAAAGAAGTTTGGGACTTGTGGCTTACTTAGATTAAGGAGTCAAGATAATTCTTGTTTCTTGTACAGAAGATTCGTTAGAACCTTTGATTCATATTCTGGTTGTCTTTAACTCATTTATTCAAACCATTTTGGTGTGATCTAAATTTAAGTTGTTGCTTGCTATTGATGTTAACTTCTCTTTCTTTCTCATTTCCGTAGGCATTGCTGGATGACATAATTGGATGCGTGTTATATTTTATTTTTATTTTTGTGCATTGCTAAATTCCCTTGTTGTTTATAGATTACATCTTCTACATCTAATTTTCACTTTTCTAATAGGGGTGGACTCTCTTTGAGATACTAAGATATGCTCCTCAACACAACTGGTCTGCTTATGAGGAAGCTCTAAAGACAAACCCAGTTTTAGCAAAAATGATGATTAGTGGCATAGTCTACTCTCTAGGAGATTGGATTGCTCAGGTTCTTTGACCAAACTTTTGTGGGCAGCAGCTTGGAACAGCATTTATTTCACAGCCTTGGGATTCTTGCGTCTGGAATCACCCGCCAGCATTTTCAGTGAACTGACAGCTACATTCTGGCCTATGCTTACAGTAAGAGAGCCTTCTGTCCTTTCCTTGTTGTGTCTAGATCCAAACTTTGATCTAGCATTTGTTTTTATTATCACCTGTTAATGGAGTTGGGAAGGGTAGGATCTGGCGAAATCGCTTCACTAGTTTTGAGTGTTTCCTCTCTGTATTAATAGTTTGATGTTTGAGGCCAATGGAAGTTATCATGCATGTTGGTCTCATAATTAAATTTTAGTTTGCAACCATTCTAACACCTGAATGAGTTTACAAAATGTTTTCTCATTTACAAGCCTCAACTCAACAAGTTTCCAATTTGTTACTTTTTCAAAATGGTCAGGTATTGAGGACTACTTCTGTTTTCATTTAATATAAGCTGAGTTCTGTGCTTGGTTTGTAGTTTTTGTTTATTGCTTGGACTGTTTGACAAAAACACATGAACTTTAGTTTTTTCTTGTTTGCAACTTGGCTTAATTATTGAATTCTTTGATGTGTTTTGCTGTGCAGGCAGGATGGAAGCTTTGGCCGTTTGCTCATCTTATCACATATGGTGTGATCCCCTGTAGAACAAAGACTCCTTTGGGTGGACTGTGTAGAACTCATCTGGGTGACCATACTGTCTACGTAAGTAGCATACTGTTTCTTGCTGAACTGTCATGCCATAGGTAATGAAGCCTGGAAAAATATTAATGGACTCTTTTCTTGGGAAATATGTTTAGGATAAGCATAATCTATCTCCAAGAAAGAGTTGATTTCGATTCGCTAAATATTTCTAGTGAAATCTGGATGTATTTTTTATCTGAGTTCTTTGTTGCCTAATTCTCTCACTTTAATTTCTGGTTAGAGATCTCCAGTGGTCCCTGATAGCAGTATTGCTAGAGATTGCTTTAGAATCTTCCAGTTTACTTAGTTGTGGTATATGTGAATATGTGGTCTTGACATGGCACATAAAATTCCTGTCTTTATTCTGTTTTGTCCTTTTCATGGAAGCACCACCCATTTATGGTGTTGAGATGTCTGTAAATAAATAAACAATTAAGTGTTTGTCTGGTGATAAAGGATTCATTTTGTTCTGACTTGAGCCTGAAGTTCTAAATTCCCCCCCTCCTTGGTAGTTATTCAAACGAGAAATCAGAAGCAAGAATATCCGAGGCAGCAGTAGAAGCTTCTTCCAGTTCTCTGCCCAGTTCCCCTGAGGTATACTGCAGAACTGTTTTATGTTGTATTATTTGGATAAACAAATGACTGCACTAGAAAGTTATGATATGCTTTGAGTGTTCTTTTACTTCATCAAACCAATTTTGTTTGCCCCTTAACAGGAGTAGATGGAATGCAAGAAATTACTAGCGAAAATAGAAAACAGGATCGCTCAACTCAGTCATTAGAGTTTGAGAGGGGATCCACAATGTGATGATGGATGCAGAAAGTTGCTGGACGGTCTGGCTACCGTATATATCTCACCCATCCTGCATATTCATGTTTATATGATGATTGTTGTACTCTTCTTGAGATACCATTCCATTCCTAACAACTGTAAAAATCACGTACTGGAAAGTTTCCATGGAATATAGAATTTTCTGGTGCACATATAGAAACAGAAATGCCTCATCACCTAAATGAAACATATGACTCAGATTGCCACCAATTTCCCCCTCTCTGATCTGATAAGCCATCCAGTGGCAGCTTCACTATTAAATCACAGTTGCCCTCTTTCATGAAAAGGAAATTGAGTTGTAGTTACATTGCTATTGAAGAAGGGAAGGAAGAAGGTGGATGGCAGAGCAATGGAGACAAGAGGCCTTTTTCTTTAGAATGATTTTTTTGCTGTCTCAATTTCAACAATCCAGACAGGTTCCAGTTCATAATTCGGAGTATAATGACTTGTTTTTTTGCCTACGGTTGAAATTGTTGTAGGTTCCTTTCTCTAGACTCCTACTATGTGCCCCCTAATCTCTTGCACATTCTCTGCGATCCTGCGCCCTCTAACATAAACAAGGAGTGAACTGAAAGCCAATAGCCAGACTGTACTGTGGTTCGCAATTTAAAGTCTGAAAGCTTATACATGTTCAGGCTGAGGGTCCCTGTATTTGTTGATGCGGATACAGCAGGGTGAGACTTTGTAATCAAATAAATCGATGTCACATAATTGTTAGTAACTCTGCATCCGAAGAGGAATGGTTTTTGTTTTTCAAAGCTGAGCACAATTTCTGTAAAGTTATTCATTGCAAGTAAGAAGGCAAGCAGCATACTGGGTAGTCGAGCAAAGTCTAGGGTCTCCAAAAAATTACCCTCTAAAGAATAGTCCTGATACTGCATGAATTTAAGACCCTTGAACGTAATTCTTAAGCTTTCCAAATTGATTAAGCTACATCTTTGGGACTTGAAATTGCATCCACTGTCGCTCTCAATGCTGCAACTTCATGATTCCATGCACAGTATTTGCATACATTTTAGTGTCTGTCCATATAGCATCTTCAAAAGCACTAATGTAATAAAATGTTTGTTTTTATCGCTACATCCCGGCACTAAAAAAGCACTTCATTTATATATATATATATATATATATATTATCTTTTACTGTTCTTTTTTTCTGGTGTTTTTCTGTTCTTAATGAAATTGGAGAACTCCAAGTGATTCCTCTTTTTAACAACAAGAAAAGAAAAGGCCAACCTTATGAATTTCATGCCATAAAGATTTGAAGAGGTCATCCCTCTTTCTAACAACAAGAATAGAACAGGTCAACCTTAAGAATCTCTACCAAGCAGATATATAAATTTGAAAAACAGCGATGCCATATTAACGAAATGTTAGAAAAAGAAGACAAATGAAAAGGAATTGCTGTTCAATTGATTTACATATAGACAATCATTTCTTGAGATAAATACAGAACACCCATCTGTTCAAGGCTTCAAGCCTTGAAAAAAAAAATATTGCAAATAACTATGCCATGGACATGTTAGAAAGCCGACTAGGGGTTGGCTGGAAGTTAAACCACCGAAGGGTTAACCTCCGATTTGGTGGTGCTAAAGCCCTCCTTAATATCTCTGTATTTGCTTGATTTCTTCTTAACTTGTCACTAGGCACCAGGTAGCCGTGCTTGCTACACCTGACTGACCCCGGACGGTTTGAGCACGTACAAGATGACCGTGGCCTAGGAGAGATGGACGCTACTTGATTATTTCTTCTAACCCTGTTGCCCTCACCAAGTGACTGTCTTGCTGGAGGTTGTAGCCTTCCTCTAGTCTGTTTTTGGGAGATGGTTTCCATTTTGTGAGCCAAGAAAGAGATAGAGGTGTGATTTTGAGCTGGAAATGAGAGAGAATTGTTCTGCCACAGTTGGCTTCTCGTATGTTAAAAGCTTTTTAAATAGTAATGCAATCATGCATGTTTTGACGAGGCTTTTCTTCAGGACTTTCTCATGATTCCATATGGTTGGGCTTGGCAAGAACACCTTGAACTGTTAAGCACCTGGTAGTGTGTCAATTAAGGCTTGGTGGATACAAAGCCAATGTTTTTGACTTTCAAATGTTAGACTACTTGTCAAACCACAACGTTTTACTCGGCATATTAATGGCTTCGATGACCAGCACCGACTTGATTTCGGGGTGTTTATGATTATTTTTTTAAATGTTTTTTATTTTAAAAAATATTTTTTTATTTTTTAAAATTTATTTTTTATATTAGTGCATTAAAATAATTAAAAAAATAAAAAAATTATTAATTTAAAATAAAAAAATAAAAAATTTAAAAGTTTTTTAAAATTACTTTTAAAATATAAAAATAAACAAAACCTATGAATGGAACCTTCTTGCTTATTGTTTTTCCCCCCTTTCACTAATATTTATTCCTTTTGCCAATTCATTGGCAAGTTATGGAATTTTATTTTGAATAGAACCTTTTGAGGTGTTTGGAATGGATGGTGATTTGTGAAAAAGTTTTTTTTTTTTTTTTTAATGTTTTGTTATTGCACCAATTTGAATATATATGTATAACACGTCTAAGATCCAATTAAAAAACAAAATTCAATAATCTTAATGTGAAAACTAATATCTAAAAATACATCGAATGTTTCCCGGTTAACCTGATTATTTTTTTAAACAAAATTTTAAATTAAATTATGTGAGAGTTGTCTTAATATGAACTAGTTCACTAGGTAAGTCTAAAGAAAAAAACTAATCTAATACTAAAAAAAAAAATAAAAAAAAAAACTCATATTAAAAAAAAAACTCAAAGGAAATAAAACCTCCATATTAAAGGATGTAATAGGAAAAAAAAACTAAAAAAATAAAAATGGGTCAATTTTTCTTTTTATTATATGATAAAAATAAGAAAATTGATTTACCATCTATTTAATATTAAATGATAAAATTAAATAAAAATCATATATTAAAAGATGAAATTTAAAAAAATCAAAAAAACCCAAAGAACATAAAAACTCTATATTAAATAACCTGATTGAAAAATAAACCAAAAAAATAAAAAATAAAAAATAAAAAAACCCAAATGACCAATACAAAAATTCAAAAGGCTACAACGAAATCTAGACAGGTGAAGATGAGGGAGGTCTGCGGGCTTAGGCTTTTTGTTTTTGCTTTTTATAAGGGATGGATGGATTTTGTTTGTGTTTTTTTTGAAGAAAAAGAGAGATAGACTCCTCAAAATTAATAAAGCACATCTCCCAACCTCAAACCCGCGATCTCAAAGACATTCCACACGTATTCACCACTATAACACAAAACTTATAGCCACACGATTAAAAACAAATTAAATATTAACTTGGTTAAGTGTTCATATGAATAATTAAATCCACCTAATGTAAGCATGAAATTAAATAATTTCTCTCTCTCTCTCTCTGTTTATGGAGCAAAAATAAATAACTACTCTAAAACATAATTTAAGAGACTAACCAAAGGTGAACATACAAATTGCACGAAAATAATTGGCCATCCCCGTCTCATTAGGGGTAAATTTGATAATCTTATGTATCATCTAATGTTTGCGAGTGTGATTATAAGTGTATTTTGTTTTTAAATATATTAAAATTATATCATTTTAAAAATGAATTTTATAATCAATATATCAAAGTAATTTAAAAACATATAAAAAAATTATTTTAAAATTAAAAATAAAATTTTTAAAAATATAGTTGTACCACAACATCAGATAAATGCCTTAAAAATACGGTCAGGTGTTGGCATGGACTCATCCAAATCAATATGGCATAATTCTGACGATCTTTTTTCTGTCTTAAAGAAACTTTTGTTTTTGCTTTCTTTTCGGTTTGCAAAGGAGCCTGCTGTTTTCAAGAGAAATTGCCTATAGATAGATTTGTTGATGAACACTGAAACAGCTTGCAAACTACTCCCTCACTCTCATAAAAATAATCCTTTTTTAGATGTCTCAAAATATATAATCTTTATTTTAAAGTAAAACATCGAACATCAAAATATTTCACTACTTTACTATTTTTTTAAAAAATTAAATTCACATACTTTCCTATTTAATTAAATTAAATATAAAAGACAACATAGTAAATATATAAAAAAGTATGAAGTAGTTTATGTAAAAAAAATAAAACAGATATTTTTTTTTATGGAATGGATGTAGTTGTTTTTAAACTTCTGCTTTTATTCCAAGCTAGCCCAACCCACCGCCAGCTATCTGCAACCCAAATCCTCGACTATTGTCGACGATGATTGACAAATAGGTTTATTAAAAAGCTCAATCTTTTTCCATTTTGTATGTGGGGGCGTGGCGAAATGTTCAATTATGAGCTACAAATTGCTAATCTAGTGCCTACCATTTACTATAACAAGCCATGATTACGGGGCGACTTAGCCCTTGTCAACTGAATCATCAATGGTCCAGGGTACTTTTCTGCCTGAACCATCTGTCAATTTGTGGGTCGCAGCTAAAACTAGATGTTAATCCCTCTTGACCGTTCTTCAAGTTCAATCATGCGCCTAAAGATTGTATAGAACTTTAGTTGGCTGGACATGGCCTCGTCAAGGAGAACCCCATCCTTTCGGCACCTTCATTTATGAAAATGAAACTCGCATTCTTGAACTTTGCATATCAGAGTTGACAATGGCCATCTTTTAGCAGAAAAAGACCTAATTGATGCATAGAATTTATTCTCAATCAAGAAGTGCTCTCCTGTTAGTTTTCAACCACTCGACCTCACAGATCTCATGTATATATATTTATTTATTTATAAGCTGGTAATTAACCACTCAACTCACTAACATTTTATGTCTGTAAGGCATCGATCAGTGGAAAGACACGTCTTTGTGTGTGTATACATGATTATCAATCTACGTACGTAAGCTAGCATGTATGTCAAAAAAGATTATAATGGAAGCTAGCATTCATCTAATAAATCATATTCGCAGAGCTTTCAAGGCTTAATTAATAGAAAGCATCGTCCGAAAAGGAGACTGGGATGAATCGATAATGGCACATTTTATCAAATATCAATTTACATTCCAAGATTAAGCACTAATGAATTGAATTTTTCGAAAAGTTGTTTTGTACGCTTTCCTCGGAAAGGAATGCAATTAAAAGAGATATTGATTTTGTGTGGTTTTGAGATCATGATTCCTTATGGTGATAGCGAGATGGTCCCATGGTCAGCAAGAGAAAAGCCATCTGTGAGGTAGCCTCTTGTTGTCAATATTAGTGTGTGACCCTCGACTCCGGCTAGGTCATCCAATATATAGAATATACTTGGCTAGCCATGTCTAATCAATCATCACTTGGCAGATGAAATCAAGAAAAGGACACCCACCCTCGAATACCTATCATTCTTTTGGAGATCATACCAAACATACAATTTAATTTAATTTATACTCGAAGGTTAAAAAAGAAATTCAGCTTTTTATAATTCAATCCATCCTATGTGAAAGCTTTCATGTTTATTAAAAAATAATATAAATTATATTTTAAAATTCCACCTAATAACTTAAATTTTTAGATTAAAATAATTTTTAATATGATATTAGAGTTTTAATGACCAAACAGTTACGAGTTTGAATCTTACAATTTTTATTTAATTATTTGATAAAAATTAAATACAAAATAGTATAAGTCTTATAAATTTCAAGTCCAAATAATTTTTTACTTATGAAAACATATTAAAAAATAATATAAATTATATTTTCAAACCTCACCTAATAATTTAATTTCACCTCATAATTTAAGTTTTCATTGTGATTTATAAAGGTAAAGGATAATACTTATAAGTAACTATTCATGAGTGTCTTTCAAAGAAGAGATGCTTATAAAATCCAAAGAAGGTCTTTTTTTTTTCCTTTTTTTTTTATTTGTTGCAAAAGAGATACACCTTAGTGCTAAAGTTCCATCCCTCTTTTTATAATCTTGCAGAAGGAAAAACCAACAAGAGGTTAGTAAACTTCATTTTCGACTAATCAATCCTTTTTTTCGCTTATTGCTCACGAGATCATCAATCTCTCTCATGCGACAGCCATGTGTGTCGATTCTTTCACGTTGCTATAGTATATCTTGAACATCTACAGATGATCCACCACCAATATTTATATTTCTTTGTGTTAATTATCTGTATTATTTCTTCTTTTTTTTGTCGAAAGTGGCAATTCCATCTTAAAAAAGTTATCAAGTCTCTCAGGATTTACAGAAAATATATTATGTCATAAGAAAATCAACTACGCTAGTTCCATAACCACAATTTAATTACACATGCTTTTGCACATGTTCTTCACAAACATGGACGTGGCTGGAAAAGATAAAGTAACAAAAAGCACCAAGATCTCTTTTACCTTCTAGGGTTTATGCATTCACCAAAAAATAGCTGCCATAAAATGCAAAAGATCGAGCCAAGCATGCCATCTTTAAACGTCAAGCATCATTGAACAACGAAAACAACTCATAGCACAATCTTATTAAATGATCACCCAGATGAACACAAATTAATATACACAAAGGCAAACGATAAACAGTAGTGATGTTTTTGGGATAATTAAGCAACTTCTAGTAAGAATATACTGTTGTACATACAAGGTTTAATCTATCGTATCCTAAAGCAATATATATATCACTTAACAATTTTATTTTTCTACAATATCAGGATCCCACCTCCATTTTTTCTTCGCTTCCCTAACAACAATATTCGAAAACCAAACAAGTATAGAATATATATGCAACTATATTTGTCTTTATATATATATATATATATATATATATATATATATATATATATATATATATATATATATATATATATGGCCTCGCTTCAAATTGGCAGCTACATGTGTCATTAATTTGGAGAAACTGGAGGCCATTAAATGACTCTCTAATCTCTTCATAACAATCAAAATCTGATCAATACCCCAATGGGAAGCTGATACTACTACTAATTAATCGCGATCGTATATACAAACAAGTATATACCGTGATCATCATTTTACTGCTTCAAATTACCCACCAGGAATGTATTCATAGGCCTAAATATAATATATGCATAGACCAATGAATTAAGACTAATTTTAATTTAAGAGTACCAATTCATGCTTGGAATTTGATATGGTGGCCTAAAAATCCCATCTGCCATAGATCCCAACATTGTCTGTTGGTGCAATTGAGGTGTCTGTGGTAGTTCACCGAGCAGGGTGGCTACGGAACTATTCCCATCAGTCCTCACAACAATTTCATCACCATTAATACCCCCTTGAAATCTCTTACTTGATGAAGGGCCAACCATGTCCTCGCCGGTCCAATATAGTGATGGGAGTGTTCTTTTGGGTGGAAGCATAAGTAGGTCTCGCTTGGATACTGAAGAGGCCATGTGAGACAAAGAAGAACTGCTGCTTCTGAT
Organism: Populus simonii; assembly: GCA_007827005.2. Lineage (NCBI taxonomy): Eukaryota > Viridiplantae > Streptophyta > Magnoliopsida > Malpighiales > Salicaceae > Populus > Populus simonii. The sequence goes on along the minus strand of CM017464.2, from coordinate 43,928,298 downwards.
ACCATCACTGCTGCTGATTATTCCTTCGAATAAATTCTGGTCATTGTCAAGCAATGCCCCAAAGTTTGTTCCTTTTGCAAGATGCAGTGTTCCATTCTGATGGCTTCCAACTGATATCGAAGGCGGTATTGATCCAAGCACATCATCCATGGAATCATCTTTATCATGATCCATTGGTCTCTGTGTGTTGTTTTTCTTGTATATCCGACATAACACCCAATCATCAAGCTGGAAAGAAAGGTAAAAGAAACAAACAAACAGTAATCACCATTACCTGCTGTGTATTTGAAAAGTATCGAAAGTAGAAGGACAACATATATGTAATCAAAAACTTTGTAGAAAACGATCACTGATTACCCTTAAAGAGTTTTTCTTGTTTCCCAAGTCACATCCTGGTGGCTTGTTATTGACTTTGTTATCAGCTAACCGGTATTCATGCATGATCCAATTGGTTTTGATCCCTTTAGGAGGTTTACCACCATAGAAGACTAGTGCTTTCTTAACCCCAACCTTTTGTGTACCTCCTGAAGATAATACTGGCTTATCAGTTCCTGTAGCCTTCCAATACCCTGAAGTTGCTGCCCTGTTTGGCCTAGCTCCATTCGGGTACTTCCGGTCTCTCGGACTAAAAAAGTACCATTCTTGTTCACCAAAAGTGGCCTTAGCTGAAAACAAGATGAACCCAAGATTTACTTGGCTTTAATTCCTTATATATATAGTACAAAATACTTAATAAGAATTGTATGTAACCTGGTAATTCCCATGGATCAAACTTGTAAAGATCAACTTCTGCGATAATCGCCACAGGGAGAGGGGCAGAAGTGGTCTTTTTCTTGAGGTAGTGAACCACTAGCTCTTCATCAGTGGGGTGGAACCGGAACCCCGGTGGAAGGTTTGGTTGTTGCGAGCCGCGGCCACCGCCAGCACCACCGCCCGCACCTCCTGTGGAGGAATCAGTTCTTTCCATTGATGGAGTAGTGAGATTGAGGAGTCCTGAGATTTAGAGCATTTATTATCAGAGAACATGCAATTTAGAGAGGTGGTTCAAATGTTGCATAGAGGTGGCATGACCTTTCTTTTTAAAGGACAAAGGGGAGAGAGTTACTAGCTATATACCCTGATGGATATTTAGGGCAATAATCAGGTACCAAGGAGTCCGTTTAGACTTTACCTTAATCACCAATCATAATCCAGCATGTAATACAATTGAAGGGCTGATTAGTAATTGTGGTTGTTGTGATTACATAATTACCCATGGCTGTTTTCGCCAAATTCATGCATAGGTTGGCATAGGCATGCAATGGTTAGTGAATGAGAAGGGATTGATGTGGGGGTGATGGGTAGCTGATAAGGACGCAAACTTGAAATAAGACCATTGATGGCCTGACACGTGTAGTTCCGAAACGTGGTACAGATCGACACGTAGATGGAGAGTGGGAGTTGTAGGGGCCACAGCCCATCACAAGGCAACAAAAAGATGAAAAAAATAAAATTAAAATAAATATAGACGGATAAGTTTATGGTGTGGGAGCAGAGCTTAAGATGTCATGCTTTTGTTCTGCAAATCCCACCACTTCAAGGGACCCTCTTCCCTCTCCCTCTTTTTAAGCCTATTTTTTACACTTTTTTACTATCTGTTTATAAAAGTATTTTACCTAGAGTTTTTTAAAAATTTAATTTTTTTTTCATTAAAATAACTTTTTTTGATATTTTTGATTAGTTTTAATATAAAAATATAAAAAATAAATTTTTTAAAAATAAAAAAATATTATTTTAATTTACTTTCAAACAAAAATTACTTTAAAAATTTACTACGGCTACCGTCTCAAACACCCCCACTTGTAAAATTATTACATGTCGGCTCGCACGCGTGTAAGCCTCATGGCTTTCATTTTTCAGCCCGTACTGGAGTCTTGTGCGTGAGGCTGGGTCCAAATCTCTTAGCAAAAGCAAGAATTGATTAAATCATCTTGTACGTTTGGATCTTCTTCCTCAAGTTACTGCCAATCATATTTCAAATGTCACCGTTAGATTTGAATTCGTTGAATATAAATTAAATGAATGATAAAAACGACAAATGAATTGAATGAATGATAAAATTAAACGACAACATCTTTTTATATATAATGTAAAAGAATATAAGACGATCCAAACTATAAATTAAATTAGAACGAGGGAATTAAGGATGGAAAATAACATGCATGAAATGGGTGAGTGAGCTTTGAATCTTCAAACAGATTGGATTGGTGTCTTTTACATGTGTTTCAATGTCTAGTTATTGTACACAAATCTGAAGACAAATATGAATTGAGAAAAAAGTGGGTTTTCTTAGTTTCTTGTTAGCAATACTACAAGAAGCTGTAGGCGCAAGAGGTGAGAGGTTGAGGGGGCTACAGTGCCGTTGACCAGCAACCCAGCTGCAATGGGTATAAAATATCGAATTTTTATAATTGATACCTTTTATATATATATAATTTCATGACTCAAGTCGCAGATTTTTTATACATCATGACTCAAGTTGCAGGTTTGTCATGTTAACTTAAGTTGACTCATATTATTTGTTTTTAATTTTTTTTTATATAAACACATTGGGTTGAAAGCATCAAATTAAAAAATTGATCTTAATCTTTAACTATAAATTAAATTAGAACGAGGAAATTAAGGATGGAAAATAACATGATATGGGTGAGTGAGCACTAAATCTGCAAACAGATTGGATTGGTGTCTTTTACATGTGTTTCAATGTCTAGTTATTGTACACAAATCTAAAGACAAATATAAATTGAGAGGAAAGTGGGTTTTCTTAGTTTCTTGTTAGGAATAATACTATGCCAGGAAAAGAGGCGGAAAGAAGCAGGAAAAGAGGGGCTCCAGTGCCCATCCAGTGCCTTTGACTCAGTAGGAATGGGCACGAAAGATCGAATTTTGATGATTGATGCCTTAACCGTTGGGCGTGGTGGTAAGAACATGTTCATGGTGGAAAGTGGAGGCTGGAAAGTTGAGGGAAACTATGGCTCTGTGGGGTCCAGTGCTGCTCGCAAAACAGACCAATGGGACCCAGCAATTGGATGTCACTTCTTGTGTATTCCTACGTCGTATCAGCAGCAGAAAAACTCTCACACATCGACCTCTACTTCCCTATCAACGAGGGTTGGGTACAGGGGCAAGGGCTTGTCTTTCCTGTGAGTCAAATCCTTGCTAGTTGTGAAAACTTTTAAAGATACTCGAGGATACACGGTTCTTTTTTTATTCTCTCATTAGATTTTATATTTTATGGAATATATTTATTCTATAATTTATTTAGATAATTTTTCTTTTTTTATTCATTAAGATTTAAAATTTTGGAAGAACTAATATTATAAGTTCCTAAAAAATTAAATAAATTAATTACAGTTATTGAAAAACTAATATTTCTAAATAACTAAATAAATAACAGTCTTAAAAAACTAATTTTTTTTATATTCATGATTGTATTTGATAAGTTATTTCTTTTTATATATATAGCGAGATAATGTCAATATGAGAAAACTTGAATTTACCGTTCTTGATATTTTTAGGAATAATTATTTGTCATGGGTCCTTAAAGCTAAGATTCATATGGAAGCTATGAATCTTGGAGAGACCATTAAAAAAGAAAATAATGTATCCTTACATGATCGCGCAAAAGCAATGGCTTTCATTCACAACTATCTCCATGAATGATTAAAAGTTGAATATCTTACAATAAAAAATCCTTTTGTTTTGCGACAAAATCTAAAAGAAAGATATGTCCATCAAAAGTTTACTATACTTCCTTAAACCTATTATGCTTGGTTGCACATGAGGTTGCAAGATTTTAAATTGATTAGTGAACATAATTTTGCTTTTTTAAATTACGTCACAGCTGAAATTGTGTAGTGAAAATATCACAGAAGACAAAATGTTAAAGAGAACATTCTTTACTTTTCATGTCTCAAATATTATTGTCGCACCCGACATCGCGGCGGCCTTAAAAATTTAATTTCATCTTTGGAAAGAACGGATTTCTGGCATCCTGTTCTTTAATGGGGATATTCTTTGTTTAAGGAGTCGCCACCTAGTATTATGGTCACTAGGAACCCTAACTGGTCAATAGAGATTCTATGGTTCGGGACTGGTTACGTAAAAGGGAAGATATTATCACCCCTTAAACGTCTTGCCTGAGGCAGGCTGCATTGCTGGTTTTGTCATAAATTTCTAATGTTTTGTTGGTTTATGCTATGATGGTTTGCGTGTAATATTCCTGACTCTGGCGCCAGTGAATATTTAACTACAAATATTTCCAACTCTGGCGTTGATAAATAGTACGTAGCTATAAAATAAATTTAAATCCGTATTTTTTTTATTCCCGACTCTAGCGCCAGTGAATAAATAAATAACAATAAATTTATTTTTATGCGTGCACATATCTCTTATTTTTCTAGCTAAATAAAATAAAATACAACGAATAAAAATAATATAAATTTAAACCGGTATTTTTATTCCTGACTCTGGCGTCGGTGAATAAACCAATAAATTTATATTATTTTTATTCATGCATACACATTTTTTTATTTTTTTTCTACCTTTTTTATTTTTCTGGTTTTTACTTTTTTATTTTTCCTTTCACGTTCCTGACTCTGGCGTCAGTGAACAATTCCGACGAATATTTCCAACTCTGGCGTTGGTAAATATCGCACAAATCCAACCCAAAACTATTTTTGTTTATTTATGTAGCCCGGTCTCAAAAACTAAAAAAAAAAGGCCGGGTCACCGGTCCAAACCAGTGACCCGGTTATCATTGTTGCATGCATGCGTGAACAATTCACGCATGCAAGCAACAGTAACATGCTACTTAATTTTAGCAAAACAGGGAAAGAAAGAGAACTCACCTGGAGTTGCTGTGACTTGGAGGCGAAGCTGAGGGAGACGGTCTGGAGCTGCTCTCAGTTGAAGATCCAGCCTACTGCTCACGGCGGGGACAAGCTGCTGTCATGAAGGAGAGTTTCCGATGTTGCTTTGATAGAGGCTGGAAGAAATCCTGCTGTCAATGGCCGGAGAAGAAGGTGTTGCCTTTTCTGCTGGAAGGAAGATCTTCCGCCACTGTTACTGTGTTGATGAAGACACCATTGCTGCTGCTGGGAAGGGAAGATTGCATTATCGCCGTCACATGGAAGTGACCACGCCCTATTGCTGCTACTGAGGGGGCTGTTGTCTTGAGTTCGGACTGTGGAGAAGGAGAGCTGCTGGTGCAAGGGCTGGCGAGAAGAGTTTGTGCTGGAGTTGCTGCTATGGAGGCTGGGACAGTCCATGACTGCCATGCCGCTCCTGCTACTGTTTCTCCCAGTGTTATCATCTCGTTCATGGTCGAAACAGGAAACCACGATGGGGCAGCTGAAGACTTTGTTGATGTAGCTCTCGTCCACCATGCTGGTGCAGAGTTGCTGTTGGAGGATAATCTTTCACTTATGCCACTGCTTTGTGATGTTATGTTGCTGAGGTTGCTCTGGGTGCTGGACTAAGAAGAAAAGGCTGCTGCCGGCTTGCCCGTCTATGGTGGCTGGAGAAGTGCGACTGTTGGTGATTGCTGCGTGCCGGTGCAGATGGTTGAGAAGGAGGAAATCCCCTGCTGGCGAGGAGACAAACTCTGTTATGGTTGAGGCTTCAGTTGGCAGGGAGGGAAGGAAATGAGGCTGAAGATGGTGGAATGTATGGCTGGTTTGGGACCAAGGAAGAAGAGAGGAAAAAGCTGGGGGGAAGGGGGGCAGCGGCGGCTAGTCTAGGATTCGGCCGCGCCCCCCTCTCGCTGTCTTTTTTTTTGTAATGTCCTTTTTCCTTTTTTTGTAGGTTTCGGGTAATGGCTTTCTTCTAGAGTGTTTTTTTTTAGGGTTTCTCTCTAATCGTTCCTCTTTCTTCCTCCCTTTTTTTCCCCTCCCCTGAGATCTGTATTTATAGTGCCAGAGTCCCTTCGCTTGTGAGAAACCAAGTTTCAATCAAACTCATTCTTTTTTTTTTGAAGTTCGAATTTAATTAAGAATCGAATTTGAAAGCGGATAACTATCATTATCTTAAAGACAAGGATTATCTCGAAGATAAAGATTATCTTGAAGATAGGGATTATCTTGAAGATAAAGATAGAATGATAAAAGCATATTATAGTCCTTAATTTTCACGGAAGTTGACAAATCACACTTTTCATCGAAATAAATCTCTGATCTTTTAATTTTTCATTTTAAACCCTGTAAAAATTAAATTAAAAGTCAAAGGGCCAAAATTGGGTTGTGACAATTATCTTGCAACAACAATATAGAGAATGTAACTTCAAGAGATACTCTGAACTAATTTCATGTCTTCTTATGGATGAACAAAATAATGAGCTTTTGATAAAAAAAAATCATCAATCTCATCACACAAGTCCTTTGTTCAAAAGACAAGAAAGAACCAAACCTTTGTCTAAAAGATAAGAAAGAACCAAGGGTATAAATATGGAAAAAATAAATGGAAAAGGAGAAGAGATAATCCTTCAAAAGACAACCCACCATACCACTAGAAATAGAGACACAATGAACCCAAACAAGAAAAGAGCAAGAATTTGCATAGACCTGAAGATAAGTGTCATAGATGTGGTATGCATGGCCAATGGTCTCACTCTTGTTGCATGGCAAAACATCTTGCAGATTTACATATCAAGCCTCTCTAAAACAGAATGCAGTTGAGACTAATTTTATTCATAAAGATGATTTCGAAGGTTATAATACTTATCTTGATGTTTTTTATTTCTTTGAAAACCTAGATAAAATAGATAGCATGCTTAGTGGTGGAATCCTTAGGGATGATTAATGTTTTTTTATTTGTACTAGGATATTTATCGTATTGAACTTTGAATAAACAATGTAAATATTATTTCAGTTGAATAATAAACTTTAATTATATTTTGAATAGAGACATGACTTTTCATGATGGAGATTTATATTTGGCAGACAATGCAACAATGCACACAATTCTCAAGGAACAAAAATACTTCGAATATTTGAACTTAACCAAAGTTAATGTTACTACAATATCAGGTCTAACATACATGATTAAAGGCTCCGGAAGAGCTAATATTTTGTCACTAAATAACACAAAATTGGACATCAAAGATGCATTATATTCACCTGAGTCCAGAAGAAACTTACTCATTTTTAAATATATACGTGCTAATGGTTATCATATTGAAGAAATAGATGAAGAAAAAAAAAGAATATCTTTATATTATTTCATGTATTTCAAGCCAGGAGCTTCTACTTGAAAAATTACCTGCTTTCTCTTCTAGAATTTATTATATGATCATGAAATCTATTGAAACAAATATTGTGATACACCAAAAACGTTCCAACCCAAAAATATTTATGCTTTGGCATGATCGACTTGGACATCCGGGGATCGATAATGATGCAATGAATTATGGAAAATTCACATGGGCATCCTTTAAAGAACCTGAAGATTCTTTTACCAAGTGAATCCATGTGCTGCATGTTCTCAAGGTAAATTAATTACCAAACCATTCTCATTAAAGGTTGTTCTAGAATCACCATATTTTTTCGAAAAAATCAAGAAGATATATATGGATCTATTCATTTATCATGCAAACCTTTTAGATATTTTATGGTATTGATTGATGTATCAAGTAAATTGTCACATGTTTGCTTACTTTCTAGTCAAAATATTGTATTTGCTAAATTAATAGTATAGATTATCAGACCAAGAACATAATTTCCTGATTATCTAATCAAAAAAATTCAATAGGACAATACTGGTAAGTTTACTTCTTATGCATTGGATAATTTTTATATTTCTATTGGAATTGATGTTGAATATCTTGTTGCTTATATACATAGTCAAAATGTTCTAGCAGAATCATTTATAAAACACCTTCAATTAATTATCAAAATTGCCAATATCTATTTGGGGACATGCTATATTACATGCTGCATAATTGGTTACAATTAGATCAAATGATTATTGGTTAGAACATCTTTAATTGGTGATGTTTTTAAGGCATGTTTTGAAGACTACCATTTTTATGAGAATATTTTCCCATCATTAGGGAAAGATAAGTTAGTGCCTAAAGCACAATAATAAATTACTTGGAATAACCTGAAGTTTTTTCATTTTGATCTCAGGAAAAAATCAATGTGAACTTGAAATTTAAAGATAATTCATTTAAAAAATATTGCAAATCAATTACCAGATGTTTTCACCAATAATGAAAGGTGGTTAAATCCCATATTCTAGCTACAAATGCTCCATCTAGAATTGAAATCTCTAAAAAAAAAAGACAATATAGTAGTAAATGAATCTATACCATGCCTAAAACGTGGAAAACCTGTAGGTGCTAAGGACAAAAATCCTAAAAAAAAATCACAACAAATAGATGATGGTACTCCTGAAGATTCCTCATCTATAAAACAGATGATAAATATTATGTCAAAATCATCTCCTAATACTGATCCTCCTAAATATTCTCACAAAGACCTGATATTAATTATGAGAAAACTTATTCTCCAGTTATGGATGCAATCACTTTCAAATTTTTGATTGGTTTAGCAGTCTCAGAAACTTTGGATATGTGTTTAATAAATGTAGTTACAACATATCTATATGGATAATTAGATAAAGATATCCATATGAAAATCCCTAAAAGATTCAAAATGCCTGAAGCCTTTTATGATAAACTTAAAAGTGTTTATTTTATTAAACTACAAAAATCTTTATATGGGTAGAAGCAATCTGGTTGCATGTGTTATAATCAACTTAATGAACACCTTATAGAAAAAAGGTTTGAGAATAATGAGATTTGCCCATGTATTTTTATGTAAAAAGGTTTGTTGTAGTATATGTTGATGATTTAAATCTTGTTAGTGCTCCTAAAGATCTCAAAAAAACAAAATTTTATCTTGGTTTACATATTGAACATATTTTAAATAGAATATTCATCCATCAATCAGCGTATAAAGAAAAGGTCCTAAATCACTTTTACATGGACAATGCTCATACTTTGAGTATACATATTGTCGCACCCTCGCGAGCGGAACGCGGCGTCGCGGCGATCCTCGATTGATTTCGGAGTCTTTTGTTTTGATTGTGGATAAAGGGAGTCGCCACCTAGTATTATGGTCACTAGGAAACCTAACTGGTCTTTCAGAGATTCTAAGGCAAGGGACTGGTTGCGTAAAGGGAAGGTATTAGCACCCCTAGTACGCCCTACCTTAGGTAAGCTGCTTGGTGTTAATTTGGTTTGTCTTATAATTGCTATGGTGGTTGTGTTTTCTAATCCCATCAATTTTCTTAGGTTTGATTCAAACTAAATTTATTAAGATAGAAATCCAAGGAGATTCCATGTGCTTTAAAAGCTCATTTTCCCCTTAGTATTTCATACTCTTACGGCTCGTAAACCGCGGAGTAAAAAAAATTGAAATGTCCTCGATTACAATCAAGGCTTCTTTCAAGGATGTGTGATGACTTATTATCCCTAGAAAATTATTTTGGATATTTACCACTTATGGTTTCTTTATCCAAATATTAACAGTGAATAATAACAAGTTATTCCCATTAAATATTTTGGATATTCATCCCTTTGGGATTTCTTTATCCAAACATTAACGGTGAATAATAGATGAATTCCCCCCACAATAAGATTCTTTATTTTTTTTGGAATATTGGCCAATACCCTTTGGAGTTTTACAAACATGTTGTAAAATCCAGAAATGCAAGAAAATAATTTTTGTTGTGTTTAAGAAATCCATGCGAAAACACATTTTCGAAACTTTCAATATTTTTTTGTATAAAAACGAGCGTTCAAAACATGTTAGGGTATTGACCGTATGCAACACACAAGAAAACATTTTTTATATATATTTTTTGTCAAAATGCAAATATCACGAAAAATATTCACCTATTCCAAAATTCGCAAGAAGCTTAAAACAATTAATCTCAAATAAACAAGGTTCGGCACACCAATTTAAAACACAAGTCAGCGTGCACAAAACATAAAAAACAAAGTCCTGAAGCTAAAAAAATTACAACATGAACCGTGACCCCCCCTGCAAACTGAAAAAAACAAAGAAGAAAGTGTGAACCCAGCATCGGCAGAAAACAAAAGAATCCTTAACTGAAGAAAGGGACCCTCCCTCACGTTTTTTTTCAAACTCTCTCTTCTGCACCTAAGCACTTGTTTCTATATAGCGTTCCATTGCAAGAGAACGCTTGAGCGACGAGAGAAAGGGGTGGTGGAGATTGTAAAAGCTCACAGTTTCTGATCACCAGGGAGTAAAACACAAGAACGCAGCTCTAACAGTGATAATAAACTAAACTTAAAGACATGGGAGGGACAGTGGGCAAGCAAGCAACTTTGTTGCTAAGATGGAAAATGAACGTCCCCGAAACAAAAGCAGCAACAGATTTTTTTTGAAAAAAAGAACAAAAAACCAAACAAAGCTTTAAATATGTTAAAGATGAAGGAAGTCGAGACTCATACCTGCAGATCCTGCACGTTTCAAATGCAGATAATGAGACACAAACGGATGGAAAAAACTTCTGCCTTTTACCTCTGAAAAACCAAAGAAAGACTTCCTCTTTTGTTCTCTTGGCTTTTCTGGTTTTACTGTCGCCTGCCTCTCTTTTCTCCTCTCTTTTTTCTTTCACAGTGACGAAAGGATCAAAGAAAAAAAAACCTCTATGTTCCCCTGCTATCTGTGTTTTCACTCCCTGCCTCTGTTGCGTTTTTCTTTTCTGTCTCTCTCTTTGCTGTGTTTTTTTTCTGCCTCTTACTCTCCGGTTTTCTCTTATTTTTCTGCCCTCTCTTTTCTATTTTTCTGCTCTCTTTCTCCCGCCTCTTGCTAGGTCATTAGAGGGGTTTATATATAGTCTAACATATCTCTATTTAGAAAAGATTTAATGCATTAATTCTAGGACATAAATCCCTACTGATTTGCAGTAAAAAAAACGCAAAAGGAAGCTGCAATATTCTGATTTTGTGCTGGTGCTTTACGTCTGATTTCTTTCCAGTTTTAGAGGAGGGTGTGGCTTTTTTCTTTCCTTCCATAGGGCCAGCTGCTCCCTTTGAAATGAGGCAACAAAACGTGGTCTTCAGCTCCAAAAATCAGGCGTGATGAGAAAGGAAAACATCAGAGAAAAAAGGAAAGAAATCAGCTGGAGGGTGCAGCTGCAAGGTCTTATTTTCCTTATTCGGTGTGGTAAAAATCCTGTCATTTATGATGATCCAGCCCCCTCTCCAGCTTTCAATGTCCTTCTTCAATTCAATCCCTCAATTTGGCACATTTCGATTCAGTCCTTGGTCCAAAAAAAATCCTTCGAATCAGTCCCGCGAACTTGGGCAAAAATCCTTCTCGCGGTCAGGAATCCCTGCTTTCAACACCAGATATTCAAACGGGAATATCTTGAGCTTCTGATATTGAAATCAAGTGATTCAAAAGCCCAAATTCATCTACGCGTCTAGGACTACAACTTTGATGAAGGAGTCGAAGTGAGATAAAATCTTTTTACAAAACAGAAACTGGCAGTAATCTGGTTGGTCAAAAGGTTCTTGATCTGACAAAACTGAGCCATCCAAATCTGACTGAGAATCTGCTCTAAGAAAAATGATCCCTAGGACCTAATAAAGGTGTACGTCAACTTTTCAACATGTAATGAGTGATAGGATATACCTAGGATGGTCAGATATCGTACAAAACTGAGTCAGAATCGGAGCCTAAGTTGGAACCAAAAAAATTACGATAGCAGCAGAACTATTTTTTTAGTGCAAATTATGAGGGATTTATTCAACCTTAAAGACCAGATAAAAAAGAATGAATTTAGCATTATGAAGACTCCTGGTCAACCTAAGAAAACCTGATGATTTTGGTAGTAAAGGGGAAGGATAAAAAGAGCAGAAAACAGCTTAAACAAGGTTTCAAAACACAAAATATTTCTTTCTATGCTTTTGTCAATCTTCTAGCGAATATGAGCTAAACTCCTATACTCTGTTCAAAAGAGGTATACACCGTCTCTAGCACGTGGGGTCCGAAAATGAGTAACAACACATATAGTTGTTTGATCACTTGATGCGAAGAAAGAACCTTTTCGACCGTTAGAAGAGGATGAAGAATTTTTTGGTCTAGAAGTACCATATCTTAGTGCTATTAAAACATTCATATATCTTGCAAATTGTAAAACACTAAATACAACTTTTACAATCAATTTATGGGCAAGATACAGTTCCACCCCCACAAAAAAACACCGGAATGGGGTTAAACATACTTCGTTATCTCCGCAAAACAACTAAAATGAGGTTATTTTTATAGTGGATCAAATTCACAATTGATTGGATATACAAATGCATATTATCTCTCCAATCCCTACAAAAAGAGATCACAAACAAATGATCTATTTACCTAAGTAGGTACTATAATTTCTTGGAGATCTGTCAAAAAAATATTAGTTGCTACTTCATCAAATCATTAAGAAATTATTGCAATCCATGAAGCAAGTCAAGAATATATATATATATATATATGGCTAAGGTCAATTATCCAACATATAAAAGAAAAATGTGGTTTGTTAACCATTGAAGATAATCCCACAATATTGTTTGAAGAAAATGTTGTCTGTATCACTCAACTTAGATGAGGCTATATTAAAAGAGACAAAACAAATTACATTTCACCAAAGTTAATTTACACTCATGAGCTTCTATAAAAGAAAAAAATTGATATCAAGAAAATGAGGTCAAATGTTAATTTAAAAGATTTATTTACAAAGTCTTTACCAACCTCAACTTTCAATAAGCTTATCTTTAATATTGGAATGTTCCATCCTAAAGATTTATCATAAGACATGTGTATTTGAGGTGAAGTTAATGCAAATTGAAATTTTTTTCCTTCGCTTAGTCCCCCCCCCCCCAATGAGTTTTCCTTTGCAAGGTTTTTATGAGATAATTTGATATTTTTATAAATCCTGAAGTATTCAAATATGGATCTTGAAATATCTATATTAAACCTTCTTTTGAATTTTGAAGTATTCAGAAATCACACAAGAATGTTGTAATTTTTTTCTTCGCTTAGGTTTTTTCCTATTGGGTTTTTCTTTACAAGTTTTAATGAGATATATTTTTACTACATGATCATTCAAGGGGAAGTGTTATAAAATATATATTATATATATTGAATGCCCATTAGAATCTCTTAGACTTAATGACTCTTGGATTTAGTCTATTGATTTTTCATAACACTTGGGTTTTCCAGTGTCCTTTAATGTTCTCATTTTATTCTCCTATAAATAGTCTACTTGTCTTGTATTCTAAGGAATAAAAATATATAAGAAAACATATGAATTTCTCTTTTAAGTTTTATTCTGAATATATATGTTCTGACTTGTTCTTTATTTTTAAAAAAACTTTTTATTTATCCAAGTCTCAATTGCTAAAAAACCATTACAATCTTTTATATATAAAAAAACCCCAGAAAACCCTATTAATATGGAAAAGAAAAATAAAACTAAAAAATTATTCCATTCAAATAGAAAAGGTAGAAAAGTCTAATAATACTAAAAAAAATAAATAAAAATTTATATTTCTAAACTAGAAAAAAATAATTAAAAAATATTTATTTTTCTAAAAAGCTCTTACAACTGTCTTTTTAGGTTAGAAGAAACTCTTCCTTGAGTTCAAATTATTCGTTAGGGCACAACCTTCTTAGTTAAAAATCGTGTTACACCATGGAATTATTCAACGTAACAGTTATTGAGTAGAATCTCCCATCTCAAAAAACCAATGTTTCTTTTATTTGCAGATCGTCATATCATGGGCCTCTAACACTTTTGTGCATGTTGCCCCATACCATGCTTCTCATCTCTAAGATTTCCAATAACAACACAAAATATTTAACTACTATGATTCTTTGATCTCTGATTCCAACTAGCTTAGCTTTGATATCAACTAAGAAAACTGAAAAAGAAAATGATAAAAGAGTTAATTTGTTAAAAATCAATATTCTTAAAGACAAAGAAAACCTATAACAAAGAAGATTTACAAAATAAATATTTTTTATTCATCTAAATCTCAATTGCTAAAACGTTATTATAACCATAAATATAGGAAAAAAACTAGAAAATCCTATTAATATTGAATAGAAAAAAATTAACATTCCTAAACTAAAAGAAAAGGAAATAAAAATAATTAAAAAAATATTTATTTTTTTAACTCCTTCATAGAGGATAATTGAGATCGATATTATTAAATCATTGATAATTTAAATCTAATTAAATTGATTTAAAGTGTATGAAAAGTAAAATTATTAAAAAGACAAATGAAAAATGTAACTAATCATAAACTAAAATTAAATTTTAATTGATAAACTTTAGTGCTCGAACTTAAACTAAAAACTTCAATTTACGAGATTATCTTTAGTAGTTCAATTTCTATCCCTCACTTTATCATGGATATAGAATGATATCCCTTAGGAATTAAAAAGAGAGAGAGGAGAATTAGCTCATTTTTATTGTTATTTTTGGTCTATTTATTAAAAAATTTAGGATTATTTTATTTTATTATTTGTTAAAGGTAGAATAGTCTTTACATTTTCCTTCAGTTTTCTTTGTTTTAGCCTATATATAGTCTTTTTATATTTAGGTTAAAATTATTCCTTTTGATTATTAGATTGCATTATGCAGTATTAATGAAACCCTAACTTTCTCTGTTTTTTTTTTAATTTTTGTATTTCTCTTTTTTTATTTAGATTGTTTAACATGGCGTCAGAGTAAGGTTTCATAGGACTAGACTTAATCTCAAACTCAGCTTTTATAGATCGAACTTTTGCATTCAGTTTTTGGAGTGACCGTACAATTTCGAGAGGGTATTCGTTCAGTTTCTGCAATCTAGTATTTTGTTGTCCTTTGTTTTTGCAATCTGGTATATCATTTTCCTTTATTTTGCATTTTGGTTTTCTTTGTTTGTTTATTATGGCTACTAAAAGAGATGATTCATTTCAGTATGTGAGTGTGAGGTTGGATGAAAAGAATTATTCATATTAGAGTTACGTGATGAGAGATTTTCTTAAGGGTAAAAGGATGTGGGGATATGTTAGTAGAACTTTTATGAAACTTAGGAATACTGATGAGAGTTATGTTACTTTGATAGATGTTTTAGAAGCAAACAATGCAAAAATTATTACTTGGATAAACAATTTTGTTGAGTATTCCATAAGTATATAGTTGGCGAAGTATGAGACAACAAAAAAGATTTGAGATCATCTAAAAAGATTATTCACTCAATCAAATTTTGCAAAGTAGTGTCAATTGGATAATGACATACGAGCTCTTCATTAGAAGAATATGAGTATTCAGGAGTTTTACTTTGTTATGACAGATCTTTGGGATCAATTGACTCTTATAGAATCGGAAGAATTAGAGGCATATCGTGCCTATATTGCTTATAGAGAGCAACAATATTTAGTACAATTTTAGTGGCATTTCATAGTGATTTTGAAGGACTTAGAGGTTTAATTTTGCATTGTTCTCCACTTTCTTTTATTGAATAAATTGTCAGATAGTTATTGGTTAAATAAATACGTCTTCAATCTTATTCTAAAAGGAGATTTATTTTTACTTCTAATCCTTCTATGCTAGTTTAATAATCATAATAAGCATTAAATAAGGGTTGCCTTCGATGAATGCAGTTTCTGTAATCAAAAAGTTTATTAGAAGGCTCAGTGTCCTAAGTTGAGATAATAAAATCAAGCCAGCAACAATCTCAAGCTTAGAAGCCTGACAACCAGTCACAATTTAATGCTAGTAGACTATCTCAGGGTTACAAGCCACCATAGTCTAATACTGCAATAATAGTTTTATCAGGTCCTTTCACCGATCGTAGTACTTTGATTGAGCAATTTCAAAAGTTTCTCTCCTTCACCCATAAGCTACGTCTTCATTTTTTTCCATAGGTTAGTTGCCTCATAGTTCTTTAGGTATGTCACATTCTGAATGGGTCTTGGTTTTTGGTGTTTCACATCATGTCTCCAGATTCTTCATCTTTTGCTTTTATGACTTGTTCGTCTTCTATTCCTGTAATGATTTCTGATGACACTCTTATGCCTTTAACAAGTATTGGTTATGTTGTCACACCTCACTTGTCACTCTTTAATGTTTATTTTATTCCAAAACTCACATTGAATCTTGCTTCTGTTGGTCAGTTATGTGATTCTGGTAATTATTTAGTCATCTTTTCCTTCTTCTTTTTTGTGCGCGATTTGCAATCTTAGAAACTGATTGCGATAGGTCGTAGGAAGAGGGGACTATATATTTTGAATGAGTTAAAAGTGTTAGTTGTTGCTGCTAGTAGTTTTGATTTGTTTTCTTTTTGTTTAAGTCCTTTTTCTTCTAGTTTTTATTTATGGTATTCTCATCTACGTTATATTTCGCCTTCTCGTTTGAGATTTTTAGCAACCACATGAGATTTAAAAATTTTGCAAACTTTTGATATTTCTAATTGTAGTGGATGTAAACTGATAATATTTTCTGCTTTACCTTTTAATCAAAGTATTTTTATTTTTTCTTTTCCATTTGATTTGATTCATTCTGAAGTATAAGGACTTTCTCCTATTGCCATAAAAGGAGGGTCTTGATATTATGTTTCTATTATTGATGATCATACTCGTTATTATTGAATTTATTTAATAAAACATCGTTCTGAATTCTTTGAGATATATATATATATATATATATATATATATATATATATATATATATATATATATATATATATAGCTTTGTATGCTCTTATCAAAACTCAATATTTTATTGTTATAAAATGTTTTGGGTGTGATTTGGGTGGGGAATACACCTCTAATAAATTTTATGAGTTGTTTGCTCTAAATGAAACTATTCACCAAACTTCATTTACAGATACTCTTAAGCAAAATGACATTGTTGGGCACATTGTTGAAACTGCTTGTTGTCTACTTTTGTTCCTAGTGTGTTTTAGAGTGAACATGCTCTTACTACTACAGGTTTGATTAATCCAATTCTATCTTCTTATATTCCAAGTTTTTCTATTTTTAAAAAGTTGTTTGGGTATGCCCCTGATTATTCTTTCTTTAGAGTTTTTGGTTGTACTTGTTTCATTTTTTTTCCTCATATAGAATACAACAAGTTGTCCTCTTGATTTGTTATTTGTGTCTTTCTTGGTTATGGTAAAGGTAAAAAGGAGTATTGTTGTTTTGATCCAATAACTCTGAAACTTTATTTGTCTCGTTATGTTGTATTTCTCGAGCATATACCTTTCTTTTCTATTTCATCCACTACTCATAGCTTGATTATATCTAATCTTATTCGTATAGATCCTTTTTCTGAGGATTCTAATAGTTTATCATCTTAGGTTTCTAATACTTCAAATCCCCTTCTCATGTTACCTTTACATTCTACTTGATCAATTCATATTAATCATTCTAAAGGTACTGACACTTTACTCTCCGGTACACTTGAAGCTCTCTTTTCTTCTATGGTCCCTTAAGCTTCATTTGAGATTGTGAATCTACCTTTATATCAATCCATATACATTCGTAAGTCCACAAAGTTACTAGATTTTGCCTATTGTTGTTCTTGTTTTTTTACTTCTATTTTTTTTTATTTTAGCAACTATTCATTGTCTCTCTAAGCCATCTTTCTATAAAGAGACAATTCTTAATCTTCTTTAGCAACAAGATATGGATGAGAAACTTTCATCTTTACATAAGATAAATACTTGAGATTTAGTTCTTATACCTCGTAGTAAGAGTGTTGTTGGTTGTTGTTGGGTGTATAAGATCAAGACTAATTTTGATGGATCTATTAAGCGATACAAAGCTAGGTTGGTTGCAAAAGGATACTCTCAATAACATGGTATGGATTATTAGGAGATATTTTCTCCTGTTGCAAGAATGACTACTATTTATACGCTCATTGTAGTGGCTTCAGTTCGTCAGTGGCATACCTCTCAACTTGATGTTAAAAATTCCTTCTTGAAAGGAGATCTTCAAGAATAAGTTTATATGGCACCGCATCCTTGTTTTCACATGATTCTGAGTATGTTAAAAGCTAAAAAAAAAACATTATATGGTCCCAAACAAGCACCTCGTGTTTGGTTTGAGAAATTTTATGTTATAATCTCTTTTTTTTTTTATTTCTAGTAGTCATGGTACTTCTCTTTTTGTTAAATGCACTAATATAGGTCGTATCATTCTGTCTTTATATGTTGATGACATAATTATTACTGGTGATGATATTAATGATATTTTAGTTTTGAAGATAGAGTTAGCTAGACAGCTTGAAATGAAGGATTTGGGTTCTATATGATATTTCTTGGATATTGAGGTAGCCTACTCATCTAGAAGTTATCTTCTTTTTCAGTCGAAATATGTTTTAAATATTCTTGAACAGGCTAGACTTACTGATAATAAGACTATAGATACTCCCATTGAGGTTAACACAAAGTATTTTTCTTCTGATATTTTACTTTTATTAGATCCTACTTTATACCATACTATTACTGGAAGCTTGATATATTTCACTATTACCTGTCCAGATATTGCCTATGTTGTTCATGTTGTTAGTCGGTTTGTTGCTTCTCCTGCTACTATTCATCGAGCAGTTATTCTTTGT
This sequence comes from Populus simonii, assembly GCA_007827005.2. Taxonomy (NCBI): domain Eukaryota; kingdom Viridiplantae; phylum Streptophyta; class Magnoliopsida; order Malpighiales; family Salicaceae; genus Populus; species Populus simonii. The sequence goes on along the minus strand of CM017464.2, from coordinate 43,909,629 downwards.
ATTTTGTGATATCTTTAGGGTACAATTTTTTAGAGTCTTTTACTTTCATCCACCTCTTTCTTGGAGTTACGTGTATACTCTAATGCTGATCATGACAATGATCCCACATATCGCAAATTGTAACTGGTTTTTGTATCTTTTTGAGTGATTCTCTTATTTCATGTAAAAGTAACAAACAACCTATTGTTTCTCAATTTTCAACCAAAACAGAATATCGCGCTATGAAATCTACTATTAAAGAGATTGTTTTGTTATATTGGTTTTTCATGAATGAACTAAGCACATTGAGATCGATTGTTATCTTACTTATCATCATCTCAAGCATTGCACCATTATTTTGCCCTTTGTTCCTTTTTCTTTGCAGATTACAGATTTCTTTATTAAGCCACATTTTATTTCCCGCTTTTGTTTCCTAGTTGACAGACTCTCGATGCTTGTAGCTGTTACATTGTGAGTTTGAAAGGAGATATTAATAAATATAGGGTTATTTTATTTTATTATTTATTAAGAATAAAATATTCTTTGCATTTTCTTTTCAGTTTTCTTTGTTTAGCCTATATATAGTCTCTTTTTATTTAGATTAAAATTATTTTTTTTATTATTTGATTGCCTTATACAGTATCAATGAAACTCTAGCTTTCTTCCTTTTTACTTATATATTTCTCTTTATTTCTTTGTATTGTTTCTTCAATGAAATGTAAAGATCATAGTGATTACTTGTCACTTAATGATTTTCTTTGCTAAAATCCATTGTGTGTTGCTTGTAAAGATATGTTTTCAATAATTTAATGGTCCAACATTTTTTTGTTGTATCTTTCAATTTTCATATCAATTCAAAATGAAAAAGAAGCTTATCACTCCTAAACATTACCACAAAAACTCTCTTCCAGTTTGCTTAAAGGCCCTATATAAGATCTCTAACCCCAATAGTTGAGAGAGCTTTGACATTTCTTTCTAGTGAATAGTTTAGCACATATTCATCTATTTTTTATTTATTTTTTGCATTTTAGAAGTCTTTTTAAAACAATAGAATTTTTTTTCTTTGCTTTAAGTTAATTTGTTTTGGGTATTTTCAGATTATTTTATATGATAATATCAAAAATAAATTTTAAAAAATAAAAAACATATTATTTTAATGTATTTCTAAACAAAAATCACTTTAAAAAACAACCACTATTATAATATAAAACATGTTTATACTGCCTAGTGTGACCAACTTGATCACCAACATTTAGATTTTGAGATCAAATCATGTAAAGTTCTTACATATTAATTATTAATTATTCCATTATATCACACAATTCATTCGTTTCTTATATGACCTATGCATATAAATGTACAAATCAAATGTTGATTTAAAAATCAGAAATTGAAAAGAACAACGAATTAACTAATATCTTTCTTATTGACAATAATTACTTAAGTTTGTGGCATGTCGGATGTCTATATCTCGACTTCTAACTAGTGTCATTATTTTCTAATAATAATTTCTTCTCTGTGGAGAGAAAATGTGATCATTATATGGGTATGGGAGCTCTTGGGAACACGAGTGGTTATTTTTGTCACAATCCATGTGAGTTGCGTAAGTATTAAATCAATGGCTTATGATGATATGTTACCAAATTATGGCATTGGTCAATTTCTTTCTCTTCTATGGTAAACCTAACTCCCTCTTTTCTCCTTTTCTTTTGTGGATGAGTGTTAAAAGTGTGCAGGTGCATATTTATGATGCTTGTTTCCATAACCTGTGATGTGATCTTCTTTTCTCCACTGATGATTAGTCTGTTTTCATGCATGCTTCGGCATGAAAAGCTTGAACAAAATGAAGCTCTTAATGGGTGTTAATTTCACGACAAAATGAACAGTGACTGCATCGACCCTGGTATTTTGAAGGAAATACTGTCAGCATGCTTTTGAATTTTCACCAGTTTTTATAGTTGATAGATATGCTCACAGTGGATGTGATGCAATCTTAATTGCTTTTCATGATAAGAACATCCCTTTTACTTTACATTTGAATAAACTTTTCTCACAAGCATACCATCAATCTTTTGGTTTGCATTATAACTTTTCTCTGCGTGGATTAAGATTTGCTTCAATGTTTCTGGCATAAACCTTTTTCCTTTTTACCCTTGTGGCTTTGATATTTTCCATGGGAATATTTCTTTATACAAAACAAGCTTAATCTTGAGGGTTGAGGCAAAGCTCCATGATTTACGCCATAAGAAAGGCCTAATTCCCTCCTCTCCTTTAACTGATTCGAGCAAGTCAATTGCATGACCCTTTAACATGTGATCGATACCTCACTAATTTTCGTTAGCAAGCTCATTTGTTATCCAGATACTCAGCTCGGCACAGGGCACCAAATTCTGCAAAACTAAAGTTTCATGCATTTGAGCTCCAAACCACGTGGTAATCAAAACCTTTACCACCTATGTAAACGTCATTTTCAAAAAACCAAATGAGGCCATCAAAACTTGCGTTACCACGATGGCATCGATAACAAAAACATGTACAGGCGACTTGAACTATATATCTACATTTGTCTTAATTTATCACTCTCTACTGACCTAACATCTATGACTTTAAACGACTTTCAATAAAAAAAAAGCTAGCTAGCTTTCATATGGCATCATGCCATCATGTGGGAAGTTTTTATACGTGGGGACTTCGTCACTATTGATTGCTTGTCTTTCATTGTATACTACACAATGCAAGGTAGATATACATTGCTTTTTTATTGCAACAAAAGCATCAATGGACAAAGATACTAGTGATGTCAATAAAGCCAGTGTGTTCCGTGAAACCTATTCTTGATTATCTGCTTACACCCAAAAACCCAAAAGTATAGCTGGCTTTTATTGCACGTTGTTCTTGAGGCTCAAAACCGCAAAACGTTTCTCACACGCTAATCTAGACTAGATGTTACAGATATAATGCATGAATACAAGTGTGTATAAGAACAGGTCTTATACATGTATCTTGCTTATCTAGAATCACAATCTTATGATGTGGTTTATTTGTATACTTGCCCTTTTAATTTACGTTCTTACTAATAAAAACACCGTACGTGTTAATTTGATGTAAATTTTCCCAACAAGTTACATATATAAGCTTATAATGTCTTTATATTTTTGGTGTTTGTCTGATCAATGAAAGAAAGGTATTATATGGATAAAGACGGAGTGGAGAGGTTAAATTCTGCTCCCAGCCGAATGCATATATGTGGCGTAATCTTGAAAGGGCCGGGAACGTTTGAAGAACAGAGATACTATGAGATCAAATTTGGAAGTCTGTGATCATGAATATATTTGATCAGAGGGAAGAAAAGAGCTTGTGCATGTGTAAGGATTGTCAAATGTCAAAATAGTTTTCTCTTCGGTTGGCTCAAGCTTTGGAAGTTTTCTCCATTTGGTGTCTCAAAACATGGGAAGTAAATGAACAAGTTTAGCTATCCTCCTATAAGGATTAGACTTACTGAAACTAGAAACAGATTCATGTATTTTGACCCATAAATACAAAAAACTAGTACGAATGAAGGGAATGCGTATTTGTCAATCTGCATTTCTTTTGCATTTGGAACTCTTCTTTCGTAAGTCTCACATCTAGATTGTATAACATGTATAAAATTCAACGGATCTATCAGGATAAAAACACAAGCCACTTTAGCCTAATAATTAAGAAGCGATGCCTTAATTAACAAGGCAACAAGATTTGAGATGATGTCAAAATCCATGCTTGGTGTTTGATGTTAAATGTTATTTTCCTTACATGGCTATTCAAGAAGTTGGTGAATGCTAGCTGCTGGTTAGAGTTCCGGTGAAGAACAAAAACTTTTAGCATACCCTATCTACCTTAGTACTGTCACAATAATATATCTTTTGGGCATATGAAAATAATAATTAGGCTGGATACAACCTTTAATTTAATCACAAATCCCCAAGTAGTTAACCTCATTATTTTGTTTTCAAACGAAAATTAGGAGATGATAAATGGATTAGCTTCTAGTTTATCAGAAGAGGACCCAAAAAAAAGAAAACGAAATATACCCTTTTTCTTTATTTTCTTGTATCGATCGAGGTGTGAGCCTCAATATCAATCTTAGGTTATGTTTATGGATACCTTCCACTCCCAGCTGCTGTAGTAAATCATTACAAAGCCTAGTTCGGTTAGCATGTCCTAAAGAAATGCAATATATAGCACTAATTCCAAAATTTAGCACCAAACATTTCTTTGCTAAACATATTAATACAATACCAGAAAAGAGTTGACTAAGAAAATTTGAATTTTATTGTAATTATATCTACTGTTAAATTTTACAGTAATAATTATAATTATCAATCCGACCATTTTATTGGACTGAAAATTTACCTAGAGTTTCCCGGAATATTGTTCTATGTTGGGGTACAATTTCAAATCAACCAGAGTTCAGAAAGGTCTTGCGATGTAGGTCAGAATAGGCTATACAAATTTTTTTTTGCTTCCTTTTGACTTATAAACTTTCTATTTTACAAGGATCATACATTTCTTTGCTAAACATATTAATACAATACTAGAAAAGAGTTGAATAAGAAAATTTGAATTCTAGCTAATTATGTCTACTGTGCAATTTTACAGTAATAATTATAATTATCAATCCGACAATTTGATTGGGCTAAAAATTTACCCAGAGTTTTCCAAAATATTGTTCTATGTTGGGGTACTATTTTAGGTCAATAAGAGTTTAAAAAAACCTTGCGATGTAGGTCAAAATAGGCTATACAAAAAATGTTTTTACTTCCTTTTGACTTGTAGAGTTTCTATTTTGCAAGGATCTTTTTTCCTATAAGGATATGACAGATTGTTTTGAAAGGCAACAAGGTTTTTCATATTTTGAGAGAATTCTTTAAAATTACAATTAATTATTCTAGATAAATAAAGAAATTAAAGGGGATACAACTTCAGCAATTAATTTCCTTACTTATTTTACATATGTAAAGATGACAACAAAGATCCTAATGTTTCTAGAATGAAAATTTCGTTCATGACAACTAGGAAAATTATCTATCTTAGATGAAATAACTTTAGTTTATGTGTCAAATTTTTTTTTTTATATTTATTTTCTTCATATTTGGACTTAGTTAACTTACTTTGAGTTCATTGCAAGTGGGTAAATATTAGCCCACAAGTTTTGAGTTCATTAAGGTTACTAATTGAACTATTATATAAAGTTTTGTAAGCTGAAATTTTCAGCAACTATTAATTTATGAAATAAACTTGTATTTTGCGTATTGAAACATGTTTTGTTTGTTGGGATAAAAACATATTTGACTTAACAAGTTATAACTAACCTTGTAGCGTCTTTAATATATTTCTCGTTCGCGAATTGGTATTTGTTGAATGAGGGTTTCTTATTCCAATAATGTTTGTGTTTTGGGACAAGTTTTTATTGTGTTACACTCTTATTATACCTAATTTACTTGACTTTTCTAGAATTGATTTTTTAGCGTGTGAGTTGCTCAATTGCGTGATCAAGACGTCTACATCACATATGCTCTAGCACCACATAGCATAGTAATTAGGTGCCATTAAAGATAACTCCATATGCCCAATGTTAGTCTAGATTATCCATTCTGAATTCTTTCCACACAATTAATGATTGTGATAAGCCTTTAGCATCTAGAGTAAAACGTAGAAAAGAAAAGCCCTCACTGTCATGTTAACATCGATCTTTTTAATAGTCATGAAAATATATTTACCTTTCACATTGGAAAGGTACACATTCACAAAGCAAATTATGGTGATTGATGACTCAAATGAGTAGAGCTTAACAAAGCCAAACAAACAAGTGTTAGTGGAAAAAGTTTTCTTTTCCTTAATATAGGATGCGTGATATGATCGATCCGCATTATAGAGCTAGCTAGGGTTACTTTCACAAATACTACCTTTTTCTCCAAGCCGATAAATTTTATAATTAATACTGCTGCAAACACAATCACTTGCCATTTGATTAGTAAGGACAAAAAATGGCTACTGTTTTGATCCACCAAGCAGATAAAAAGATAAAGAGGACGCATGATAAATAAAAATTCAAGTCCATTGAATCTCCTTGAAGCGACCAGAAATGTTTTCACATTTAATGCTACCTTGCAGCTTGACCAATACTTATCTCCAAAGGTCAAGCCACCATGGATGTGATTTTAAGGTTTCATGGTGATTTGAGATAAATTTCAAAGGCCATGATCCAATTATAGTCTAGCTCGTCCCTTTCTCATTGTAGGGTAACAGGTTTAGAGTGTGTTTGATATTGTAATAGTTGTTATGGTTGTGGTTTTAAAAAAATTGTTTTATAAAAAGTACTTTTAGTTGAGGTTGGTTTGAAAAAATAGATGTTTAGTTAAAACTGTGATTGAAATTGAGATTGAACAAAAAATAGTTTAATGTGTTTGGTTAAGAATGCTTTTGAAATTGAGGTTATAAAATAATTTAAAAATATATATATTAATATTGATGGTTTTTAATTTAAATATTGTAGATTTAATTATTGCTATTACATCATAAAATAAATAATACTTTATATAATTTTTTATTGTTCCATTAAAATATCTACAATTCCATCATGTATGAAATACATCCGACAAGAACTACAATTTTTTTTGGTTTCTTAAGCGCGCAATAACATAAGGTAAAATATAATTAGGAACAAAATTGGGATTGCGATCAAATTTTGCAAATGCTACATCATCAAGCGATCTTTGTCTAATTTATGTAGTGTCATTGAATAATATTAAACACTAGTTTTTCGAATAAAAAATAATTAAAAAATAAAAAATAATTTTTATTTTACTGGGTCAGACCTGATTCAATGTATTTTAAGCTTTGAACCGGAACCGATCTGACCGGAACCGATTCAACAGGAACAGTATAACTAGCTACACTGTTCACATGAACAGTGTAACCAAGCTGCACTATTCATGCTAATTAGAATGAACAGTGCATACGAACCATTGTTTACTGTTAAAACAAAAGCAGCTTTAGATATGGGTGCACGTACACATGCATGTTAAATAAATTCTTGACATATACCTTAACTTTCTTTTTTTAAAAAAAAAAAAAAAAAACTGCACTACTCAAAGCAGATGGAATAACAACGCATACATTCATTTAGTTTAATATCTAATTACCCATCCATGCAAACTTTATTCATAGGTTTCAGGTTGCTGGTTGATTTGATGTTTTTCCTTACGTGGAGTCCTAAAGAATTTTGAATGGATTGTCTCCCTTAAGACAAGATGAACAACATTGTATTGACATCATGATATGAAAAACTCTTTTATAATTCGAATATATCTTAATTAATGACATTTATTAGTTTTTTTTAGAAAAAAAAACAAATGATGAAAATATTTTCTTGAAAGTTCTCATCACATGTAAACCAAACAAAACCATTTGTATTTGTGGGTTTCAATTTTTTTTATTGGTTGTTGGAAATTAATTTTTTTCATATTTTACATTTTATTTCGATTGGTTAATATGTATCACAAACTTGTAAAAGGTAAAGTGGAAAATATTCAACAGCTTGCAATTCTTTTATTCTCCGTCTGAATTCGGCTATGAATTGGTGGTTCAATCAAGAACGTTGGTCTATATACCGAAGGACAATTTCAGTACATAAGCTCTTTCCTTTTTCCCCCATTTATGAATGTGTGGTAGCCTTTTCTTATGATGAAAAAAATAAGTACTTTATCTTTGAGAATATCTTGATGAGTCAGATTGCTTGCATATATTAATGTTAAAGAATCAACTCAATCTAAAAATTTAAGTTATTAGGTAATGTTTTAAAATATAATTTATATTATTCTCTAATACATCCCCTCAAATAAAAGTTCTTTGTACTTGAAACTTGCATAAATTCATATTACTTTATACTTAATTTTTATCAAATAATTAGGGATGGTGAGATTCGAACTCATGATCGTTTAGTCATCAAGGTTTTAATACCATTTTAAATAAACAATTCAATCCAAAAACTTAAGTTATTAAGTGAGATCTCAAGATATGATTTATATTATTCTCCAGTAATTAAATCTTGAACTAATCTACATGCATCTTTTTATCTTCTTTCTTTTTAGAGTTGAATAGAATTCCACTTTGTAATATTATTTAGATCTTAAACAAGCACATTACTTTGTGTTTTCTTTAACTATAATTAAAATTCCACAGTATCACGTATTAATGTTACCAAACTTAACAATACAATCAGCAATAGTAATTGAAATCTAAAAATTATATTTAATTATTTTAAATAATTATGGAAAACTGAATTTTATTCTCATGGACAAATAGTTTTTTGATTTTTTTTTTGTTATTGTTGTAACCTAATTTTTTACTCCTATTTTTTTTATATTGAAAATTAGAAAAATCCAAAATTATGTCTTTTCATTAGTTCTAGTTAATTTTGTTATTTTCTTTGTTTTTTATTTCATTTTTATGTAAAAGAAATCTTGAAAATCATAGAAAAATTAAAGAAATACAAAAATAGCTGGGGTTTGAAATTGGACCAATAATTGAGCATCATATGCAAACAAATTAAGTTTTAGATTTATTTTTTTTGCTTAATTAAGGTTTGAATTGAAAAGTAAATTAAGAAAAAAAAAGTTTAATCTGATTTAATTTGGCTAAGATTTAAAGAAATTTGAAGTTCAAAAATGATTTTGAAACAAATAGCCAAGTCAGAAATCAATTAAAGACCTAATTGAAGAAGTCAAAATCAAGAGTTTGATTGGTCAAAATTGCATAATTTTGAGAACCAATGGTGGATTTGCAATAAGTAATTACATCTAAATGTCTAAATTTATCCAATTAAGGATGTAATTGAAAAGAAAATAGGAATTTAGAACAAATTCGGTTGAAATCGTAAGAAATTGAGAAACAAGGTCAAAATTAAAGAGCCTAAATTGGAAAGACTTGATTTAGGGATTAAATTGAGAAAATTCAAGATTTAAAGCCCTAATTGAATTAAATTGGAAAAATTCAAAAGTCAAAAACTATAATGAAAAGAGGGAAATATTCCAAGTACCATTTAACTATTGATGTAATTTCATTTCTATCCTAGTTGTTTTTTTTACAATCATTTCAGTCCAATTAAATACCAATTTAGTCCAATTGTTTCCAATTAATTCAATTCACTCAGTAATCCATTCAAATCAAGGAATCCATTTCATATCTTTTAGTCATGATCCCAACAATTAAAACCAAATTTCAATATTTCAATTCCAGCTCTAAAATTAATATCAACCAATTTGCGATGTTAACAATGGGATTGCATCTTAATGTCTTGAATCAACTAGTCGATCATAGAATCCCAACAAGTCTTCAATTAAATCTCTATGAATCATTTAAATTCCAGTCTTTTCTCTTTATAAAGGGAATACACAACAAAGAACATATGAGGTATTCACCAACCTACACAAAATAGAGAGTATTTTAGGATTTTTAGTTTTTTTTTAATTATTAGATGGTGATTTCTAATTATCTATTATACATGTTTTTTTGCTCCCACCGTGACGTCCATCAAGATGCCGTAGTTATCATATGCATATAAAAACTAAAATATTCTATATGTTCAACGACATATTGAAAGACAAATAGGATTAAGTAACTAATTGTTTTATAAGGATCTAAACTGCCTAAAGATGTAAGAAATTCAAACATTGAAGTATGGACTCAGCTAAAAACAAATCAATTTATTTAAATATTTTTTTTTATTTTGTATATGTATAAGTATCGTGGTATAGACTTTAATATTTTACAATATTCTTCCTTAGGATTTAGAAAATCAACTATGGAACAATGGGCTAAAACACCAAGGGCTTATTTTCAATACTGTTTTTGCTTTCGTTCCTCGGAAATAGGTTTGAAGTATTTGTGCACCTATGTTTTGTTTACGTTTTAACTTTTTTTAAAAAAAAAAATTCCACTACTTAAAGCATTTGGAACAATGCATATATTCATCGAGTTTGACCCATCCATGGAAACTTTCTTCTTAGATTGCTTGTTGATTTGATGTTTTTCTTTTGTGGACTATAGTGTTTTGGATGGGGTAGCTCGCTTAATACAGCAATCTATATATATATATATATATATATATATTTCCATGTAGAATAATTTATTAAATTTTTTATGTGAAATGAGGACATTACATTTCATATTTTTTATATATAGTTTACATTTATATAGATTATTTCTTAATTTTTTGATGTGAAATAAATATACTACACTTCATGTCTTATATTTTTTTTATAGTCTGTATTTACATATATTGTTCCAAAAATATTCTATATGAGATGTTAACTTAGCTAAATCAACCCCGAACTAGATTTAATAACTATAATAATAAATAAAAAAATATTATTTTAATTAAACTACTACATGATTTGACATAATCAAAATGCAAGTAAGTCCCCTTAATAACTTCTCAAAAAAATTTGTAAGATATATATTTTTCATTGATGCTCCTTATAGTTTCTATTAAAATTTGTTTTGTTCTCTTCTTAGATATATACATTTCATTCCTAAATTTTTATTTTTTTATGCTTCAGTGTGAGTTAAAAACATATACAGAAAGGAGTTAAATGCAAACGGTTTTGATCATCACATTTCAATCATAAAAAAATCCAAACTTGACATCAATGGGTTCCTCTTAGAGGGAGGAGTTAGATGCAGATGGTTTTGACCAATATTAATCAAGCAAAAACAAAACATGGATTAAAATCTGTCATAACTCATTTTTGGGTCGCTCCCAAATTTTATTTTCCTTTTCTTCAAAAAAAAATGAAAAAAAAAAAACCTGCACGGTGCTGTTTTGAACGGCACTGTGCAGCTTCTTCTCCCCTGCAAATGCAGAGACAGGGGAGAAGAAGATTTTTGAAATCTTTTTCCCGCTCACCCTTTCCTTCTCTACCTCCCCCACTTGCCTCACTACTTACACAACCCATACCCTCATTAATGAAGAACCAGGAGACCCATGCCCTCCACCATGACGAAAAGAAGGCCATGCCCTGCAGCGGCTGCACAGGACCCATCCCACGCCACCATGCCCTGCACTTGAACAGGTATGGTGACCCTCTCCCTCGACATTCTATAAATAGAGGAAGAGAGACGAAGAGGAGAGGGGGGATGATTTTTGGGCAGAAAGCAGAACAAAAATCAGAGTGGATTTTGGAGAAGGAGAGGGAGGCCGAAACAGACAGAAGAAGCAGAAACAGGAGGGGTGAAAGGTTTTGAAAAGAGAAAAGAGGGAAACATTTGAAAACAGAGAAGGAAGGAGAGATTTGAGAAAGAACTGGAGACGCGAACCGCTGCCATCCACCATTACCACCGCCACCAGCACTGCCAACGCCATTGTAATTCTTCCTCAGCCTCTCACCATCCTCCTCTCCCTGCTGCAATACCCGCGAAGAAGAAGAAGCCTGCACCTTTGCACAGACAAGAAGAACAGCAGCAACACCGTCAATACCATTGCCAAGTCTTGGAAGTGAAAACGAAGAAGGAGAGAAAGGAGGAAGAACCACCTGCTGCTATCCGCATAGCCACCACCAGCGCCACCCTAGAGCCACTGCCAGCTGCTGCCTTCCTCCCCGTCATTAATAACAGCCCTGTACCGTGAGAAGAAGAAGCAAAAACAGAGACAGACAGAGGAAAATAAGAAACAGAGGAGAAAGGAGGAGAAGCCGCCGCCTGGAACCACCATCTGCAGCCACATTCGGACACCACCGTCACCACCAGCACCGTGAGCAACAACAGTTGCTACCGCAGAAACAGAAGAACGACCAGAGAGAGGGAGAAGGAATAAAACAGGGAACGAGAGAAAGAATAGAGCAGAAACCAAAAAAAACGCAGAGAAGAAGAAGAAGGACCAACCGCTGTCCAAGCCATTCTCCGTTCAGCAACCGCCAGCAGCACCGCAGGTCCGCCCCTCTTCCTCCTCCACTTCATCTTCTTCGGTTCCCTTCTCCACTGTTCACGCTGCATGTGAACAGTGGAGAGTGCTACACTATCAAGTCCGGCCCACCCCAAAATGAGTGGGCCGGGTCCGGTCCAGTCAAAAAAAAAAACTTCAAAAAAAATATTTTAAGAAAAATTTGTGATTTCCGGTCCAGCAATCTGGATCGGTAGGCAGTGCTTTCTCATGCAAACCAAATCATTATTCATGCAAATAAAACGAATGTTTTGAACCGATTCAGTTCTCAATAACCCTCAAATTGAAATTTAAACTTTTTTGACAAACCAAATGCCACTTCATATTTTTTACCAAAAGCAAACAAAAAGTTTTCATCACTTCTGAAAACCTCTCCATAGGAATCACTTGAATTTCTTCAGAACGAGTTTGCTTTGAATCGAGACCAAAATGATTTCTGTGTCTGGAATAGCTTTGAAATTCCAAAATTTCTGCATGAAAACAACTTCTTATCAAACTTTCCTCCACATAGCCTCATTCCTAAACCCGAATTGAATACTTGGGGGCATGATCAAGCTGGGGGGCAATCAAAAACTCCTGGTAGGGCTGGCTTCATGATTCCCTTTCTAAGAAAAATACCTGGCAAAATTAGCAACCCTTGAGACAAAAGGTGGAGGACAAAGAAGTATGATGATATCAAGTCCTTCCCAGAGGTCAAGATCACAAGATATGATTCGAGTAAGCAAGAGCGAAGAAGCCATTGAAGTTTACTACCAACACTCCAACTTTTGGGAAAAGAAAGACACCATGAAGAAATGGGGACCTATATTTCTCAGGTAAGTATACATGCATATCAATCATAATACATTGTTTTCAACATTTCAGCAAATTGTTAATCATTCATCAAACTTTTTAGGTAGTGCGTTTTCTAACCCTACCTCTTTCTTTTCGAGGGCGTCATTGTGCCCTCATTTCCTTTTGAGTGCGCCTTTGAGCCCTCACCAACTTTTTTCTGGGTAGGTCACCTATTACAATTCGACCATTCTACATGTTTTTTTTATTTGGGTAGGTCACCCATTACAATGAGACCATTCCTCCACTTGGGTAGGTCACCCATTACAACACGACCACTCTTTTTTTTTAATTTTTGGGTAGGTCACCCATTACAACTCGACCATTCTCCATGTTTTTTTTTATCTGGGTAGGTCACCCATTACAATGAGACCATTCTTCCACCTGGGTAGGTCACCCATTACAACACGACCACTCTTTCTTTTTTTCATTTTTGGGTAGGTCACCCATTACAACTCGACCATTCTCCATGTTTTTTTTATCTGTGTAGGTCACCCATTACAATGAGACCATTCTTTCACCTGGGTAGGTCACCCATTACAACACAACCACTCTTCCTTTTTTTTTTTTTCATTTCTGGGTAGGTCACCCATTACAATTCGACCAATTCTCCATATTTTTATCTGGATAGGTCACCCATTACAATGAGACCATTCCTTCACCTGGGTAGGTCACCCATTACAATGAGACCACTCTTTCTTTTCTACCTGGGTAGGTCGCCCGTGAAAATAGACCAGTGTGAGTGTGTGGGCTGGTCGCCCCTGAAAATAGACCACTTTGAGTACTTGGGCAGGTCGCCCATGAAAACAGACCAGTGTGAGCGTGTGTGGGCAGGTCGCCCGTGAAAATAGACCAGTATGAATGTGTGGGCTGGTCGCCCCTGAAAATAGATTACTATGAGCGTGTGTGGGCAGGTTGCCCAAGATAATCAGATCATTTTATTTCCTTTTGTTTTCTTTACAAGCTTACTATGCAAAGTCCTTGCTCCGTAAGCATTGTAAAGAGAGGGGCAACTGTCATAACTCATTTTTGGGTCACTCCCAAATTTTGTTTTCCTTTTCTTCAAAAAAAAATGAAAAAAAAAAAACCTGCACGGTGCCGTTTTGAACGGCACTGTGCAGCTTCTTCTCCCCTGCAAATGCAGAGATAGGGGAGAAGAAGATTTTTGAAATCTTTTTCCCGCTCACCCTTTCCTTCTCTACCTCCCCCACTTGCCTCACTACTTACACAACCCATACCCTCATTAATTAAGAACCAGGAGACCCATGCCCTCCACCATGACGAAAAGAAGGCCATGCCCTGCAGCGGCTGCACAGGACCCATCCCACGCCACCATGCCCTGCACTTGAACAGGTATGGTGACCCTCTCCCTCGACATTCTATAAATAGAGGAAGAGAGACGAAGAGGAGAGGGGGGATGATTTTTGGGCAGAAAGCAGAACAAAAAACAGAGTGGATTTTGGAGAAGGAGAGGGAGGCCGAAACAGACAGAAGAAGCAGAAACAGGAGGGGTGAAAGGTTTTGAAAAGAGAAAAGAGGGAAACATTTGAAAACAGAGAAGGAAGGAGAGATTTGAGAAAGAACTGGAGACGCGAACCGCTGCCATCCACCATTACCACCGCCACTAGCACTGCCAACGCCATTGTAATTCTTCCTCAGCCTCTCACCATCCTCCTCTCCCTGCTGCAATACCCGCGAAGAAGAAGAAGCCTGCACCTTTGCACAGACAAGAAGAACAGCAGCAGCACCGTCAATACCATTGCCAAGTCTTGGAAGTGAAAACGAAGAAGGAGAGAAAGGAGGAAGAACCATCTGCTGCTATCCGCATAGCCACCACCAGCGCCACCCTAGAGCCACTGCCAGCTGCTGCCTTCCTCCCCGTCATTAATAACAGCCCTGTACCGTGAGAAGAAGAAGCAAAAACAGAGACAGACAGAGGAAAATAAGAAACAGAGGAGAAAGGAGGAGAAGTCGCCGCCTGGAACCACCATCTGCAGCCACATTCGGACACCACCGTCACCACCAGCACCGTGAGTAACAACAGTTGCTACCGCAGAAACAGAAGAACGACCAGAGAGAGGGAGAAGGAATAAAACAGGGAATGAGAGAAAGAACAGAGCAGAAACCAAAAAAACACAAAGAAGAAGAAGAAGGACCAACCGTTGTCCAAGCCATTCTCCGTTCAGCAACCGCCAGCAGCACCGCAGGTCCGCCCCTCTTCCTCCTCCACTTCGTCTTCTTCGGTTCCCTTCTCCACTGTTCACGTGACAGTGGAGAGTGCTACACTGTCAAGTCCGGCCCACCCCAAAATGAGTGGGCCGGGTCCGGTCCAGTCAAAAAAAAAACTTCAAAAAAAATATTTTAAGAAAAATTTGTGATTTTCCCGTGTATTTTTTCAATAAATCTTGCTTAATATTGATTTATATTTTTATATCGTAAAAATACAAATCTGGTATTAAAATACCCGGTTTTCGTCAAAACTAAAAAAAAAAAATGTTTTTGTTGTCATGCATACGGCCAAGTCTCTCCAAGAAAAAAAATTACATCATATTTTCATACAACAAAGAAAACTTCAAAAAAAGTTTAGCATGCATTTTGGCTTTAATAACCAGTTTATTAAAGTCAAGAGAACATTGGCCAAAATTTCAAAAACAACAAAAATTTTATTTTGTTTGTCTTTTAGTATCCGAGGTGCGATATTACACGTAATACGTATTCCGGATATTAAATCTTTTTCCAACGTTAGAATATTGAGGAGAGCTTTTCTTGAAACTTAAATAGACAGGACCAATAATTAGAAAACACGACCAAACCTTAGATTTTGATCAGACAAATAAAACAATGCAGCTTACCTTAGGTAGGGCGTATTTGGGGTGCTAATACCTTCCCTTTACGCAACCAGTCTCCGTACCCGATCTCTGAGACCAGTTAGGGTTCCTAGTGACCATAATACTAGGTGGCGACTCCCATTTCATTTTTTACACTGATAAGAGACAAGAATTCCTTGTCTCCCCATATTTTCCAGATACACACACATTGAGAGTGGGTGGACGATCGCCGCGACGCCGCACACGTGCGACAAAATCAAAGGGTTTTTTTTATCTAGTTTAATTTTGAATTTTTAAATTAATTAGAGGTTATTTTTTTAATTAAAAATATAATTATTGAGGTTTCTAAAATGATTTTTTAATTTTTTTCAGTCAAAACATGTTTAAAATTAGGCTCTAGATATATATAAAAAAATTGGATCTTGATTTTTTTTATCACTATATATGACTAGAATTTGTTGGAGTGGATAACACATTGTTTGTTTTATGTTTTTTTTTAAAAAAAAAAACTCTTGAATGGTTGATGTGCCTTCCCCTCATATTTAAAAAAAAACAAAGAGTGCACTCTGATTTTTTTCTTTAAAGCTAGCCATACGAGCTTGTTCTTTCAGTCTCATCTATCATTTAATTTTTTTAAACGGTACTTTAGTTTTTTATGATAAAATTAATTTTAAATAAAATTATTAATATAATATTTAATATATTATCCAATTATGTATAAATTAGAATTCTTGATAATAATATTAAAAATTAATTTATAAATAATAATTAATAAATCTAATATACGTATCCGCGGCATTACGCTGCAACACTACCTAGTAATACTTGGGTTGGGTCACCAACATAGTAAGGCCTATAGCGCAATGGGCTATAGAAATTATCCTTGTTCGAGCTATATGGGCAAGACTTCCAGTATAAATACCAGTCCTTTTTCCTCATTTGAAGTCCAATACAGCTCATAGGCCTGGATTACAATCAAGTGAGCTTCTCGTTGTGAAATTAATAAACATGGATTCCACTCACAAACAGACCGATGGACAATTGTTATTGGGCCAGGATATACTAATTGTAGAAAATTACTAGTTTTCAAGACACCTCAATTTGTTTTTCAATCACAACAAAAAAATATTCAGAATATAAATAATTATTTAACATTATCATGAAATTTGGTTTAACCGGTGGATTTTAAAATCTTTTAATCCAACTCATTACTTAATTCAAGTGTAAAATTAAATTGTATGAGAGTTAGTCCGACTTGACTCATTCAACTTGAGCGGTATCAAAAAAACTTGATTGACAAGTAAAAATATTTAAGGATGAAATTATAAAAAAATTATGAAATTGACAGGAAAAAAAATCTTTCAATCCAACTTCTTGCATAGCTTGGGTTTAAATTAAATCATGTGAAAATTATCTTTTTATGACTCGATCAATTTAATTAATCCAAAGACAACCTGAGACCAGCTAGTAAAAAATATATGAGAAAGAAATTGAGAAGAAATGACAAAAAAAAAACTATTAACTTGACTCATTGTCTAATTTATATTTAAAATTAAATCGTATGAGAATTATTTTTACATGATTTAGTTGATTTGACAATCTAAAGATAGCATGGATGAGAAGAAATTTTATATATTAATTATAAACAAACACAAACAATTTGATCAGTACTGAAAAATACAGAGAATAAAACACCTTATCGATATCAGAGGGAGAAAATCATAATACATTGCATGTAAACAATTAAAAAGATGCGGTAGGTATATTCAATCCAAGACCACATGCAAGATAGAAGCATATGCAACATGTGTTCGACATAACAATAAAGGTCATGTACTTGATCGGCGAGCGATAGACATTTCAGCTCAGAATGGGCCTGGGTTTGCAACAATTATGATCAAGAAGATGCTTTCACTCTTGGGAAGACGAACAATGAAAACGATGGTCATGACTTGTTCTGAAAAGGCTCCAAAATTATTGCCAAAACTACTTTAAGAGAATAATGGCACGTTCTTCTTCCCTTGCATGTTTTTATCATTCCAAAATATCACTACTACTAGGGATATGGAGTTATTGGAATGCTTACTCACTTGAATCACTCACGTCTGTATGTGTGTATAGTGCTAGCAATAGCTGACTCACTATATACTGCACGTGTTAAATAAGTTTCTTGCTTCATGATCAACACCCAGTTATATTTACTACCCTAATCATAGTAAGCTTACTAAGTGGAAGTCTTGTCGCAGGGGAAAAAATAAGAAACTACTTGTTATGATAATATAATTTTATTAGAAACAACGTAATTGTTACACATACATGTATGACTTGTCGGGTTTTTGAAGGAGTTCATCTAGGTTAACCAAGCTTTAATAGTATAACCGGGTTAACTCTTTAGTTTTTTTTTTAATTTCAAATCCAATCCAGATTAGATCTCGAGTCACCAAGTTTATTTTCAATAATATTTAGTTTTTAAAATATAAAAAAAATTAAAAAAATTGTGTTGTTTCCAACAATATTCTTTACAAGATAAATTTCTAAAATTTAGATATTTATTTGTCCCGTAAAGGTTATGCAGTACTTAATAACACAATCTTCATAATTGTTTTTTAAAAATTTTAGGTTATGTTGAAAACAATGTATCAAAACAATTATATTTTAAAAAATTCTTGGATTGTATTGTTTGAAATGGTGGAATCCATGAACATTTGTTATTTCTCCCATTATTTTTTGGGTTGTACTATTTGCCAAATTGTTTTTGTTGAAAGAAACTGCTATATATTTTTTTAAAAAAAACCATCTTTTTGAGTGTTCTTATGTTGTTTTTTTTCGTGATAATGCAAATATTATTATTTTTTCAATGTTTTTTTTTTTGTTGGTACCAGTGCTAGCCTTAAACCATGGTTGAGTTGTGGGAAATATGACCTTGAACCGCCAGAACCATTAGCATTGACTTTTTTCCAGTGTTCATGTAAGGTCTCAAAGGAACAAAGTCATTTAACAGGGGATCTTCTTCGTGATCAAAGAAAGTCACTCAATTTTCACTTCATAATTAAAGGCTTCCGATTTGGGCACAAATTTTTATTTCCCCTCTTCATGTTCTCTCAAATTCCTTCAAGTTTGGAGAGTTCGATTTCACATAGATAAAGTTACAATTATCTTGCATCTTGCAAATAATGTTGCTATGGGAATGGTTAAAAGAGTACAAAAATAGATCAGATTTTTTTCTCTCTCAGTATATGTTGGACTTGAAATGTGTCCTTTAGAATTATATATATGAAGTGGCTTATAGTTCTCATATTCCATGCCCAATATTATATCATTCTTGTGCTGCAGAAAACAATTAAAAAGATACGGCAGGTATAATCAATCCTAGACCACATGCAATATAAAAACATATGTAACATATACGTTAGATATATTAGAGAATAATATAAATCATATCATGAGAGCTCACCTAATAACTTAAACTATTGGATTGAGATGATTTTTTAACATGATATCAGAGCATTGATGACTAAGTGGTCTCGAGTTCGAATCTCGTCATTTCTATTTGTTTGATAAAAATTAAGCACAAGACAATATAGGTCTGTGCAAGTTTCAAGTCCAAAAGGCTTTCACTTGAAGGGGTGTGTTAGAGAATAATATAAATCATATCCTGAAACCTCACCTAATAGCTTAAACTAATGTGTTGAGATGGTTCTTTGACAAGATATACATAGAATTTATATTTATAGTATATACACAGTGTTTGTCCCATGTTTTTTAAAATATAGTATAATATGTAACATACTTTAGACATGAAAATAAAAGTTATGGATTTATATATAGTTGATTACTAAGCGGCAGACAAAAATGGTCTTGGGTTCGCAAGAATTGTGAGTAAAAAAAGGGAATGAACCTATCAAGAAGAATATGCCTGCACTCTTTTGAAGAATAATGAAAAGGATGGTCAATGATCTTCTTTCTAAAAAGGTTCCAAGATTATTTTCCAAACTACTACAAGAGAATGGCACATTTTAATTTCTTGTCTTATCATTCCAAAATATCTGTAAAACCAAGGATGTGGTGTTGCTTACTGATCTCTTGAATCATTAAATTTGTTCCAATAATTGTCTAGATCTCCGAAGCTCGAAATATAGACACGCTATCCAAACTCACCTCTGTAAGTGTATAATATATAGTGCTAGCAAGAGCTGGCTTCCTATATACTGCATGTGTGGAATAAGTTTCTGATCAACACCCATTTAATTACCATCCTAATTAGAGGTGAAAAAAACTAAAACACCGATTAAATTAATAAAATTAATAAAATTTTAGAAAATATCAATTAAAATGATTAGAATATTTAAAAAATCAACCGGTTTTGTTTGGTTTTGGGTTGGTTTGGTTTTGGTTTCATAAGCCTGAAATTGAAAAGCCAAACCGAACTGAAAACAAAAAACCGAGCCAAACCAGAAAAAACCGAGCCAAACCGAAACTAAACTCATTGGAAATTACAAAAAAAAACCCAAAAAATATAGTTTTTTATTTTTACTATAAAATAACTAAACCGAATCAAAACCGGTTAGTTGAGTTTCGATTTTTGTTCTAAAATAACTGAACCAAACCGAAACCGGTCGATTTAAACTCATTTCAATTTAAAATAAATAATTTAATTATTTTTATAGATAAAAACTAAATCAAACCAAAAATAATAATCTCTGCCCTATTCATAATAAGCTTACCAAGTGGAAGTCTTCTCGTATGGGAGAAAAAAAAAACTATTTGTTATAATAATATAATTTGATTGGAAACGACATGGTGGTTTCAAATTTGGATTCTTTAAACAATAATGGCGAGTGTTTTTTTTTTTTTTACATATATATAATGAAAATAGAAAAATAGGTAGTGCTTATCTTACAATTTTTTTACAGATGACATTATTATGCCTAAATCACATTATCCTTTTATCTGGAAAGATCCCACCACACCTATGTCAGGAATTTGGAGATTTTTTTTTAATGTTTCAAAAATATTTTAAAAAAAATAATTTTTTTAAAATTAAATTTTTTTGATATTTTTAAATCATTTTGATGCGTTAATATAAAAAATAATTTTTAAAAAATAAAAAATATATATTATTTTAATAAATTTCCGAGTAAAAATATTTTAAATTGCATCGTTTTTCATTGAAGCTTATGTGAATCCAGTAGTATTAGGGTAAGAATCTTAGGTGTTTTTGGATTGTTTTGATATGCTAATATCAAAAATAACTTTTAAAAAATAAAAAAAATTATTTTAATACATTTTTAAATAAAAAAATACTTTAAAAAATAATCGTTATCATGCTCTTAAATACTCCTTAATTAATCATTTCTCGCACGTGTTGATATGAAAGGTTTTCTTGTGCTTTTCTTCTTCTTCTCTTTTTCTTTATTTAGTCTAAATTCATTGAACACTTCATCAATCAAAAACTTCAAAATATTTCTTCCATAAAAGATCCAAATATACCTCTTTCCAAATTTGCAAAAGATTCCAGCACCCTTTACAACTCATCATCAAAACATACCTTTATTCGTTATTTGTTAATCTCAACCAGTTAAATACTTACGTGCAAGACAAAACAACTATATGTTCGAGATGGCTTTCAAATTTTTTATTATTAAAATCCTATCTTTTTTTATTATTTTCTGTTGATTGATGAGTTTTTCAACCCAAACAAGCGAAGATTAATGTAGAAAAACTCTCATTCTGCCAAGTCCTCTTTCAAGAAAGATTCCAACAGTAAATTTTAAAGTCCCTTCGGCAGTTGTTCTTAATAGCAGCAGCCTCTCATTCATAAATCACTGGCTCAAACTTGATTATCTGTTTATGTGAATAGTTCAGATTTAAATATTTTAGAGGGTTAATTTCTTTATAGTCTAAGACATTGAAATGGATTAGTTATATATTGTTATCTGTTTTGATTTGCGTGTTGATGTATGTTTGGTTTTTCATTAAATTTTATAATATTAAATTAGAAATCAATTTTATAAAAAATAATTTTTTGTTTTTATTAAAACTAAAATTGACATTTCAAAAAAATAAACATTTTCACTTATTTTCAAATGGCGTGGAAATGTTCAATTTTGTCCCCCAACTTTTATTTTTTTCATATTTGATCTCTTTTTTTTTTGGGTTTTAATGTTTTGGCCTGTAAATTTATTATCTTGCATTTCAATCTCTAGATGTCTAGAGAAGAGAGAAAGTCATTGAAAAAAAAAAGATATGTTTTTTTTAATAATCATTTCAATCTCTCTAAATGTTTAAATAATTATTTGATTGTGTCATAATTTTCATAAAATATTATTTTTATTGTAATTTTTTTTTAGATTTTATATTTCACGTAGAAATTATTGATTTACAATTTTTTTATTCAAAGTTTATTTTTAGAATTATGATAAGTTTTAATTTAAAAGCAATAATTCTTATAAAATAACATAGACATGGTTTTTGAAAGAAAAAAGAAAAAAACACTCAAATAAAATAAAAAACAGAAGGAAGTTTTGATTAGAGAAATGCATTTTTTGCTCTTTATTTCATAACAATATTATTTTGTTCTATATTTTACTTTAAATGACTTCATTTTTATTCAATTAACCATCATCCTAATAAAAAAAGATATGTTTTTTTAACAAAAGAAACTTCAATAAAAAAAAAAGAGAGAGAATCATAACTAAAAAAATACATTATTTAAATCATTATCTTTACTATGAATATTTATTTTTATTGCCACAAAATTAAATAAAAAAATTGAAAAGTTACCCACATCACTAAGTCAAATATTACATGTGCATCCATCTTTTTATTTTTTAAATACACGTAAAAAAGTTTCTAATAAAAGAAACACATGAATAAGAAAGAAAGTTTTAATTGGTTAACAAAATACATTTTTTTTCTTTTTATTTCAAATTATTAAAAAATTATGAAATATTTATTTTAATTTTCTTCAGTTTTTATTTAATAAACTGTATTATTAATAAAAAATATATATGTTTTTGAGATAAAATACATGAGTAAAAAAACGAATTTAGACTAAGAGAATATATTTTTTTATAGAATTTAAATAGTCATCTTTTTTTTATGAATATCAATTTTAATTTCCATATAGTTAAATAAAAAAGTAGGTCAAATATTTGCATGTGCAACTAATTTTTGCTTCTAAATTTAAATGAGGTTTTTTTTTGGGTTTTTCAATATTTTAAATGAAAATAAAAATTCTTAAATGGATTGGCTAAGTCACATATCCTATAGCAATTCCTGGATCGTTAAATATTTGGAAGCATGTGTCGATTTCGACGAAGATACCATGAGGAGGTTGACTACACGTGCAAGTAGAGAATTTCAAATCAAAATAAAAGCGAGGACAAATCAACGGTCAATGCATATCTATCCTGTTAAGAGACTGGACAAATTATTGGGAATTGCTCGGAGAATCTTGAAGAATGATCCCATATGCTCCTGTTTGCAACTAAAAACCTAGTACCATGGTGTAGTTTTGCTTGGATAATCGCATGTTTCTTCACTGTTTGCCTGTCTGACTTTTAAACGTACCTGGTCTGCTTTTAGGCCATAGATTTGACCAATGAATCGGAAACCCTTGCCAATTTTTATACATCAACTTCGTATTATTTTGTTTTTCCGCACCAATTACCCTTTCCACACTCCAAAGAGGATAAGATGTAAATCGGCTCCTCTAATTTTTACACGCATCAACTTGCCTAATTTGTCAGCACGATGTATCTATGGCATCATCACTATAAATGCAAAATCGATTATAAGCTAGAAAGAAAGCAATTAATGACAGATCGACGGGCGGCGGCGGCTGCGGCGGCCTTCATAAATCGGTCTTCTAGTTTATATTTTTCTTTTATTAATTTGTGTTGTCAAAGAAAATGGAGTAAAAATCTATATTCACCTATACAGATCAAGTAATTTCCACAACTAATTATCCTGGTTTCAAAAAAGCTAAGACACTGTCTTTCTTTGTCCTGGCTAGGATACATGTCTTTGGCCGCGATTAACGTTGTAATGGTAGTATAGTATGCTGAGTCAACTTGTTGACAGGTAGTTAATTGTAGCTTGATCTAATCTTGAAAAGGGAGCTTTATGTCTAATTTATACCTCCAAATCTATGAAAAAAGACTTCTAATCTTACAAAACTCACTAATGGATTGAGAGTAATGCTAAATATTTAAAATAAAAATAAAAAATGACCGTAACCATGACTTCAATCCGGGATAACACAGAAGCTCTTCCTAATGAGTAATGGAGGACGTATTAAGAGATCACGGTTATATCACAATTAGTGGTATTATCTTTATATATAATTCAGTTAATTATATACACCTATCATTAATATATATATATATATATATATATATATATATAATTGATTTTTGTTTCAAATTTCAACATGACTGAAATATATATACTTGAAGAGATCCTGGAGGGGGTGGATCCGTAGTTGCATGGGGCATGAGATGCATAGTATTTGATGAAGTCATCTAATTAATAATCAATCCCAGTAGTAGTAGTAATAATAATAATAATAAAAGCATTCTATCATTCTCATCCTGAGAAATTATGTTTCAATTCTGCTCAACAAATTCCCCATTTACTTTTGTCTTTCTCTTTTTTTCCCATCAGACTTCAAGAGGGAAGTTACACCTAGTCATGGAATATATATGATGATGGGACTACAAGGCAAACGTCACCGTAATAGTCACAATTATGATTCCTGGCAAGGGCCCGTTCAAGCACGTTCACATATTGAAAATCTACTAATTTGAAAATTCCAGGCAGTAATTACCTCTAAATTAATCCGAATAAAATCACTACTAAATTATAATTATATTAGGTGGCTTTTTAAGTTTCTCAATTTTTTTTAATGGTATTAAGTATGTCAAAAAAAAAAAAGATTTATGTGTATTTGATGATCCATTTTTTCTTCATCATTAAATCTTAAATTTTACTTTTTAGCAATTATATCTTCATACAAACTTGGATTGAATTTTGTAGTTATTAATTAATTTTATTATAAAAAATTTATTAATTAATTTGATTGAAAAATAACTTTTAAAATAACTGTTATTTCTAATAGTTATTGCGTTAAAAGTGTGCTATTTTCACATACTTTTATAATATGTGTTATTTTTTTAAAAAAATATTAAACTGTATTAAAATTAAAAGACCTGAGATAATGTAAATATGCATAAAAAAATCTAAAAATAATACACACACACACACACACACATATATATATATATATACACATATATATATATATATATATATATATATATATATATATATATATATATTCAAGAATGCAACAATTAATAAATTGTTAGGCTTAACAAGTTAAGCTCCTGCCCTGGCCAAAAAAATGCAACAACAATACAAATAATTAAACAATATGAAAAAGGTAAATAAAGCCCACATGAGTTATCATGTCAAAATCTTCAACCTGAATCTAATACCACATAACTATGTCAAAAGCAAATTGAATGAAATATAAAGTTCAATTATCTAATACTTTTATGTTGAAGGAAAAAATTAAAAAAATATATATTTTTTAAAAAAACAATTAAAAAAATACATGAGTTGGCGATGACGCTTTTCGCTTCGCCAGAAGGGTGTAGATGCCCCCTACTCGCTGGCGCATGAGTTGCACATGCAAATCACTTTAATTTTTAAAATAATTCCTTATATATATATATATATATATATATATATATATATATATATATATATATATTAAAAGACAAAAAATTTCCCTTAAGTGAACTTAGTAATAACAAAAAATCATGCTAAAAATACAAAAAAAACCTCAGGACACCACCTTGAAAAGTTTTCTTTTAAGAGTAAGTTAGTCATTTCTCTCTGTCTTTAAAATACAAAAAAAAAATTAAATTATTCCAAATCAATCTAATAATAACTAATGAACTATGCAAAAAAAATTATATTATCCTCCAATCCCAATATTTAGTTCATTAATTTTTTTTTGAAATGGCAAAACAATAATTATACTATTCTGTTGATTAGTGTGTGTCTATATATATACACTGTATACACTGAAAATGACTGACTTATCCTATTGATTAATTGATAATTTAATTTGAAATTTAAATTTTCATTTTCATTTTTTTAAAAGATAAATATTTATCTGGATTCTTATAAAAAATTTATTCATATTAAAATACTCTTTAATAGAAGAAAAAAGAGAGAAATTTAGATAAAAATTAAAAGTAAGGTTTTAGGAAACTGGAAAAAAATAGCTGCAAACATGCTTCCCTTCTTTAATATAAAATAGTTACCTGCATAATTCTTCGATTTAAAATACATATAAAGGTAAAATAGTTATCATTCAATCAATTAACTGATGATATAAAACAATAATTTTCGACGTAAAACACATCAATTTGGACATGAATGGCTTGCTCTCGATGCTAGACAGTGCTTCTTTCCCAATGAGAAAAAGGAAAAGAAAAAGGCAAAAACCAGTACTATCATTCCCTGACATTGCTCACATGGACGGCCAGTGCCACAACATCCTAAATTCATTGTCAGTACTTGCATCCCCCATGCTAGCTGTTTCATGCAGCCACACAAACCAACACATCATCGCCATTCAATAACCTTGAGAAATGCAGCTTTATCTGTTAGATTTTAAATTTGTATTTTATAAATTTTAAGGTTATTAAAAATTTATATAGTTGTTAATTTTAGAACTTGTAAAATTAATCAAAGATACAAGTAAGTTAGCTCGAATACTCACGTTAATAAAAAAAAATTCATAAAACTATATCGTAGTTTAACTCGTAAATAGATTATAATATTATATATTTTAAAGTCATAAAAAATTTACTTCATCTCGTTAACTTTAGAATTTAAAAAAAATATTCAAAATATATATAAGCCAGTTAAAACAACCACAATTAAAAAATAAAACTTAAAAATCCAGAGACCTGTAATTTAATTTCCATACCAATTAATATTTACTTTCCAAGTATCGCAATGTTTGTAATTCATTGTTCAAAGAAAATTGTGCTGCAAAATACTAGTAAGTTTTTTCGTGTACATGGCATCTAATCCTCTAGCAACCCAGAAGGGAAGGCAATTTTCTCTTGCCTTTTGAACAAAGCAACTCCCTAGCTTCTTCTCTCTTTTGGAATCTAAACTCAAAAGTTAGCCCCCAAAGAATCCAAATATTTACATAAATGCATCCCTTTGTACTTTTCTTTACAGAAATGTACTCCTAATTCTTCCCTAACATTTTCTTACTGATTAAACCCGAACCCACTACCCGGTTGGATCGAGTGCCTTAACCCATACGGGTCAAATGAGTTAGAGAAGCTCTGTGGCCTCACGCTCGAGTTTTGTTGGAAAAACACTGGGTTACCAACACTATCCACCCGAGTTCTAACTCCACTTTGAACCTCCTCTTCAACCAAGTTTTCCATCCTCTCCGCGGATGTATCCATGTGGCATAGTTGGGACATTGAAGGAACATACACATCATGGACATTACTGTTCGAGTAACTCACACAAGGCTGTGTTTGAACGAGTTGAGGCACCGAGTTGAGCCCAGCAAGAGTCGCCCAATCAAAACTCCCTGAGCCCAGAGTGGCCAAGTTGATTTTCTCTTCATGTTGCCTTGGTTTGAGTGAGTTGGTTCGAGGCAAGTCTAGGAAGCGGTCATCAATCTCCGGCAACGGGTCAAGGACATCGTCATCGAAATGAGAAGAGAATGATGAAGATGGACTATTAGTACTAGGTTCCTTGCTTGAAACACCTGACATGGATTTCTGTGCAGCAATTGATTTCTTCTTATAAATCCGACACAATACCCATTCGTCCAACTGTAACAACAAAGAAAATTAACGAAAATCATTAATTAATATTGAGGCTTGTATCAAAACAAATTAAAATTAATCTGCAGATGGAATTTATTTCATTGGTACCTTCGTGCTTCCATTTTTGCGAGAGGATTCAATAAGGCGGTATTCATGCATGATCCAATTAGTTTTGGTTCCTTTTGGGGCCTTGCCAATGTAAAAGACGAGAGCTTTCTTGATACCTACTTTACGTCCATCTGATGTGATAATTTTATCAGTACCGGTGGCCTTCCAATACCCAGACCCGGCAACCCTATTGGGTCGGGATCCATTTGGGTACTTACGGTCTCTAGGACTAAAGAAGTACCATTCTTTTTCACCAAATATCGCCTTGCCTGGTAACAACAACAAATTAAGAAGAATATTAACCCAAGAAATTTATTATTGCTATAACTAATAATTGATTCTTTTAAGTAAGAGAACATTATTTGAGAGCAAGATTATTAATTACTTGGTAAGAGCCATGGATCAAACTTGTATAAATCAATTTCACCAATGATTTTGCATCGAGAAATGGTGTCCAGCAACTTTCCTGCACAAATATTGCACTAATAGCTCTTCATCAGTCGGGTGAAATCGAAAACCCGGCGGCAAGCTCAGTTGGGCAAGAGGGTCTGTTTCTTGCACTCCCATTTTTCAGACTGCAGCTTAGCACACAATTGCTTCTTTGACTAGAGAGAAGAACTAGAGCTAGAATTCTCTATTCCTTTTTTTTTCTTTTCTTTTCTTTCTTTTTTCTCTGAGAAGATGAAATGGGACTTATTTATACAGGGGAGGATGAAGAGCGGGAGAGAGATAAGTACGGTCGTCCTTGTCTTAGTGTTTGGGTTAATGGGGTCCACTTTATGCTTGTCACCGTTAAGAGCACGACACGTGCTCCATCAAATGGCCGACCTTATCCAAGTGGAACTACTACGTTATGGAGAGAGAGAGAGAGAGACTTGTAGTCTCTTTGGTGCATGAACCGTCTCTAAAGGACAGTGGTGAGTCATCTATAGAATGTACACGTGTCAACACAAACATCACATTCTAGAAACCTTAACGGCAGTGCCAATCTTGCATGTCCCAACAAAAAATTCTTAACATGATGTGTTCAATCATTTATCACGTGACGACACGTGGGTGTTTTGTTGAGTGAAGTTAGGCATGGGATGGAGTTTTTTTTTCTTAGAAGAGAGGAAGGTGGGAGAGGGAAAGCAGAGGAAAAAAAACATGGCGTTACAACATACAAACTGAGGCTTTTATATTCAGACACGTAACCTGGGGTTTTTTTTTTTTTTTTGGAGAGTATGTGGACGATTAGGGTTTCTTTCACTCAAAACCTTTCAGGAACTGGCTTACAGGTATGACATTTTTTTAATCTTATTTTGTGACACCATTATGTGTCATTTTAGCAAAAAGAGAGAATATGCTGGCCATGATTGATGACGGGTGGGTCAAAGTTTGAGCAAAAGAATAAAAATAAAAGGATCTGGCGTGTTCTCATGATTAATCATATATAGCGGTTTGTTTTCGCGGAGAAAAAATATCTTTTAAATAAATAATTTTTTATATTTTTAATTTGTTTTAATATATTGATATAAAAAGTTAATTTTTTAAATATATATATATTTTAAAAACTAACCCCGATGCAATACAAAACAGGAATAAATTATTATTTCAGAATTATGTGGCGCCGAATACTTAGGTGTAGAGAGAGAGAACGATGTCAAGAGGTTTGGTGGGTCAAGGAGCAATGGTCATGTACATTTAGTGACACGTTTGTATTTTATCTCTTTGTTGACAATTTGATGCTTATATATATTTATATATATATCTGTTATAAAATTCAATCCACCTTTTAGAGTTTTCTTGTCAAACAAATAAAGAGAAAAAAAATCACATATAAAGATAAAGTGGTTTGTGTGTGCTGTGAAGGCTGAGACTTGGGGATATTTTTTAATACAACACGTGAAGATGAATAGTATTTGAAGGCGGTCGTTGGGGCACTGAGTGGAGGTGGATGGTTCTAACTTTGACGAGAGACTTGCAGCTATCACGGAAATCGGAGATTCGGAGTGACCAAATCTTTGTGCCGGCGGCATGTAAGTTTCCAGACAGTTTTTGAGGTTCCACACGTGGGTTTTGAAATCTTGCTAGTCTGATGATGCAAAGTAAAGTCATGCATGACTGATGCTTCCTCGAACTTTCACTTCTTTTGAATGCCACAAATTATTATTTGGCGACTCATGTTTTTTGAAATTAATGAGGACTAGCTAGCTAGCTAGCTAGGGTGACTTCACACAGATATATGGGATGGAATTTAGCTTCAACAATTTGAGCTTTTTCTCATCTTAGCTTCAACAATATTGAATTTTATCCCAAAAAAAACAATTTTTATGAATATGAAATTAAATTAAAGCAATAATTCAAAGTATTAGCGGTGAATTCAAGATTTTCAATACCACGACATTTGACTTAGTGGCTAGATAGAGAGAACGTTTCAATTAAGTGCCGACGAAGAAATAGATTGAGTTGCTTTGCTCATTGTTCAACTGCAAAGGGTAGAAATTAATGGATTTAATTTGTTGTTTTGTTTTGTTTTGGTAGGAGAAGGCTCGATCTACAATCGGATAGACACCACATTTCAGTTTCTAAATGCTAACCTAAATTCGCCGCTTCGAGTACTTGACTCTTAAGACTTCAAGATAAAGATTTGAATTACATTAATCTGTCCTAAAAGATAATCAAATTGCGAAATCATACTATTGAATCTCCTTTTATAAAAGTTAGAGAAGCGGAGGAAAAAAATTACTAGACTTTATATTAAAATTACTGTCATTTAAGAGAGCTTAATTGGGACTTATTATGGCACATTAAATAAAAGAACTTAACAAGTATATATAAACTAGATGAAATATTTCAACGGTTGCTAATAGCGCGCAGTTGATGGAAAAAGTTTTATAAGTTTATTAAACTTTTCTCTTTAAATGTTGATAATTATATTAATCTTGTACGAGGTTTATAAAATAAGAAGCAATAATAGTAATTAATTACTAAAATCTAATTTCTATTTGAAGTTTGAATTCTATTATTGTGTGTAGATCTTGAATGTCTTTTTTATTGACCAAGCATAGAATGAGATCGCACATGTATATTGGATTCAACATAACCATATGACATTCAATTCAAGCTTCTTTTAAATAAATAATTCATAATAGAATGGTTAAGTTCCTATATTGACAAATGAAATAAGGTTTCTTTCTAGTTTTAAGTGGGATTTATTCTTCTAAATATATACATAAATAAAACATTAGTCATAAATAAAATCAATTAGTTTGTGGGATGAGTTATTAATATGTATTTGCAGGTTTTAAAATTTTAGGCAGGCTCTCGTATAAGAGAGGTGTTGCTGAATTTTTTTTTTAATAGGATATAGTGATAATGTTATTGTTATTATTATTTTTATCCAATTTATTTAGATGAGGAAGAGAATGTTAGTACAGATAAAGACAAATAAGAACTCTATTTGTTCTTCTAACAACGCTCCTGATGAGCATGAGCAATGCTGTTGGGAGCATAGTTTTGAAACCCAACCCGGTAGTCGACCCGGTCTAATGATCGGGTCATGGGTTAGATGGGTTGACCCAGGTCAACCCAAAAAAACAATTATCATACTTTAAGTGACGGTAAATCTATTGCCTTGTCACTCTCTGCTTCAAAGTTATCTTCTTGTCAACAACCATTAAGCCCCCACTTCAAATTCTTCATTATCTCTCAAAATCCAGCGCCAAAAACTCAAAAAAACTTGAACTTTGAAACAAGAACCTCCAGAATTAGTGAGAATTTAGGAGTTTTGGAAGAGATCTGTGAGAAAGAGAGCAAGGGTTGTGGGATGGATCTGACTTTTGAAGGGAAGAGAACAAGAAGTCAGGGAAGAGAACAAGAGAGAGAAATAAAGGGAGATTCAAATGGGTGCTGCAGTGATTGTTTAAATAATAAGGAGAAAATTAATTTGTGTTGTTAGTTTAAAGTTAGAGCAAGGAGAACTTGGTTAAGGAATTTGAAATTCTAGAGGTGTGTTTTCAGGTGAGGTAGGGGATACTGTTTTCTTCTTTCTTTTTTTGGATTTCGCTTTCTTCTAGCATTGAAATAAATCTATCCTTTTTTTCATCTGTGACTAGATCCCATCAGCTTGGCCCGTAATTTAGGGCTTCAGTTCTTATTTTTCCAAATTAATTTAGTGGGGAGAAGCTTTTGATCATATATGAGAAGTTTCTGCTGGAGGATTTTGGAGAATATTTGAAAACTTTTGCAAGATTTTTGTTGAGATATTGAAGTACAGAATGGAGATATCTAGCTGTTGAAGGAGGGTTGTCTTCTTGTTTTCAAGTGAGGTAGGGGATACTTTTTTTGATAAAAAAAAAAAAAACAAGAAGGTAGCCGGGTCACAGCAGGGTTTACTCAGGTCAATCGGGTTCTGAGTCGACCGGCTTTTGCCGGGCTAACTCCTCGGCGGGTTTTTACTTAGACCCGGACCAATCCCAGGCCCGGGTCGACCCGCCGGGCCTGTCCGGGTTTCAAAACTATGGTTGGGAGCCGACCATAATGAGGCATTTCAGGCATCCTCTCTCAACGCAAGCTCATTGAGTGAGAGTGAGACTCACAGTGAGTGTCCCTTATGAGCAGGATGTTTACTCTGGAAAGTATATTAATAAGTGGAGGCCCAATCATAATATGTAAGATTGTTTTCTTTTCCTGCATGATGAAAAAATAAACAATAATAGAAAAAGCTAGAATAATTAATTTTAATGAATAAATTGAAATTTAGATTTACAAATGTTGAGGATGGTCGCATGATAACATCACCGATGAAATCTTCAATTGAAGTGTTTTTGTTTCAATAGAGTTAAGTTCCTAAAGATCATGAATTGAAGCCTATGATTGATGCTTGGATCGAAAAGTTTGATGTCAGTATATACATAAATAATTATTTTTTTAATATTTAATTTGGTTAGTTTTTTTATTTTAATAAATTAGTTATTTTAAGAAATTGATATGAAAGGAAAATTTTTGTTGGGAGGAGGATGATGATGATGTGATCAGGAGAGTGTGGGAGAATCATAACACTATTAGGTAAGATTGAATTCAAACTATGATAGTTTAAAAAAAAATTAAAATTTTATTTTTCATTATCTTATTCGATTTTTTATGGACCCTGTGTGATTCCTGGTACATGCCCAAAAAACAAAACACTATTGAGTGCAATCTAAGATCGATGGTTTTTTTTTTGTCGACATATAAATTTAATTCTTTGATGAATTAATTACATTAGTAATATGCATAATCACTAATGGATTTATCGACAGAATTATTTCCAGTAAGGTTTTTTGTTTGGCGTGATAATTTTATCAATAAACCCATCAATAATTATATTAATTACTTACAAAATTAAAATCATTAATAATATGATTTATAAAATATTGTATTTCTAACAAAATTAAACTTTAAAGACTAACAGAATATTTGGTCAATATTTTGTTATTTTCTGGTGGTATCTAGATACAGAGTTTGACTCACGCACAAACCATTTTATAGTATAATAATGTTAACGAGGTTAGCTTCTTAATTATTTGGTAAGTGGTAATTGGTAATTGGTTTAAAACATGTTGCTTTAATAGAAGTGGTAATTTGACTACAGACTGTAAGATTAATTAGAAAGAAATATAATTATAAAAAGGTTTGGCTTGTGCAGCAGCCTACGTGCTTGGATGGTCACAAATTAAAGGATAACAACAAAAGTTTCCACAATTCTAAAGCAGTTTGTATTATTCGTTCCGATGTCTCATTCCATCCATATTAAGCATCAACTAGACGATTGGCAGCCCGATTGAAGCAAAAATATTTTGAATATAAAAAGATATTTAAGAGGAGAGTTTTTTTTTTTTTTGATATTGTTATAAAATTCAGTCTAAGTCAAATTTTTAAAAAAATTAACTCAATTTCTTATTTATACCAAGTTTTAAATAAATCATATGAAATTTTCCTTAATAGATTTGACAAGTTTCAATAAAGTTTTGTTATTTTAATTATATAATAAAAAAAATATAAAGACCATTTCAATAAATATTAAATGATTAAATTAAAAAAAATTCTAAAACAAATATAATTTAATGAAATTCAAAAACAAAATATAAAAAAACAAAAATATAGGCCAATTAAATAAGTTTAGATGCCCCAAAACTATTGAATCATAAAAAAAAAAAAAAACCCAAGTATTTGGGCATGAGTTAGGCCAAATGCTGGGGCATACTTTTTCTTATTTTTTTTTGTCTAGCCCTTACTTTAAAAACAAACAATATCTTGCTTATTGGGCGCAAACCTAGAATCTAGCCATTGCAATGGTGTCTTTTAAAAAAAAAACAGGGTTTTTTTAAGTTAAAAATCTAATTTTCTATCTGTTTTAATTGAAAAACACCTAATAAAAACCATAAAAATCTTTATGAACCACATAATAACACCAAAATTACCCTAATAAATAAAAATCAACTGAAAAAAAAAATCTTTAAACCATGTTGATCTATGAAGTAAGATAAATGTTCATAACCACTAAACTCAATCCTCATCATTGAATGAACCGTATTAATACTAAGAATGATGAGCTTTTTCATCAAAAAATTATATAATCAATAACTTTTTCTTTCCTACCTATTTCCTAGTAGGTTTTTCTCTCCTCTCTCCAACATAAGAACTAAAAAATAAATTTTGAGATCAAAACAAAAATTGCAACGAATTTGAGATTAGCTATGTATTTTCTTTCATGTTCTATATTTCAGTCATATGTCTTTTAATTTTATATTTTTATGATAATTTGAAGCCTAATTTCATCTAATTAGGTTCTAGAATGATTAAACTGAACAAAAAAAAATTAAAAAAAAACACAAACTTTACTGTTTATATAAATAATGATGTATGTATTTTACGCCAATTTTGTATATAACTACAATGAGATATTAAATTTTATATGTTTTTTTTTTGAATTATCTAAAATTGGCCGAGGGCTTTGGGCAACCTAAACACAGTCAGCCCCCTGTATTTCAAAAATAAAAATAAAAATAAATTAAAGTCTTCATCATATAACCCTGAGGGGTAGATCAATTGGTCAAACATGAGTTTACTCTCTAATGGTCACGAGTTCAACTCCTCTCAGGATCACTACAAACTTACATGATCGTTAACTTTAGAGTCCATAAAATTAATCGAGGTACGCACAAGCTCTTCTGAACACCTATGTTAATCTAAAAAAAAATAAACTCCTTTGGTTCCATATTATATTCTCTCTACATAAGCCCATAGTATTTTGCAAAATTTTCACTCTTTTGATATGCTGAGAAAAATAAAAAATAATAAATCAGCCTTTTAGGTCAAGTGTCGAATTAAAATGGACTTCAATATTAGACTCGATGAGCATACTATCAAAAGGCCTTAATTTATTCAAAGTATGCGACTCGTGCGTTCGTAGCAGCCCACAGGCCAAAATCATGGAACACAGAGATTACGTGATTATTGGGATATATAAGAGACAGCCAATCGAGTGTTATAAATACCTAATATATTCTCCTTTACTTTGCCTTTAATAGGCTGTAAAAGCTGTTATACAAATATAGGATCAAGAGAGAGATCAATCCATTATCATAAATTTGATTTCAAACTTAATTTCATTCGTTGACATTCCTCAGTAATTCCATACTATTTATTGCATGTTTATGTAGTGTAAGATATTTTTTAAAATTATTTTTATTTGAAAATTTATAAAAAAATATTATATTTTTTTAATTTTTGATATTAATACATTAAAATTAAAAAAAAAACATTAAAAAAATAAACTTTTAAAGCATATCTAAACGCGACTGAAAACACTATATGATAGCATATCGAACACAATTAAAACAGGATTTAATTCGTTTTGGCCATCATAGCGGTAAGCACATCCATCAACAAATATTTATGTGGCAAATATAATGAGACTACACACTTCTTTATTATTGAATTGAAAGCGTGAATTAACTTCAAGCTCCGAGCTTCAATTTGACTCGGAACAGTCAAGATCAAATTATATAATATGTTTTTCAAATTTCAACCTCGTTCTAAATGCCATCACGTGCTTGAGTTGTGCTCCATGACCTTTTTTAAGAAGCCCATTTTGGTAAATGGACTAAGAGCCTATGACTAGACAAGCCACCAAAGTAGGAGGTCATTATCTCTTGCAGGTTGTCCGAAGACATTGATTCCATGCTGACGGGCAGACAGCTTATCTTTTTTGGTCATATCATGTCAAGTGATTTTAATAATTCATTCCAAGGCTAGAATGAAGTGGGCAAGTGTTTGTTATATAGTTTTGTTTTTTTTCCTTTTCGTGTGCTATAATGCCATTTGGACCGATGGAATCAACACTGGCATGATGCATGTGTTTTCTCTAGCCAGGCCCCTCCCTTTTTTTTTTTTTTTAATTTTATTTATTGTGATTTGAAGAACTCGAATATAAAACTCAAATAAAGCCCATCCATCATATAAAAGTTGATGTTTTACCCTTGGGAAAGATGGGCCTCGAAGAAATCGCTATTCCTATTGTAATGCATATAATCGGGCCACTTTACAGTTTGATTACTTGGTAGTGATGTATTTATAGCATATTTATTTTTATGTTTTAAAAGAGGTTTTGAAAAAAATTAAAAAAAAATTATTTATTTTAAATTAATGTTTTTTAATGTTTTTAAATCATTTTAATATATTAATGTCAAAATAATTTTTTTAAAAATAAAAAAATTATTTTAATATATTTTTAAATAATAAAAACTTTAAAAAATAATTATAATCACATTACTACTACTAATACCCCCTTAAAGCTTGCCATATTACTTGAATTCTGTTCAACAACTAACTATTTCAGAATCAAAACAGCAAAACAACTTTGATCCATTTAATTTCATGTGTGCAAGCAATTAGCATCTAAATTAGCGAAAATTCTTAACTCATATGAAACATCCTCTTTGGTTTTTGGATTTTATGGCCAACCTTACAACAATGTTCTGACATAAAACTAAACAAATGGAAAACATTCGCTCTACGTTTTAGCCACTCCAATCCTCATGAGAGCTAGATAAGCGATTAGGCGATAACCCACAAGCATAATCCCTAATGCTACGGCACCAAGAACTTGGTCATCAAGCCCCACTTTTTTTATTGCAGGATAATCTCCGACTAAACAAACTCCTCCGGCACCATCACATGTATAGGTGTCCCCAGGCTTGTATTGGGACCCCAGCAACAACTTGTATGTGTATTGACTAATGGAGATGTACTTCACCCAGCTAATGAAGGCAGGGACATGTGTAACATAGTATCCACCAGCGAGCAGGAACGATAGCATGATTACTGATCCCGTTATGGTAGCAGATCTTTGGTTCAACACCAGAGAACCAATAGCCAGTCCTAGACCTCCTGCTACTAACACAGAATACAAGAGAACAAACAGTGTGAGAAAGAAGTTTCCAGGACTGCCTTTCAGCCCTGCCATCCAGTAGGTTATAGTTAAAAATATAGTAGGAAGGACTAGCTCCGTTGGGAGGTCACTGACAATCCTTGACATGAAGTATGATGAGAGTCGATACATGCCGGAAGATCGCTCCTTTTCGAGCATTCGGCGTTCTTGGGGGAAAGTGAAAATAGCTTGGAATAAAGGGAAGATGCCCCAAAATCCTGAGTAAAAGAAGAGGAGACCCATCTGCATTGTATTCAAAGTTAAGATTATAGATACAGTTTAAAAACCAACTTTTCAGTTGACGAACTTGCTTTCAGAAAATGATGAATTGTTGAGAAATGTTACCTGATCTTGTATATGGGATACATCAGATTGCCACCACAGGAGCCCTGAGAGGAAGGCTACTACCAGGACTTGGCCAATCTTGAGGCCAGAGAAGGAGTCATACTTCCTTTCTTTCACTCCTCTTATCAACAATACAGAAAACTCTTGCCACCAGGTTGTGGCCCATCGTGAGACTTGCTTATCATTTAATCCATCTTGAGACGGGTCATCAATTTCATGAACCTCTGACTTCAACTTGTTTGCAAGATTGCTCTTGTAGGCTGAAACTAGATTCTGCTTAACAGTGCCAGGAACCTCACTATTTGATGATACACCTACAACATATGCAGCACAAGAACACAAGGTCCTCATTGATCGTTTTACTGATTTGTAATAATTAGCTACTCAGGTCAGTCTAAGAGCAATGCCAAAATAGAATATTAAGCTTTCTTCTAGTCTAACAGAGAAGGTCCATTGAAGTTGAATGCTTGTGCTTGTAATTCGTATGATGATCAACTATTCAATTTCTACTGTTTAAAGTCTACTCTTTCTGTCTCAATTTCTCAATTCGTCTTTTTTTTTTTTTGCCGTCACAAAGCTCTTATTTAAAATTCAATTTTAATTTGATATAAAAAAATCACTTTTAATTTAATTGGAAAAGGGATTAATCTAAGAGGACCGATCGATGAATTAGAGTCAGTCCGGAGAATTAATAATGTTTTCAGCGATTGGAATTAACTCTATGGAAGTCCCTAGAGAAATGGGAGACATGCATGCACGACAAATTGTGGTGCTAATTTGCTACGTTTGGGAAATGAAGTTTACTACGGATGAACCGAAGGATGGTTCTATACTAGTTGTGTTTAAAGTATTTTTTTATTTAAAAATGTATTAAAATAATATTTTTTAATTTTTAAAATTTTTTTTTATATCAATATATAAAAATAATCTCTCTCTCTATATATATATATATATATATATATATAATTTAACAAAAAATATTTAAAATTTTTAAAAATATAATTTGCATCGCGTTACAAACATTCAAATAATATACTGCAATATAGAAACCTTGGGAACCGCAAAGGAAACTTGTAGAAAGTGAATTAATTACAAGTATATATTGCACCGACAGTTACTTAATGCCATAGAGACCGATTAACAAAGTAGAAACATACATTTTGTTTGTAAATAAATTGTTTGATTTGAATTATCGATATATATGATAGATAAATTGAATTTATATATTTAGAGAAGATAAAATTTAATTTTTTTATTTATTTTCTATATTATTCTTATTACTTTCATTTTATTTTTTCAAAAATCTTTAATTTTTTTTTAAAAAAGCTAAATGGATATCTTGTAGTATTTTTAAACATTAAATTTTATTTAGAATTTAATTTTTAATACTTAAAAAACAGTTACAAATATGAGATTTTATTAAAACCTTTTAATTGCATTTAATTTATAAGATTAAAAGCATTAATTCCACCGAATTGAATTGCATGAGTTTGGAAACATTTCCTTGGTTTGTTCGACAATTTCTCATATACTTAACGAGTTTGGACATGACTTCGATTCTACCAGTAATTTTTGCACAAATCTCTACACACTGCACGGGAACATTTTCTTATCAAACTTGCCGCCGAGTGTAATTAAAAATTACGTCATTGCTAATAAAAAGAAAGAAAACAAGAGAGGATTCAGTTCATTCAATTCGCATTTCAGTCATTAATTGTTCCTGTCTTTCTTTCTTTCTTTGAGGATATCCACACTTTGCTTTTGAAAAGAAAGAAAGTGGGTGCTATATCTATTTGTGGAATGCTAAAATCATCTTGAGGAAACTTAAATACGTACACGAAATCAGCTAATCACATTGCTAGTTAGAAAACAGTATCAGCTAAAACAAGTACCAAGTAATTGTCTATCTGGAAACTGAAATACGTGCAAGAAATTAAATCAGGTAAAGCTCAATGCTATACACAATCAGCTAATTAACTATTTTAGTAAGCCTCTTACCAACTCGAATCACAGACACGTAAAGTACTAAAATTAACAACCAGTAACAACGCATGCATGCAAAACTTTTTCAGGAAGTGTAGAAGCAAAGTATCACCACTAGCAAAGTAAATATGTAAAATTCCTGAATATAGTATACCCTCAAGTAGTTTCTTTAATTAATAAAGATAAGTATGATTAAACATACCATTTGCAAGATCCAAAAGGAAATCGGCAGGATTCATGGGAACTGCTGGAGCATATCCAATGCTGGAAAAGTAATCCATGACTTGTGATCTCTCCCCAAAGTACAATGGGTTGCCTTCTGATAACAACAAAACCTTGTCAAACATGTAAAACAACCTACTTGAAGGTTGATGGATGGTCATTACAATTGTTCTTCCTCCTTTTGCAAGTTCCCACAACGTTGACACAATTCTCTGAGCTGTTGTCGAATCAAGACCTGATGTTGGCTCATCCAACAAAAGAAGGCTAGGGTTTATGAGCATTTCTTGGCCTATGCTAACCCTCTTTCTTTCACCCCCAGAAAGCCCTCTCAAAAATGGTCCCCCAATGATGCTATTCTTGCACTTGGTCAAACCTAGTTGAGTGATTGCAGATTCTGCATGCATGATCTTCTCTTCTTTAGTAAAAGTATTTTCTAACCTAAGAAGGGCAGTGAAAACCAATGTTTCTGCCACTGTTAAATGAGGGTAAAGAACATCATCTTGAGTAACAAATCCCATGTTCCTTTTCATTGAGTTGGAGAAGCTCTTTCCATTATAGGTTATGTTCCCATCAAGTAGTCCTCCAAGTTTGCCTCCTAATGCAGTTAATAGAGTTGTTTTGGAACTGCCTGATGGACCTAACATGGCTAACATTTCACCGGGTAGAACCATGCCTGTGACTCCCTTCAAGATAATTTTTTCTTCTGTTTTGGTAATCTTTCCACAAAAACCTGATTTCGTGAATTTTATCTTGTACACTACATCCTCAAACTGTATACATTTAATCAAAACCAAGATTACCTTAAAAATGCAAGAAACAGATAAAAAAAATGAACCAGAAAACATGCAATGAAACCATCATGTAATCAAGCCATTTATATCAAAATAAAAATGGCACTAAACTAAAGGAAAGAAAAAAAAAAGTTTAAATTCTTATATATCAGTCCTACCTTCAAAGCAATAGCACTATTGGCTTTCTTGAAAATGGCTGCAACTTCTGGTTGTTTCTCATTTTGTGCCTCTATGTCAGCCATCTCTTCTTCCATGTTGGTACCTCAATCTATGATTTCTCTTTCAATCTAAAAACAAATGACAGAGATTAACGTCCAGCTCCTTTGTTTCAGTCAACTGTTGTTATTCTTATATGTCAAGTAGAAGCACGTATTGCATGTGACACAAAAGTAGGGAACAAAAAACGAGAAGAGAGAAGAGGAGGCTAGAATAGGGTTCATGCGAGAGAAGTGAAGAAGACGAGTAGGGTTAACTGAAACAAAGGGAGAGATGCTTGGCTTTTCAAGATGAGAAATGTTAACTTGTTGAACTGCTTACTTTGGCTTTTGCTGGGTTTGCTTTACCAAAAGTTTTACAAGTTTAATTATACCCGTATTTAGAGCATTTCTATCTCCTTTTCTGTTATGTTATATCACGATACCATTACTATCTATAGTATTTGTCTCAGCTACCTAGCTAGACTTCTTTTTTTTTTCAAGTCCCAATCCAGTAAGTTGGGAAGTTATGGGAAAAGAATTCTGTCATATGGTGCTTCTTTTGTATATCTAATTTTTTTTTTATCTCTTTATATTCTATTTATTTATTTATGTGATTTTGCCTATTACATTGAAATTTGTCAATTTTGATCTTATTGGTAGGGTTTGTGATCATGATCAGATAAGAAAACCAAACAAAATTAGGTAGTTTATTCAAATCATTAATAGTAGTGTTTCTTGACATTATTAATTGTCAAATCATTAAACTTAATTCTCAATCAAATACAATATTAATAGATAAAATTAGGGAGGGAGTCAATTAAAAAAGAAAAACAATTGAGTCAATTGGATTAACCCCTGGAACCCGAGACCTGAGCCATGAAACAAGAAAAACTGAATAAAAATCAAATTCAATATTGAAAGATTTATGACTCGGGTTATGAGATTAAGATAATCTCTTAGAAAATTGAAAATTGAAAACACAATCAAATTTAACCGGGGTTAAAATGCCAAGAATCGAGTACCTGATCATGAAACCAAGATATACCCATAAAAAAAAATCAAAATATATTATGAAACTCAATTTTCAACTGAACCAACGTTGAATGATGACAATGAAAAAAAAATCAATTAGAAAAAGAACAAAAAAAACAACCCGAGTAAACTCCGATTAATCCGTTAAGCACTATTATTATGTCATGAGGCCAGAATAACCTAATAGAAAGTAAATAAACAAATCATGAATCCTAATTTCTAATCAACTCAATATTAAAGGATGGAATTGAAAAATATTTAATTAAAAAAAAACTTGAGTCAACCGTGTTAACTCGCTAAACCCGATATCTGTATTATGAGAGTGAGATAACCTAATAAAAAAAATAAATCTAATATTAAATTATTCAATTTTCTTTAAAAAAAAACATTGATTGAAAAACAGTCAAAGAGGGGAAAAAAAACAAAGCACTATTCCAATAAATAGTGTTTTGTGAATAGAGGTATAATAAAAACTCTTTCTCTTTTAGTTTTTTTTGTTAATTATATAAAAAATACTAATATTGTTTTAGATTATATTCTTTTAGCTTATCTTACTATCAATGTAAAAAGCATTATTCTTCCTCCGCAGTGCAAATTTTATTGTTCTTAAGGCATGGAAAAGTAAACTTTGTTCAATGTAATTTTTTATTTTTAACTTTTGATTCCTATAGTTTTTGGTGTTGACATTTAAGTCTTAAGACTTTAGAAGAGAAATTAGCTTAAAAGGAAGACAATAGAGACAAGTTTTGGTAAATCATATTCTAACTATAAAAGAAGTTGATATTGTTATCAATGAGTTCATTTTTAAAAAAAAGTTTAATGTAATGGAGGTTATATAAACCTTTAATTATGCCAAAAAAAAATATATCAGAATCTTCCAAGTTTGTTTTGATTCAATATTAATTTTTAGTTTTTGAATTGATTGAAGAATGATTTTAAAGTTGAAAACAAGTTATTGAGGTTCATATAATGTGTTTTTGGGTGTTTTTAGCCCAAAATACCCAAACCTTTATTCTCTCAAAATGTATTGTAGTGCATGACATATTGTCTATTAATAGGACGACATGTCATCCATTCATTGAAAAAATAAAGACTAAAGTGGATAATATATTATCCATATAAGTTTTTTTAAAAAAAAACATGCATACTTTGGTTTTTTTTTATAGGTCAGACATGTTTGGGCTTTTCTTCCATATCCAAGAGTGCTTGAGTTTTATTTTAAAAGGCTAGGCACGCCAAATTGCCTCATTCTTTTGGCCCTTTACCTTTTTTTATTTATTTATTTTATAATTTATAATGAAATTCTTTCTCAATAAAATTATTAAAATGATATTTAAAAAATATCAAGTTAGGTCATAATATTCAAATAAAATTGGATGCTTTTTATGATAATATTAATAATTATTTTAAAAATAATTATATAAGAACTTTATATGCATAATGTTTATTTAAAAAATTGCTCATGAATAATCAATAATCACAAAAATAAAGTATTTATTTTGTTATTTTCTATTATAAATTTTTTAATATAGTTTTCTTATATTAGTTATTCTATTATTTTTTTCATATATTCACGTTTAAATTGTAAAAACATGATTTTTTTTTTGAGATTTTTTTAGTTCATGATTTTCTTTTTATTTTTAAAAATCATAATTCTGATAAAAAAAAAACATGTTTTTGGCACAAAAAAAGATACATGAATAAGGATTGACATTTTGATTAAATGAATACTATTTTTTCCTTAATTTAAATCATTTAAATTCTTTCAAATATTTATTTTAATTGCCTTAAGTTTTTATTAAAAAAAACTAAGTTACGAGTAAAAACAAATTACATATTTTTTCAAACGAAATGCATGAATAAGAAATAAGAGTTTTTTTTATGATAGGAATATATTTTTTCTCCAAACTTTAAATATTTTTCTTTCCAATGAATATTTATTTTAATTAAAAAAATCCCCACAATAGGGCACAGCGCACGGGTAAGATGACTAGGTAACTCTCACATTACATTGATCACCCTAACAATGCTGTGTTTTTTTTTTCTAGTCATCAAAAT
The DNA here is from genome assembly GCA_007827005.2 of Populus simonii. Taxonomy (NCBI): domain Eukaryota; kingdom Viridiplantae; phylum Streptophyta; class Magnoliopsida; order Malpighiales; family Salicaceae; genus Populus; species Populus simonii. The sequence continues at coordinate 43,865,945 of CM017464.2, read as the reverse complement.
ATTTTTTCAATTTTATCCTTTTATAATGTATTATATTTCATTTTCAAGCTTAAGATGTTATTTTGGCTAGCTTGCTACGAGAATATCAAGGTGTTAAGAAATTTCCTAACATTTAATTTAATTAATGTTTAATTTTACAAAATAAAAATTGATTTTATTGCTTAAAAGCATTGAAAATTTAGAGACTCAATTTAACATTATGTCTAAAACCAAGGGTTATTTTCCAGCATTGTTGAGATCACATTTTAAAAACAAAACAAAATTTCCTATAGAATTGTTTCATAATTATATTTCCCATTTGGGTCACTTTATAAAGTATCTATTTTGTTATTTTTTATTATAATTCTCATATTAATTATTCTTTTTTATTATTATATTCACGTTAAAATTGTAAAAGCATATTTTTTTTATTGAAATTTTCTTTTTATTTCATGATATTTTTTATTTAAAAAACCATATGATAAAAAAAATACATGCTTTTGGCAAAACAAAAAAGAAATACATGAAAAAGGATTGATGTTTCGATTAAATGAATACTTTTTTCTCCTTAATTTAAATAATATAAATTCTTTGAAATATTTATTTTTATTGCATTAAGTTTTTATTCAAAATAACTAAGTTGCCGATAAAAAAAACATATTTTGTCAAAAGAAAACAAAATATGCATGAATAAGAAATAAAAAAAAATTACGACAGGAAAATATTTTTTCTCTAAAATTTATATATTTTTTCTTTCCTATTAATATTTATTTTAATTATAAAAAAATAAATCTCCAAAGCAGCGCGTGGGTAAGCTGGCTAGTTACAAAAAAAAATAGCCCTAGGAAAATTACTCTGGACTCCCTCACAGTGCATTGTTCACCCCAACATTGATGTGTTTTTTTGGTCCTTCTAGCATATATATTTTTTATTTCAGTTAACAAGATGTTTTTTTTAATTTTATCCTTTTATAATGTGTTATTTCAAATTTAGTCTTGAGAAGTTATTTTGGTTAGCTTGCTACAAGGTGCTCGAGGTGTTAAAAGTTTCCTGACATTTGATTAATGCTCTATTTTGCAAAATAAAATTTGATTTTATTATTTAAAAACATTGAGAATGTTGCACCCTCGCGGCGGAGCGCGGCGTCACGACAACTCTCGATTGATTTCGGGTTATTTGTTTTGTGTAAAGGAGTCGCCACCTAGTATTTTGGTCACTAGGAACCCTAACTAGTCTTTCAGAGATTCTAAGGTAAGGGACTGGTTGCGTAAAGGGAAGGTATTAGCACCTCTAATATGCTCTACCTAAGGTAAGCTGCTTGGTGTTCGGTTTGCTTTATAATTGCTATGGTGTTAGTCTTTTTCTAATCCCATCAGTTTTCTTAGGTTTGATTCAAACTAAATTGATTAAGATAGAAATCCAAGGAGATTCCATGTGCTTCAAAAGCTCATTTTTCCCTTGGTATTTCAAGAGTTTGCGACTCGTAAATCGCAAGGAGGATGGACAAAAATTTAGAAATCTAGGGCACTTTAAAAGCTTATTTTTGACTTAGTGTTTTACTCTCACGGCTCGTAAACCGTGGAGTAAAAAAATAAAATGTCCTCGATTATAATCAAGGCTTCTTTCAAGGATGTGTGTGGATTTATTATTCTTAGAAAATTATTTTGGATATTTACCACTCGGGGTTTCTTTATCCAAATATTAACAGTGAATAATAACAAATTATTCCCAATAATATTTTGATATTCGTCATTTAAGGATTTCTTTATCCAAACATTAGCGGTGAATAATAGATGAATTCCCCCCAAAATAAGATTTTTGTATTTTTTTAGAATATTGGCCAATACCCTTTGAAGTTTTACAAACATGTTATAAAATCCGGAAATGCAAGAAAATAATTTTTGTTATGTTTAAAAAATCCATGCGAAAACACATATTTGAAACTTCCAATATTTTTTTTATATAAAAAAAACATTCAAAACATGTTAAGGTATTGGTCGTATGCAACATACAAGAAAAATTTTAATTTAATTTTTTTTATCGAAACACAAGCATCACAATTAATAAACACAAAAAAAAAAATCGCAATAAAAGCTAACCAGCCGTCATATATATTCTAAGATTTATAATAAGCTTAAAGGAATTTTAAAAAAAAATCAAAGCCAACTCATCCCGCGCAAACAACAAGAACAAAAATAAAATTGGGAGCAATCAAAACAATGGCCGGCTGATTTCTTCTCCAGCGGGTGTAAGGAAAACAAAAGGAAAGTCATTAAATGTAAAAGTTCCCAAACATGAAAGACAAACCCTTTTTACACGGACAACAACTGAACTCAAACATCATGGAAGAAATGGACAAGTGCTGGCTTTGTCTAAACAGAAACCAGCTATTCAGAGGGAAGAAAAAGTTTCACAACTGAATGACCAACGAATGCCTATAAAAAATAACAAAGGAGGAGAGATTGGGGCCTATACCTGCAGATCTTTTTACAGCAAATAATGACCAGAGACCGAAAGACAACTCACGTATGCCTCCTTAGCTATTGGTAGATGACGGAAGAAATAAAGATACTGAAGCTGATGTGCTGGTGAATTGAACGTTCTTCTTCTCTTGCTTTTACCGGTTTCCCCATCGCTTGCCTCTCCTTTCTCCTCTCTTTTGTTTTCTTTCACAGTGACGAAAGGATGTATGGGAACCAAAGGCTTTATGGATCAAAGAAAGAAACCCTTTGTTCCCCTATTACCTGCGTTTTTTTTACTCCTTGCCTCTCTTGCGTTTTTTGTCTTTATTTTGCTGTTTTTTTTCCTGCTCCTTTCTCCCCGGTTTTTCTCTTATTTTTATGCTCTTTTTTTCTGCCCCTTGCTAGGTCATTAGAGGGGTTTATATATAGTCTAACATATCTCTATTTAGGAAAGATTCAATGCATTAATTCTAGGATCCAAATCCCTGCTGATGTGCAATAAAAAAAACACAAAAAGGAAACTGAAATATTCTTATTCCTATTCTGATTTTCAGCACTTAATTTCCATTGATCAAAGGGTGGTACAGCTCCTTTCTTTCCTTCCATAGCTGGAACCATGAGGCACCAGCTGTTTCTTTTGAAATGAATCAATAAAAACGTGGTATGCAGCTCTTCAATCAGCAAGACAAACATGGAAACCAGCAGGAAATTTGCAGAGAAAAAAAGGAAAGAAATTAGATGGGTAAGGGTGCATGCTGCAAAGTCTTATTTTCCTTATTCGGTGTGGTAAAAAATCCTGTCATTTATGATGATCCAACCCCCCTCTCCAGCTTTCAATATCCTTCTTCAATTCAATCACTCATTTTAGCACTTTTTTATTCAGTCCTTGGTAAAAAAAAAATCCTTCAAATCAGGCCCGCGAACTTGGGCAAAAATCCTTCTCGCGGCAGGAATCCCTACTTTCACACTAGATATTCAAACGGGAATATCTTGAGCTTCTGATATCGAAATCAAGCAATTCAAAAGCCCAAATTCATCTACGTGTCCCAGACTACAAATTTGATGAAGGATTCAAATTGAGATAAAATCGTTTTAAAGAACAGAATCTGGCAGTAATCTGGTTGATCAAAAAGGGTCTTCTAATCTAATTTAGAAACTGACAATGCTGACACGACCAAAAGATTGATGTCTTTTCCCAAGTGCAGGAGTGTCGAAGTAATAAATAACCCGGCAAGACCAGGGTCGAACCACAGGGAGGTTACTTGTATAAATTATAAGCAACAATACTACAACAACAATAGTAACAACAACAACAACAATAGTAGTAGTAGTAGTAGTAGTAGTAGTAATAACACCAATAATACTATTAATAATAATAATAATAATAAGGAAGAAGAAGAAGAAGAAGAAGTTGATGAGAACTTTGAGATGGAAGATTAATGTAAGGATTAAACAATGATAACAACAAATGTCAAGGTTAGAGGATCCACTAATGGTATTTCAAACAAGTATAGTATAAACTCTTTTTATTCAATTGGAAACCACACACAAAGGAGGTTCCAATCAGATTATAAATTGTTAACATGATTACATTAGTTATCTTATTCGAATAATGCTAATACTTGTAAATGTTTTCAGGCATTCATGATTATAACTTATGTTAACAACAAATCAAGTTCCTTTCATAGCTCAGGTGTCGGTTATACCATACAGTATGGGCTATGAAAGTACCAAGTATTTGTTGTACCAAGTGTTATACAACATAAATCTAGATTAACCATTTAACAAGCAAAGTATTAAAAGTGAACAAGATAACAAATATAAAGCATGTTAGTATCCAACATTAAAGTCCATGTTGAGTTTATATTATACTTATCCTTACACCATTAGTGTAACCTTTTCACCTTGACATAATTAACTTAGCTAGACATAATGAAAGAAAGAAACATAAATAAACAAGATAAGAACATAAGTAAGTTAAAAGTTAACTAAGTAAAGGAAAGGAAATGAAAGGCATAAACTTGATATTAATGAAAGCAAAGCATAAGCAATACAAAGAAAGAAAGCAAGAGCATGATCTTGATCTGAACACCAAGATGCCTAAATACATGGCAAATGCCTCATTTTATAGGCTAAAATTTAGAACTATTGATTTGTTGACTAATTGATGAGTGGGTGGCCACATCTTGACTTGGTGACAATTCTTATCTTTTTGTCTACCAAAAACGTCATTGATAACGTCATAATTTGAACAGACTTCAATCATGAAAGTTCTAGGAAATTGTCTCATCTTTCCAAGGTAAAACTTTGAGATCATTTGGACTTCTAGAACTCGAGATATGGGCTTAACACTGAACAGTGTCTGGGCTGCAGGACAGATTCAGACTTCTTCTTTGTTGCTACAATTTGGACTTGAAAACGGCCTTGTTAAATCTTGGGCTCCACATGAGAGTTGTAGGCCTATGTCTTATCTTTCCATCCATATAAAATGGACCTAAATCCAAGATCTACAGCTCCAGATATGACCCAATTACCGAACAGTGTTCCAGTTTGGACTGCACCAGCATCTCTTTTCTAAGTTTGGCCATCTCTTTGTCTTTTCAATTTCAGTACTTCAACTCATCAATCAATTCTTTCATTTATGTGATAGGCCTGCATTTAAGATGAACATTTACCATAAATTAAAGGTATCTTATATAATTAGATATGTTATTATAAAACATGCTTTAGTTAAAGAGTTATTGATACTTCAAGTGCAAAATGATGATATAAAACCTTGATAAAAATGCACTTTTAAGTACTAATCAAATGCCGAGAATCCTGATATGACTGAGAGTATGACCTAAGAACAAATCATCAAAATTTGTGATGGAAATAGAGTTTTTTAGTGCAAAACTTGGGTCAGGATCCTTCTCGCGGCAGGAATCCCTGCTTTCACACTAGATATTCAAACGAGAATATCTTGAGCTTTTGATATCGAAATCAAGCGATTCAAAATCCTAAATTTATCTACGCGTCCAGGACTACAACTTTGATGGAGGATTTGAATTGAGATAAAATCGTTTTAAAGAATAAAATCTGGCAGTAATCTAGTTGGTCAAAAAGATTCTTGATCTGACAATGCCGAGCATACAAATCTGACTAAGAGTCTGCCCTAAGATCAGTGATTCCTAGGACCCAATAAAGGTGTAGGTCAATTTTTCAACATGTCATGAGTGACAGAACATAGCTAGGATGGTCAGATATCATACGAAACCAAGTCAAAATCAGAGCCTAATTTGGAACAAAAAATTGCAACAGCAGCAGAACCATTTTTTTAAGTGCAAATTCTTAGGGATTTATCCAACCTTAAAGACCAGATAAAAAAGAAATGAATTTAGCATTATGAAGACTCTTGATTAATCAAAGATAACCTGATGATTTTGGCAATAAAGAGGAAGGATAAAGAGAGCAGAAAACAGCTCAAACAGGGTTCAAAAAAAATATTTATTTCTCCTCCGCTTTCGTTAATTTTCTAGCAAACATGAGCTACACTCCTACACTCGGTTCAAAACGGGTATACACCATCTCCAGCACGTGGTGTCCAAAATTGAGTAACAACAGAGAATATAGGGACTCAATTTGATATCATATCTAAAACCGTGGGTTTTTTTTTTCAAGCATTGTTAAGATATCTTTTTTATTTTTTATTTTTTCCTTCAAAATTGTTTCATTTCCCATTTTGGTCACTTTAGTTTTTAAAATTTTTATTTTGGCCCAAAACTTCTTTTATAGTCCATGGTTTAAAAGAGAAGAGGAAGTGTTACTGAAAAACAATGAAAAAAAAGAAAGATGATGATTGCTAAATTCCATTGATTAAATAAGTCATTCTTCATGTCAATGGGGGATGGGTATTTCTAGGTCTAAAGAGGGTTTGAAGCAAGATTTCATCCTTTTAAGATTTATTAACGATGGAGAAGATATTTTTACATTAAAAATAGAGGATCCCCCCCCCTCGGTATGGAAATAAAATGTCAAATATTACTTTCACATAAATATCTATTGATTTCAAATCAACTATAAGACATAAAAAGATACATACTTCATTAAAATATATGATGTTGTCCCAAAACATATGAAATATATATTTAAGAAATATAAGGTTCTGATATTTTTCAATGAAAATATCTAAGGACTTTATTTACAAAGTTTAAAATAACAAGAGTTGACAATGCAACATTAATTCTTTTTTCATGTTAGCTCCCCCTCAACAACATTTATGGCTTGAGAACATTCATCAGGTTCTTATTCCATCTTTTTTGCCAATAAGTTGCTATGCTAATAACGGGTCAGTACTGATGATATGGTATACATCATTATTATTCACAAATGCAACATCACCTCGGCTTACCAAATTCTTGTAGTCTTTAATGGAATGAACCATCATCTTATAAGATGCTCACACTTGATATTGTATCATCTTGAGTATAGTGGTTGTATGCGATTTGATAAGGTAAGAGTATTGTGTTTGAAACTCAGGAGGTGTTGGTAAACAATGTCGAGCGATAAAGATATGTCAATCTTGGATAATAACACTTGAGAAACTAGAGATTCCCTAAAACCTGTCAATACTTACCAAATTCTTGTAGTCTTTAATGGAATGAACCATCATCTCATAAGATGCTCACACTTGATATATATTGGGATTGTATCATCTTGAGTATGGTGGTTGTATGCGATTTGATAAGGTAAGAGTAATGTGTTTGAAACTCAAGAGGTGTTGGTAAACAATGTTGAGCGATAAAGATATGTCAATCATGGATAATAACACTTGAGAAACTAGAGATTCCCTAAAACTTGTCAATACTTAAGACGAATGAATATGATGTTGAGGGGACAAATTAAAGTGATGATGATCAAGATTCCTAGTTTACTAGCCATCTTCTAGTATGTCATTTAGCATGGTGTCAAACTTCATTGTTGAATTTATGATCTTTCGTGATTTTAGGCTTTGTTCAATCCTTTTTGTTATGGTCACCACATTCATAAAATAGTTTGCAGAATTACCAACTAAGTATTCAATATAGATAAGCTTTTTGTCCAAAAAAATGAGGGTGCATTTATGTCATCAATCTATGCCACATCTAGGCATATTACTTGATTAACTCATTGTTTTTTTTCTTTATACTTTGAAAGTCAGTCATACTGAGAGATATTTTCATGTTGAACTTATATAACGCATGAATGCATTATCCAAATCTCTCTCACCCAAGCTTATATATTAGGCCAAGGTAACACCATTTATGCTTTCATAGAAGAAATGAATGAGTTTTGATTGCTTTTGTCATTTTGTTTCAATAAATCATTTTTTTTCACGAGTCTTGCTTAGGTTGAAGGCCATAGGAGCACCGTTATTTCTCTACCTAGACTAAAGCAAATGTGCGTGCTTATAAATAATGTTGTATTATGTGAGAGCATACATTCATATTCAATATAAAATGTCAAATCAAATATGATTGATATGTTGAACATAAAATAAACATGCAAATCAAAGTAAGATATAAATTAACAAACAGGCATAAAAATATAGGTTAGTAATACAAGACAAATAAGAAAAGCCTAGCCCTAACAACTAGTTGTTATTCTATCACACCTGATATCGCAGTGATGACCTTTTTTTCCAAGTGTTTATTGAGAGAGAAAAAGGCCTGAGATATTTGTGAGATATAAAGGAGTCATCACCGAATATTATGATCATTAACTAGTCTTTCAAAGTTCTTGGTATGAGATTAGTTATGCTAAATAAAATATATTATCACCCAAAACATCTTACTTGAGGTAAACTACATTTCTACTTATCTTTTATTCCTAATATGCTTAAGCACTTATATGATAAAGGTTTATCTAAACTAATGTACAAATATCTATGGTTAAAGATGATTCAAATGTATGGGATTAGACCCAAAAGGCTAAAAGTGTCTGGTTGGGCCATTCCTGATTGTTACTATAATAACGACCCATGAAGATTTATTTATAGTAGAAACAATCAGCGAATCAATGTGACCACTATGCTATCAACAAAGATATCATTTATTCTTGATTGAGGCTTATGATAAGTGATGATCTTTCAAGTAACGTTAACGAATAACAAAAGAATCCTATATGGGGTCAAGTTGACCTAGCTCTAAACTTAAAAGGGATGATGTTAAACACTTGTTTATACAACTAAGGATTCTAAAATAATATTTTGCTAACTGATTTTATGTACCTTAGTCCCAATTGTCCAAATAGTGACCGCTAACAATTTATCTACTTGGCGGTATGGTCCCATGGTACCTAAAAGGAATGTCACTTATTTAACCAAATTGCCTACACTTTAAAAAAAAACGACCTCTAAAGGTTTGTAATCCTAAAATGTATTGTTTTATTGATAATCACATTTATTGTTTCATGTTCTTAGAATAGTTTACCCCAATAAATCCTTATACATAATGACCTATGAAGACTCATATATGCACATACATTGTTGGTGGACAATCTGAAACATTTGTTATTATAATATAATTATTTGAAAACAAAGGAAACTTTAATCATATATGAATAGACAACCTTATTACCCCCAATTAATAGTTATAAGCAACGACCTATGATGATTCATTTACTTTTAGGCCTTGTTGATGGATATATCTGACCAAAAAATTATGCATTTCATTTTTCTAAAGACTTTCATTTTTTTAAATCAAAATATTCTTTTAAAAGATTTAGAATATTTGCCTTTTCTAAGTAATGTATTTTATTCTAGGCGAAACCTCACTTATGGTGTACCCTATAACCGAAGTTGCAACATACACTATAAGATGCACATGCATGCAATGTAACAAGTCTCTTTTTTATTTTGTTTTGAGAAATAAAGAAAAGCAAACCTTAAATGATTATACTTATAAATATACTATAATGACAAAGATAACTAACAGAACTTAAAAAGATACATAAACACTAACGAGATGAAAACTATTTGAAGTTTAAGAGGCTCGACTAAAATGCTTGGAGGTTAAAACATTTTTTAAAATATATTCATGATGCATATGTAAAACACATCAAGCATGAAAATCAAACACATGTAGAACACATCTCACGTAAAAATCCACCATTCACACACAAATCAAATTTTTTTATGTGTGTGCAAATGATATATATATTGGTATTTGGGTTTGAAATGGACCTTCGAGAGTCATTAGGATCTCACGAAAGGATAAAGATAATATTTTAAAAATAAATAAATATTGCTCTCAATCTTAAGTTGCAATAAATATAATATTTATTTAAATTTAAAAAATATTTTAAAACTTGAATTTAAAAAATAAATTAATCTAAGATTCATTGCATGGTTATGATTTGTCCACTTTAAGAACTAATGGACATTAATCTCTCTCTTCTTTTTTCCTTTTTTTTTTTAGCAAACATAGATTTGGATAAGAAAATTTTTAAATATTAGTTCCAATTTTAATTTGTGATAAAAATAATATTTATTTATATTTAAAAGATACTTTTAATTTAAGATTTAATAAATAAATAAATATAATTAACTTTAATTTATTTGTTTTAGCTCAATCCCACAGTAAATGGAGTAATGTTTTATGCTTGGAAAGTAACTAATGAAATCTTACTAGTTACTTCCTAAGTTTACTTTAAGGAAATAGAGAGATACAACTAGAAGAAATAAATTATAGGTGAAGATATTTTTATCACTTTTTTATGGGGCATGAATTTTATATTTTTTTTCTTTTTTTTTTTTGTGTTTGTCTTTTTCTTTAACATGTTGTTTGGAACCAATTATTTACTGTAATTGAACTTAATTATAGTGTTTGGTTTGAATTCAATAGATAAATAAGTTGAATTTACATGCTTGGAATAGATAAAATTCAATTTATTTTATTTTCTATATTTATTTTATTTTCTTCAAAAGTCTTTACAAAAAAGTTAGTTTTAATATTAAATTTCTTCTCTTTAGAATTGTAAATCAAAGGGGTTGACCTTTTATTTACTTTTATAGTATTTTTAGATATTGAATTCCATTTAGAATTCAATTCTTAACACTTAAAAGAGGATCTTAAACATGAAATTTCATTAAAACCTCTTAATTGAATTCAATACAGAGGGTTCGAAATATGATATAAAGTAGATTCTATTGAATAACTAATAGGATATCACTAGTTACTCCCTAAACACTATAAAATTTTCTCACTAAATAAAAATTAATAAATGCTCTAGATAATGTCAACTAGTGTTCTAAAAATAGTGGATAATGTTTTGCCATAGTTTTGTTCAATCCTTAATAAACAACTAAAATTCCATAAAGCAAATATAGTGTCAATTAAGTAACATTAATATTCAAATCACCATTATCTAGTAAAATGCATAATTATAAAAACTTGACTCGGGACAAGAACCGGATCATGGGTTGAGAGAGTCAACCTGGGTAGACCTAAATTTTTTTTTTAAATAACATCAAAGCCTATAATTTTCTAAGTCTTTCTCAAACAAACTAAAACCCCTCCTCTTTTAAAGCCCATAATTTCCTAGGCTCATAATTTTCTATATATATATATATATATATATATATATATATATATATATATATAAACCCTAGACAAACTAAAATCCCTAGGCACCACTTCCTTTTCTACAATCACCGCTCCTAAACTAAACACTACAACCTTCACCCAAAGAAGAAGCAATTTCTTAGTCATAATTATTATCATGCTCAAAAGCTTTCCTTTCTTGTTATTAATCCAATCTCTCATCATCATCATCATCTTTTTCTTTGTTTTCAATCTTTCATCTTCTTTTTTTTTTTTTTTTTGCTCTATATCAACCATAAGCTAGAGAAATAGATAATATAAAAATGTATTAAGAAGGTGGTTAAAAAAAAAGGAAATTATGGATTGACGAGGAATGAAGGAAAGATAACAAGGTGATTGAATGGAATTGGATTGGTTTGCGATGATGAGTTTTGACTGGGTTAATTGCTTGTCTCATTTTTCATTTAACTCGGACCAACTAGGTCTCGGGTTGATTGAGTCACGGTCATTTCTCTTAGTCAGTTCAAGTTTTATAACTATGGTAAAATAACAAATATTTAGGTTTTTTATCCAACTAAGATTCTGTTTGATATTGTGATAATTATTGATTTTTAAAGTGTTTTTTTAGAAATATATCGAAATAATATTTTTTTTAGTTTTTTAAAATTTATTTTTGACATTAACATATTAAAACGATTTGGAAAAAAAAATTGAAATGAAGAAAGAAAAAATTAAAAAAATTAAAATTTTTTAAAAAACAAAAACAATAGACTCTTAAGTCTTTAAAATATATTTTTTTTCAAATAATTTTTATGCACCCTATTTCTTAAAAAAAAATTATTTTCCTACTTTTAAAAAAAAAACTTGAAAGACGAGGTATTTATCAGGACTTGTTTTATCTATAGTGCTTTCAAAAACCGAAACACTATGTTTCTGTTCCTGTCCTTTCTTCTCCTTCTAAAAAATCCATCTATTGCTCAAAGTTTAAATGATGATGGACAAGATGTTAAAAGATCTCATTTCCCGGATGGGTTCTTCTTCGGAACAAGCACTTCTTCATATCAGGTAAGCGTTCACTGATCTTTCTCTGCAAAATCACCTTAAAAGCTTCAACTTTCAATTTCATTTTATGTTACAGGTTGAAGGAGCTTATATTGATGATGGTAAGGGTCTCAACAACTGGGATGTTTTTAGTCATATCCCTGGTAATCAAATATTAAAACTTTAATTCAACATATGCCAGTTTGTATATAAGGACACAAATTGGGTTGTTAACTATGTCAATTTGATTATCAAAAATTTGCAGGAAACATAAAGAACAATGACAATGGAGATATAGCAGACAACCATTATTATCGTTTCTTGGTATTAGTTTGACTTTCGTTTGCCTCGCCTGTTTTTCAAATCAAACATCTTGAATCTCAAAGTGGATACTTTTTTTTTTTCTAATTTTGTGGACAGGAAGATATTGAGTTGATGTGTTCTCTTGGAACTAATGCATATAGGTTCTCTATATCATGGACTAGAATTCTGCCAAGTATGTGTATCTGCAATCATATTTCAATGAATTCGAGTATGATTTGATTTTAATTTGGAAATATATGATGATTAGTGATGTTTATGGGGCTGTAATAGGAGGAAAGTTCGGTCAAGTTAATCCAAGAGGAATCATGTTCTATAACAAACTTATAGACAATCTATTGGAGAGGGGTAATTTTGTTCTTTTATTGTTTAGATTTTTGGATATTTAAAGAAATTTGATACTAAGTCATTGCAATTTTTTATAATAAAATGCAGGAATGGAACCATTTGTGACGATACACCATCACGACATCCCACAAGAGCTCGTGGATAGATACGGAGGATGGCTCAGTCCTCTAATGCAGTAATTAATGCTCACATTGTGAAAAATTCTGAGCTTTAGCTAGTGGTTCTGTTAATTTTGTTGTTGTATTCTTTTGCTTCTTTTTGGTGGTTTCCTCATTTTTTGCCATTATTATCCAAATTCTGATTTGGTCCTTGAAATTCTTACTTTCCTTATTTTTTTTAATTTTTTATTTTCATTTTGAGGACTGTTTTTGAATACATGCATTTTGGATACTTAGGATGAGACAGTTCTTGTGTTATACATATGCTATATCAAGTTCATTTGGACATTAAGCAATTAAGTTATTGTAATACCTAAATTTGGATATTCTTGTAGGGAAGACTTTGTATATTTTGCCGAAATTTGTTTCAAGAGCTTTGGGGATAGAATAAAAAATTGGATAACCATGAATGAGCCAAACCTACTCGTGGACATGTCTTATATAAGGGGATGGTACCCTCCAGCTCACTGTTCACCCCCTTTCGGCAACTGTTCTGCTGGAAATTCTGATATAGAGCCTCCCATTGCTATGCATAACATGATATTGGGACATGCCAAGGCAGTAAAGCTATACCGTGAACATTTTCAGGTGATAGAATGACTGTTGTAGGATAATATGCACTGCTGCATTGCTTTGATTTTTTTAGTTAAATTATTTCTCTTGTTGCAGCTGAAACAAGGTGGTTCTATAGGGATTGTTGGATCTACGGAATATTATGAACCGTTAAGAGACAATGAATTAGATCGGCAAGCTGTGAGTAGGGCCCTGGCCTTTACTAATGCCTGGTAAATGTTCTTCATTACTGATGAAGTGAGAAGTAGATGCAGAATAGTATTAAATTCTATGACATGTTCAGAAAACGTGGGTGGGTGTCAAAGTTTATGTTCTGTCCTTCTTCCTATTCTAACTGGTAGCAAGGTTTAAGACGTGGCCTATGCTTTGTCACTACATTATATGTGATCAATTGTCTTCAAACCACCCAACTGACAATCATAATGGGAAACGATGTAGACAAGCACATGCGTGGTGGTCCAAAACCATCTTTTATCTATGATATATGATAAAACACTGATATATATACGTATGGTGTGTATTTGATTATTATAACTCTGAAATTACAAAAGAATACACCATTGACAGCACAGTGATCATTTCTTATTTCCATCAACCTAGATATTTTAGGGATTTCTGTGAACAACACCTTATTTTTAGCACGCGATCCCTAAATAATTTCCATCCAGTGGATGAAAAGCGAGAGTTCATCACTTCATTGTAATTTGCACAAGATTGCTGTCTTTTATTTTGCATGATGATTTTAGTGTTATTAAACCTGAATCTCTGCAAAAAAAAAAAAAAAAAAAATTGGGTAGGGTAGTAGTTGACATGGTCAAACTTAAATGACTCGCTAATAATTTTGTTTGAACTTATTCTTTTAAAAAAAATAAACTTGAAAGACATCGTTTTGAATTAACTTGAATTTACTAGGATATTTGAGTTAATTTATCCGACCTATGTGATCTGGATTTTGAGCTGGATTGGGTTTAATAACTTGCTTTGAAATTTAATATTCACAATGATACCTTTGTATCTTCGATGGTTTCTCCTTTTTCTTGTTTTTTTATCAAGTTTGCAATGTTGTTTGAGTTACGAATTGATCCATAATAGTTTGTAGAGAATTTTTATATCGTTTTGATTTAGAAAGTTCTGAAATCAATCCAATTAGTCAGATTGATCCCCGCAAGGGACCTCTGCGAGTCCCATTGGCTTGACTAATGGTGATCGTTCCGGAACCTAAACCAACAGTATAGCATTACTCTAATTAAGATGGATCGTAAGAAGCTGATTTTTTCTTGCTTATGCAGGCTGTTCGATGCTGTAGTATTTGGGGATTACCCTTCTGAAATGCGCCTTTATCTTGGAAGTGCACTGCCAACATTCTCACCAGAAGAAACTAGCTACGTAAAAGGAAGCTTAGATTTCATTGGTATGAACTTTTACACATCATTATATGCCAAAGATTGCATCCATTCTGCTTGCATCTCAGGCGGGGATCGCCCTATTCGAGGCTTTGTTTACACAACTGGAGAACGGGATGGTGAGCCGATCGGAGGACGAGTATGATAGTATTACTCATAACATTTATCTTCCTAGCAAGTCCCTTTCCGCTTCTATTTTAATTTTTGTGATCATTGCAGTGTGGGAATCCAAGGTTTTTTGTGGTCCCAGAGGGAATGGAGAAGATTGTCAACTACATGAAAGAGAGATACAATAACATGCCTATGTTTGTGACTGAAAATGGTGAAGTACCACAGTTATATATTTTTCTTTGTACAAAAACACTCTGTTCTGTTAGTGAAATGCTTTAAATCTTGCTCCTGCATGTTTGTTTTGGTTTCGTTCTCTAGTATTAAATTTGAAACTCAATATAGTCCTACCCAGGCCCTTTTATATATAGGTTTTATTATGTGAATGAAAATATAACTCAAAATGTATTTTGGCATTATAGGGTTTTCTCCCCCGCAAGAAAATGATCAAGTTCAGGCGTTATTGCAAGACACCAACAGAGTCAACTTCCATAAATCCTATCTTGCTGCTTTGGCTAGAGCAATAAGGTGAAAGGGTCACTTTTTTCTTTTTTCAGACAGTTTTCTTTCTTGCCTTGAGCATCTTGATTACATGTATAAATTGAATGACAAGTTGTGTGAAGTAAAATGTTTTTCCTGACACATTGACATAGGAATGGAGCAGATGTTCGTGGATATTTCGTGTGGAGCTTGGTAGATAACTTCGAATGGATAGACGGCTACTCCCAGCGATATGGACTCTATTATGTTGATCGCCAGACACTTGAACGAGTGCCAAAGCTTTCGGCAAAGTGGTATAAAAATTTCCTTGCAAATGGCTCTTCTAATCACAACAATGAAGAAGATTTGACCATAAGATCATTCAGAAATACAAATGCCATAATATGAGGACCAGAAGCTTCAAAAGCAGCAGTATAATGGCATGGATAGGGGTGAAGAGGGACAAGAAAAAAGCCTAAAAATGTATTATTATATTTGTCTACGAGTGGCTACCAGAAGAAATGTTATTGATATTTATATGTTTGTTGATGATTATGCCAATAGTTGACATCGTTCAAAAAAGTCAACTATTTATATTTATTGAAAATGAGATTGCTGAAAATTTAGAGATTGATTTCATAATTCAACATAGGAATAATTAATAGAAAAATTTAGTAAGGATATCATACCATTTTTATTTTTTATTATTATATTATATTATATTAAAAAACATGGGGTGGAAACATTTATATGAAAAATGAATCATTTCATTTATTTTTTTAACATTTTTTTTATTGGATCCGTCAAACTATTTTTACACCCTCAATTTTTTATTCATTATAATTTTTTATTAGATCATTTTGCTTCTTATTTAATAATTGTAGTTTGGTTTTATAACATTAACTCTTAATAAATTATGAAACAATGTTTGAGATTATTAAAATGTGAGGCAATATAAGATGAAAAAAATATTAAAAAAAACAATAAAAATACAACATAGAAGAAAGACAATCTATTATGGGTTGGTAAAATGCAACATAGTATATATTTGAAAAAATAAAATTTTATTTTATTTATTCAAACCAATTAAAAATTTTAGAATCCAAACTGAAACAACTATTCATCCTATTTTTTTTTATAAAGAATTACATTTATATCTTAGCTTCCAGTTCAATTTTTTGTTGGAATCAATAAATTTATTATCATTTATTAGCACATATAATTTTTTATTTATTTTATTAAATACATCTATAAAATTTTTATTTTATAGTTGACCAAAAAATTTAATAATAAAAAAATGTTTACAATGCCCGCAAATTTTTTGATTTAATGAAAAAAATACTTCATTCCACAACATAGCACATGGAATCAAACTAGTAACTTTACTCCATTTTCTTATCAATTGTTTTTATTATGAAAACATATTGTTTTTTAATCAAGATAATTAAAATAAAGGAGGAATTTTTATTTCTAGTTAAAAAAAAAACTCTTTTTCTTATTAATTGTTTTTTATGAAAACATATTGTTTTTAACAGTAGCATTTTTTAAATCAAAAACTTATCATAATGTAAAAAGCAAGTTTCAAACAAAAAAGTAAATAATGTCTTCATTATTTTTATGTGGCTATATGAAAAAAAATTAAATAATAACTAATTCATGAAAAACATATAAAAATTTACAATTAAAAGACTATTTAATTCTTATTGAATATTAATATGAATTTTTTTTATAATTTATAACATACTATGCTCCTATTAAATTGTTAAGAAAGTGATTGCAAACCTAAACAAAGGTCTAATCCCATAAGCTAGCCTCAAAAGAGGGAAGGGCAAGCAAGTGTAGGCCATTGGCCCGAAGAACGTGGGCCTGGATTAGGCCTGCTTTCCAGAGCCATACTGATTTGGGAGCATAAACCGAGTCAATTTTCAAGCTGAATCTTGCAGCAAATAGTGTCCAACTTTACATAATGCTTAGGCCTATGGACCAGCATAAATCGGTAGAGGCTTCTGGCCGCTTCTAGAAGTTGGGCTGGATTTACTTAAAGCCCAGTTATTTTAGGCCTTTTATCTATTCTCTGGTCTAGGCCTTTGTATTTTTATTGTTTTTTCGGGGTAAAAGGAAATTACTGATAAGAAGATGTCCCAAGTTCTCTTTACAGCTCTTTACTCCATTCAAATTCAATAACTACAACTAGAATTAAACTCAAAATTCCAATTAAGTATAAATACATACACACATTAACAATTAAAAATTAATAAAAAAAAATTAGAAGAGAAGAGAATTTTACTATACCCCTAATCACATATTTATTAAAAAAAAAAATTCAAATGATTAAGTTTTATAATTTATTTAATTTATTTTTTATTAGGTTATCTCAATCTCAAGACCTAAGTCATGAGTTTGATAAATTAACTCGGTTGGCTTGAGTTTTTTTCCCCTTTTTCTAATCGATTTTTTTTTTTAATTTCATCATTCAATATTAAATTTGTTGCACGTGTACGGCGTCGCGGCGAATATTCCACTCTCATGTAAGTTTCTGAAAATCGAGACATATGGGGTGACAAGGATTCCTTGTCTTTTATCAGTAGAAAGCGGGAAAAGGGAGTCGCTACCTATTATTTTGGTCACTAGAAACCTTAACTGGTCTCAGAGATCGGGTATGGGAACTGGTTGTGTAAATGAAAGGTATTAGCACCCCGAATATATCCTACCTAAGGTACGCTGCATTGTTCAATTATTTGATAAAAAAACTAAGGTCTTGTCGTGTTTTCTAATTGTTGGTCCGTCTATGGTTTAAGAAAAAGCCCTCCTCAATAAGGAGGTTCTTATCTTATCGGGTAAAAAAACTAACCGTTCTAACATCAATAAAAGGAAGTTTTAATATCAGGAATATATTTTACTTATAAATTTATAATCCAGATACTAAAAGAAAAAACAAAATATTTTTTTGGGTATTTTTTAAAATATTGGCTTGGTTCTCATGATTTTAATAAACTGGTTATTAAATCCAAAATGCATGATAAAACATATATTTTTATTATTTTTTTGTTATATGAAAATACGATATGATGATTTTTCTTATCTTTGAAAGACTTAGTCGTATCATGAAAATAAAATATATTTTTTGGTTTTGTTTTAGAATTCTTTTTGCAATGTTTTGATGAAAATTGGTTATTTTAATACCGAATTTGTATCTTTACGGTATAAAAATACAAACTCAATATCACGCAAAATAGATAAAAAAAAAAAATACACGAGAAAATCACAAATTTTTTAGAAAGATTTTTGAAAATTTTTGGGTTGTTTTTTTTTTCTTTATATATACAATGTATAATATATAATATTATATGATATAATATTAATGTATTTATGGTAGGATTGGGCTGGCCCAAGATATATGGGCTGAGTCTTAGCCCAACAGGATATGGGTCATGACTGGCCCAAAAGGAAAGAAAAGGCATCGGGTTACAGCAAGCCCATTGAAAAAACTAGGACGAGATCGGCAAAAAAAAAACTTATTTCTATAAGGCTGGACTCAGCCCAGGCGCGTGGACTGGGCTGATTGTCCAACTCAGAGTAACTATAAACTGGTTACTGTGTATGAGTACCGTAACCAGTTAATTAAAATTAGCCGGTTATTATGCTCATGCACATTAACCGGCTAATTATATTTCTTGTTGTAGAAATGTGAACAGTGCACGTTTCTACATGCAAATAAACAACAAGAAATCAACAAGGAGAAGGAGACTGCTACCTGGAACAAAGGGGCTCTAGTAGCGGAACTGGCGATGGGTTGTGGTGGCGGCCCGGAAGAATATGGGTGGCAGTGTCGTGGCTCACAAACAGAAGCTCCAAGCAGCTGCAAGACGCAACCGTCCACTCCCCTCTTTCCGGTGTTTCATTTTGCTTTCTAATCTTTCGTTGCCAATCGGCTTCCCCCTTTTGTACTCCCTGTTCTGCCCTGTTTCTTTCTCTCTTTTTCACTCTTTTTTTTCTACCTTTTTTGTTTTTTTCTACCCCAGTTCTCTCTGTTTAACTCTCATTACTTCCCCAGTTTTCTTTCTCCCATCATTTATTGTTTCTTTTCCTCTCAAATCCTCCCTGTTTCAAACTTCCCCGTCTTTTTTCCTTGCTCTCTCTCTTTCGTCTCTTTTCTTCTTCTTTTTTAACATGAAACGACCTCTTTCGTCTCTTTTCTTCTTCTTTTTTAACATGAAATGGCGTCGTTTTGGACAAAACGCGTCAACTTCCAAATCAGTCAGCAATTCATCCTTTGTTCATTTAAGTCCTCAAAATGCAATTTTGATTTTAATAATCAATTCAATTGCATCCATGCCAACTTCAATCGTCAACCCTAAAGTTGGTCGTCTTTTTCACTTTAGTGTTTGGTTTTGAATTTGTGCATTTTGACCCTCAATTGATCAATAAACTTTAAATTTTTTCAATTTGATCCCTGATTCGGTCAATTTCAATCCCTCTATTTACACGTCTTTTCCAGTTTGATCCTTGATTTTAAGTTTATTTAATGAAGTCTCCAATTGGCCACCAAACTTCATTATTCATGCATTTAAGCTCCTGATTTGACAAAATCAACTCTTAAAAATTGTAATTTAACCCCTGAACTTTAATTCCTTCCAATTAAAGTCTAAATTGACTTAAAAATCAATTTTACTTGCAATCAAACCTTCTATAAATTCAATTAACCCTTCGATAAAATCCAATTGAGTCTATAAGCATCTGATTTTGGACTTTTTTCCTCAAAATTGAATTTTTTTTTTCAACAATGCTCTCATCAGTCAAGTACATACTGTCAAATTTTAATATTTATATTTTTTAACCTTCTCAATCAATTTCTAACCATTTTCTGGGCGCTCCGGCATCCTTAATCTTTATATTCTCACTGCTATTATTATTATTATTATTATTATTATTATTATTATTTATTTATTTATGGATTTCTTCCGACTATATATATATATATTCTTCTTTTATTGTGTGGAACCCAAAAATGGGTTATAACAAAGTTGAATATGAATTAAGCTTCGTGACTAGTTTTGATTTTTTTTTTTCTATGAGTTTATCCTCGTCTCATGACTCGGGTATAAGTTTGACAGGTTAATCCTGATTTACTCGAGTTATTTTTTATGTCTTTTTTTTAATTTAATTTTTTTTCAATTTCATCTTTCAACATTGTATTGATTGAGAATTTAACTTCATAATTTGTTTTAATTTATATTCTATTAGGTTATCTCGGTCTCATGACTCGAATTGTAAGTTTAGCGGGTTAATTGAAGTTATTTTTTGCCCTTTTTTCAATTCTATCTTTTAATATTGAGTTTATTAAAAATTAAACTTCATAATTTATATTGATTTGCTTTATGTGGGATTATCATGGACTTCTCCAAGGAAAAAAAAAAAAAAGAAGATCCTTGCATATTCATATGAGATGAGAGTACTTGTGTGGTCTCGCTAGTTTACAAGAATAAATGAATAAATGAAGAGAGCCACACAAAGATAAAAGGAAAAAAAGTTGCATTTGTAATTCCAGCTGAAGACCATGAGACCATCAGTTGAGAATGGTGGTTTGGTAGGTGAAAGTTGCGCACGCGTTTGAATGGTCATGTAATCGACCAGTAAACTTCATAGAATTACGTACATGATCTTCCTCGTAAGTTTATAAGCACCTAGCTGATGATGAAAAGATAATCCAAGAAGA
The DNA here is from genome assembly GCA_007827005.2 of Populus simonii. Taxonomy (NCBI): domain Eukaryota; kingdom Viridiplantae; phylum Streptophyta; class Magnoliopsida; order Malpighiales; family Salicaceae; genus Populus; species Populus simonii. Next base: position 43,844,795 of record CM017464.2, on the reverse strand, counting down.
TAAAAGAGTGCTAGCTAGGAAGAGATCAGAGAGGGAAAGAACAAGAGACCAAGTCATCATAAAGGAAATGCAAGAAGAAGGAACATGAGCTTAGGAGTTGAAATTGCAGTGGCAGTGGTGGGTCTATGGGCTGTGTTTTTGCGGCCATTGATAATAAGGTACGCAGGAGAGATGATGGAAGTGATGGGTTATGCGTTGCACCGGATACTCAGTGGAAGGCCTTCTTATAGTCTCTCTACTTATCTTCCTTATTCAGATTCTTTTCTTCACTGATGGTGGATCACCAAATCCAAAGAAGTCGAAGAAAGAAGCTGTCGAGCTGAAATTCAGAGCACAAATTAACAAGAGAAGCAGTTTTGCAAGATTTTCTTGTTAGGTAGCATGGTTTTCAGGGCAGAGATATTCTATAGATTAGTCTCTGTTTGCTGTTTTATTCCTTGTTTTTGCAATTTGTAGCTGAATCTGACATTAATGAAAGTGAAATAATTTTGGTAAGATTAAGCATTGATTTCTTGAAAGGACAAGAGGAAAAAAAGAATGAGCATTAATTACTGATATCGATGAATTTTACTTGTTCACGGAATGATGAACATTTCACGTGTTTTTCTTTGGTTCCAACAGGCGGCTATTGGCTTATTTCATGGCTGGTAGATAGAGAAACTTCGTTGATCTATCTAGGAAAGGTAGGTGTCTATTTCTTTCCTTAGTAATTTATATATAAAAAAATATTTCTTCTATTTATTAGACGAATTAAATAATCTTTATAGCTTTAACGATTAACTAATTAATTTTAAATTACACTGATTGAAACTTTTTCTTAATTAATTACTATGCTCTAATCTTTTTTTAAAAAAAAAGTGTTCCCGTTTACCATGACCACGTCTGAATCTGTATTGACCTCCACTCATGATTACTCAATATCACAATAGAAAAGGCCATTAAAAACTTTAGGCTTTGATGCTGACTGACAAGGAATCAAGGGAAAATAAGAAGATGAAATTTACAAAAATGCCTTAAAGAACCCTAAACTTACTATTTATTCTAAATAAAAATATTTTAGGCATCTCTATTCTAGAAAAAAGGGCTTAAAATAGTTTAAATAGGACCTAATCCAAAAAAGAAAAGAAAACTCTATTTAGATAGAAAAAATAAAGGCAAAAATCTAAAATTAATTAAAAAAATATTAAAATTCAGAAACATCTTTTCTAATTTGAGGTCTCCTCTAATTTTAGATGAATATATCAAGTTAACCCATTACAAAACAAGGCTTGCAAAACTTCCTAGAAAATTTTAAGAATTTTTTAAATTAAAAATTATATATGTTTTATTAGAAAAATTGTTTGGCACATTTCAACCTCTTCTTAGACTTGAACTTGTCTATATAGTTCATAAACATATTTATTAAACATTCTATATGGTCAAATTATAATAAATTCTTATTTGATTGTTCATATCCTTCAAAACTTTCTACATTATTAGGTTGATTGGTAATGTAATATTTAAGATGACGTGTTGGAATTTTGAGAATATAGTTGCATGTATAGAAATTATTTGTATCAAGTGGTGAGTGATTTAGCTTTAAGAACAAATTATATAATTCTTGACAACAATGGTTTTTACTTTCTTTTATTCATTCAAAAATCATCTACAATATTTCCGAAAATAATTGTATGCAATTATTATTTTATGCTCATGATAATTTTGCAGCTTTATTATTCTGCTCGTTAATTATTTAATTTATTTTTATATAAAATATCTTGATTATATAAAATTAAACTAAAGTACTATAGTAATTTTTACCAACATCACTGTCTTCGAAACCTGTCCTACCATTAGTGTAGGTTTTGCCTTCAACGTTTAATTTAGTTCCAACAATTCAGTGATCGTGCCAATGGATCGAGTGCTTGCAAAAGGAGAGGAAGGGGCAGCAGCCAGATTCCTCGTTGACGAGTAAAACAGTATGATAAGGAATCCGATTCTTTCCTTGATTTAGAGATGATTTGTTATTATCTTCCTAGTTTATAGGATAAATATTTGTTATTTATATATAATGATAATCAATAACCTTAATATTATTGAGGATTTCAGCCACACTTTACACAAGTTTTTAAACTTTGTTATAGTACTACCACAAATTTTGTTGGATGCATGTTACCAATTTTCGCTTCATTTTATTGTTGCCCACAATGCAATTTATTTCTACAAAATGTAATTAGACGCTCTTGATAACAAGTCAAATTGTTTAATTTAGTTAATTTAGTAAGGAAAATCTGAGAAAGATAATTTAATTGAATGGGTTCCCTGGAAACATTATGTGCTCTTGCAATCGTTCTTCGCTCTCTCAATCAGATAGAATCAGTTTTGATGAACAAGGGATATATCATTATTTTTTTGTTTGAGGGATTCTATCTACTTGTGAAGTCTTTTACTTGGAAGAAATTATACTTGCAGCATCTATAAGGCAATGAGTTTCTCTATCAGTGTTCATGTTTCTTGAAATGCTTGGCAAACCAGTGTGGCCAATTCTTTAGGACTTGAGTGTCTGGTTGGTGGTTTTTTTATGGTCTTTGGGGAGCATTAAACTATTTGCTTCAAAACTCTGATTTTTGTAGTTTCTATTGAATTGATGGAATTAATTTTGAATTCAAAGTGTTTTTTAGTTTTCTTAGGTGCATGTATAAATATTAAAGAATATTAATCATTTCAAGTCTCTTGATTTATCCCCTACACTGGTATAAATATAAATGTTCAAGTATTGTATTCAAGTCCATATAGACTTCTCATTTCTACCTTCTCCCCTACTTATTTAGGATCTAGTGAGGCTTTTGAGAAATTAAAGCATGTGTGTAAATGAAAGAGAGAAATCTCAAGAGAGAGTGGTGGACAAGTGACATCCAAGAAAAAAAAAATGGAGGTGCAAGATAATAGAATTTAACAAAAAAATTAAGGCTTTGCATCAAGAGAGAGGGAAAAAATCCAAGAGAGGCTTAGTCCAATCTAGCAACTCCTTGCACAAGAGAAGGTGTGGTACAAAGGAGATCATTTAAGAAAAGAGAAAAGAGAAATGAACTTAAAGAAAAGATGGAAAATGACCAAAGAACTTTAATGAAGAATGTGGCAGCAACCACTTGACAAGAAAAAAGGCTTCGATGAGCCATGTTTAAGTAAATAAAATTACTAAAGAAAGGAAGATTGAAGAGATGGAAATGAGATGCCATTAACAAGTTGTCGTACCTTTCGCGAGAGCACAATATCATGACGATCCTTTTCAGGCGGGTTGAGAGGTATTTGGTTGGATAAGGAGTCACCACCTATTATTATGGTTACTAGGAATCCGAACTAGTTTTTAAAAATTCTAGGTAAGGGACTGGTTACGTAAAATAAATGTATTAACACCCCTAGTATGCCTTACCTGAGGTAACCTCATTTCTAAGTTCTATCAGTCTATTATGGCGGATTTATTACAATGAACAAATTCTAGTTTTTTAGATCAAGAACTTGGTCTAAAAGATCCCGACTTAAAAATACATCAGAAGAAAGCAAACTCATTCACAACTTATATATCATGAAAAAGCTAAAGTTAGAAATCCAAAGAGATTTTATAATTATTGAAATTTTATTTTTCCCTTCGGTATTTCAAACATCCATAACTCTTGTACCATGGGACATAGATTGAAATATCCCCAATTATCGTTGAAGCTTATTTCAAACAAATTTTAATTTTAGGTACTTTTACGTCATCTTTAATAACATTTCAGATAAAAAAAAACCACTTGCATGTGTTTTTATCTTTATATCAAAAGCGAATGAGTCATATTACTCCTAATAATATGTTAGATATTAACCTCATACAGGTTTTAATCCTTATATTAAAAACGAGTACTAGATTTTACAAAAATTAATTTTTATATTTTCTGAAACATAGACCAAAATTCTTTGGAATTTTACAAATTGATTGTAAAATTTATTTATTATTTAAAAAAATTCTTTTTTATATTTTATTTTTTTAATTATTAATATTTCTTTAAGGCTTTATTTGGCAAAAAAAAACCATTTTCTTTTGGATAAAACTACCAAAATAGGTCTAAGAGCATATTTGTCAAACACACCCTTAAGCCAAAAATTGTTGTATCAAAAAGATTAAGAGTCAAACAAGGCCTTACCCATTTGACTTGAAATCTTTGGTTCAATCCTAAACCAAACCAAAAACCACTAGTTTGACCCGAAAAAAAAATCAAAACTTAAAATGAATCAAGCTTGCCAAAACACAGAAACCCAAATTTTTTTTTATCAAAATCGAGAAAAAAATAAGAAGACGAAGAACAAATGAAGAACATCAAGAACATACTATCAACATGAATCAAAATCCAAACCAGTTACTAACAATCCAAGGACAGACATGTTGGAAATTAATCACTAACCAATAATCTAGCTTCATTCATATTGATTATCCATGAATCAACATAATTTAATCAAAATGAGTTCAATTTGAAAAAACAAACCCTAGAATTAAATCCTCGATTATTGATTAATCATGTCATATCGAGATGCTAATGCAAAAATTAAAATTAAAATTGATCTAAAAGATGTAGTTAAGGCAATGTTCTTGCGAAGAACATTGCCCATAAATTTTCTAAAAAACCCACGTACTGACCATACCCAGAAAACACATTTCAAGCCCTAAAACCATGCTTTCTTGGTTCACACACATCGCACTACCATAGTTACACATACTTAAATCAAAATAGGTAAAAAAAAAAAAAAAACATCACATTCTAAAAATCATGCATGGAGTTTTAATCTCAAAAACTGACAAACTAAAATAGCAAACAAACTTGAGAATTTAGAGCTCAAAACTGATATTTTAACATTCAATAGGCCTCAACCAAAACCAAAATGCAAGAACATGTATTAGCCAGCACATAAAAGCCTTACAAATCTTACATTCATATTTGGCTTATTTCAAAACCATTTTATTTCATCAAAATCAATCTAACAAACATCATTTGAGCATTCAGGAACATTAACAACCAACTCAAAGCAAGATTTAAACAATAAAACAACATTTTTACATATTAATTGAAACCAAAACCAAAATCAATACAACACAAAAATTGCTTAGAAACATCATCAAACATGCATGAACAAGCTATAAATGTGCCTCGTGGACATCATATACAAGACTAAATAAAGGTTTTATACCTTCCAAGCTCTAATGACGGTTGTTACCTTTATGTTCTTTATTTTCCAACCTTGCTACTTTCTCTTGAAGTTGAAGAAATTCTTGTGTTAGGCTTTTGAACCTTCACACTTAGGGTTTTTTATTCAAGGTTTTCCTTCCCTTTTTTCCTTCTTTTTATTTTTTATTTCTCGATTTTCAGTGGGTATTTATAATCTTTTGTTAGGATTCTTTGGTTAATTTGCTCAACGATTGATCATGATTTATCAATACTTGACCCTATAATCAAAATGAAAGAGTTTTGAGAAGGTTTTAACAGCTAAAAGCTATGTACTTTGTTGATTTTACCATGGTAGTTTTGTAACAAACTTGATTTTGAAGTTTTTAGTGGTTTTGCTAAACTTGGAAGTCAATGAGTTGTTTTTGGCCCTTTGATCTTATGGAAAATATTTTTAGACAGTATAAGAACCCATTGAAGAGTTATCAAGTGTAAACATATAAGAAAAAAAAGTTGATTTCGCACAATCGGTGTTCCTACCTAATTTTTGACCTAGTTTTTTATAAATTTTTTAAAAAAAACAAAAATAGCAAAAAACAACAAAAACCCAAAAGAATATATGTTCTTGATATATTTGCATCGTTTTTAGCATTTTCAGCGTCGTTTCAAAAGGAATTTAAATTTTCAAAAGTTTTTTGAAAGCGTTTGACTTTTAACGCATCATTTTTAAAATCATTAATTTTTCTCATCGAGACAACGTTGATATTGCTCATTTTTTGAAAAAAAAATCAAATACAGATGTGTTTACTAAGCATTTGGAAAGAAAAAAAAAAAAGAGGATTTTTTCTCTATAAATAGAGAAGAAAGACCCTAACTCTCATCTTTTTTGGGAAGCCAAAGTCGCCGCTCTCCCTCTCAGCTACAAAACAGCCACCACATTACTCCCTTCTCCTCTCACAACCCCCATTTCCACATATCTTCCCTTCTCAGCCATTTTTCCCTCAGCCAACCGACCATAACCCCAGAAGGGATTTGCCTCTCTTCCCCTGATCATTTTCCCCATCGTCATTTCCAGCTTCACCCGACAGAGACCGGTCTCAGCACCTCCCTCTCCTGGCTGGCGCACCCCAAGCCTCCCCATCCCCACACACGGCTGGACCCGCAGACCCAGATCCACTTCCAACCAAACCCGTCAACTAAACAACCACTCCCATCTCCTCAACAGCAACGGCCAGAACAACAGCTCGAAGCGAACCCCGTCCGCGTCCACCATGACCTGCCCACCGCCAGACCTTCCATAAAAAAAAGAACAGTAAACCGAAGGGGAAGAAGACAGAAGAAAACATATCTAAAAGGGGGAGAAAAGAAAAACAAAATAAAATTGATTGTTTTTGGTGTTTTTTTGGCTTTGCAGGTGACGTTGTTTCTCACCGCTGGCAAGGAAGGGAAGAGGGGAGGAGGTCGTTACAGATCCCCCTGTTTGTTTGGATTTTCTGGCGGCGGCGCATGGGTTCACGCGCCACTAGTGGCGAGGTGCGTGGAGAAGACGCGCCACCATTGTTCCTTCAGTTCCAGAAGGCCTCCTCTGCAATTCCTGGATTTTTAGGAATTTGTGTTGTAATTTTTACATGCTTGAATATGTATTTAAATTACTACTATATTTTTTTTTAAGTTTATGTTATGTTGTAAACATGAGTAAAAATAGTGAAAAGTGGTGTGTGTGGGGTTGTTTGTTTGTTTTTTTAATGTATTTTTTTAATAATAAAAACTAAAAAGACAAAAAAAATTAAAAAAAAACTAATTAAATGTTTTAATTTGTGTTAAATTTGGTTTATATTTCAAAAAAAATACTAAAAAAAGAAATATATTTTGTTTTCTTTTACTATCTAGGGTACGTAACATATATTTTTTATATTAAAAAATAAAAAAAGGTTGTTTGTTTTGATTTTTTTCTGTTGATGTTAAATGTTATTTCTATCTAATAAGATAATGATTTTTTTATGGAGAGTTTTTTTTCTTTTTAATAAATAGGTTACTGACAAGAAATTGTCAACTTTTAAAACATATCAGTTTATTTTGGTAGGGTGAGCTAGGAGGTTAATATTTTTTCTAGCCACCACAAGTTTTTTATTCTCAAATTTCTAACAAGATTAGTATATTCAGGTTTTCTAGTAATCTTGAATCAAATACTAGGTAGTGACTCTTAATGAACAAGTAAACGAACAAAAATCATCATCGATATTGCGTAACCGTAGGAACACAGTCAAGATTGATTAAGTTGATCACTTTTGAGGTCTCGAGAGAGCAATTTCAATGCAAACATCATCAGAGACCGCTTGAAATTGACAGAGGGGTGCATAAATTTTGTTTACCAATGAGTGTGCCGATAAAAAATGATCAATGCCTATTTTAGTCAACAATAATCTATCAGGTATAAAAATAACTAATGAAATAACCACTAGATATGACATCACAACAATTTTGTTATATATATCTCAATTTTGTTAAAGGGAAATTTTTTATTTGCTCTAAATATTATGTGATCAAATTAGATAATTTATTTATTTTTATGATCCTCACTGTCAATTAAAATCTAATGGCTATAATTTAACTATATCATGATATATCATGTTAGCAATAATAAATTGAGAGAAGTCCAATCCAGAATAGTGTTTTATATATATATGTCAGGAAGTAAATAAGTAATAAAATTTCAATGAACAAAGATAAGAGTTAAACCTTTTGTTATATATATCTCAATTCATCATACAGTATTAAGTGCTACAATTTATTTTTTGAGCTTGCAACATTGAGCCATGCTCTTATTACAAAGAGATAATTAATCAAGTGAGTACAATTGACTAAAAAATTAAAGAAATTTGTTTTAACATTTATTTTTTATAAATGAAAAAATTGATTTTACAATTTATTAACACAAATTGAATGATAAATAGGCAGGAAAATTTTGATGAAGGACGATCTCTCGGTGGCATTGAAACTTTATTCTTCAACGAATGAGACATGTACTAGGCACGCAATATTGGAGTGCTTTTATGGCGCTGCATTTGCTTCTCACTCTCGAGCTCAACCAAGGTTTCAATGACAATATCCGACGCACTTGTTACAACCTCCGACCAGTTCCTGGAAAACACAGGGAAGAATGTGAAAAGAAAGACAAGATAATTTTAATTTCTGAAATCGAAATCCAACACACAGAAACTAAGAAAGTTATGGTGCTCCTTACCCTTTCAAGGAGTCGAACGTGAGCCCTACAGTATACTTAGCCTCTTCAAGTGCCCAGCGAAACCTCCGGATATCCTCCATGGGACATTTCCCATCGTTCACAACTCGAAGTTGTGAGGGCTTGATGTCACAAAAGATAGGAATAACCTTCTTCTTTGACTCCATAATAAGAGCTAGTTCATGAAGGCAAAAATATGACTCGCAATACCGAGGAGAAAACACAGTCACCCCAACCTTACATTTCCTTATTGCACTGTTGATATTATCGAACAACTTGTCTCCTGGCTTCATGTTCTTGTTGTCCAGGAAGGGGTGTAGGTTTAACCGGAAAAGGTGATCATAAAGCAAAGTAACAACCGTGCGCTTTGTGTCGATCCCTCGATGGTTAATGAACACATCACAAGGTTTGGCAATACGACTGGTAACCGCCGGCTGTATTGAGGGGTATTGACGGAGAAATTGGCGTGGGAAGTTTACAATTGAAGAGCGATGCATGATTACTGCAACGAAAAAAATAGTTGGAGATCTAGTATCCCTTCTGTGATGAGATAATGTTTCTTAATTTTGCTTTGTTTCTCGTCGTAGTTTGAATCGTGGTTGGAGGAGGGTGGGTATGATCTCCCTTATATATAGAGAGTATATAACAATTCGTGGGACCTTATAATTCATAGGGTTTTTTTAAAAAAAAAACTCCCATGGTGGTTCAATAGGACCTTATAATTCTTGGTTGACTGTTTTACTTCTTCTGATGAATTTGAAAAGTTTGAACATCAACAAATAACCGTGTGTTCGATTTGACAGATTATGAAAGCAAACAAAAACCCTTGACCATCTATAAGCTTTCAATCGGGAATTCTGTTGAACCCTTCAAATAAGTTATGATCTTAATATTTAAAATCTTTTAAGGCATATGGACGACAACTTATTCAATTATCAGCCCTATTGTCGGATTGACAAGTACGAGGGAATATTTTGAGGAAGAAAGTACTGCAAGAAAGAAATAACATATTGATTAAGACTCTCGAGGGTGTTAATTTATTTCCTTTGATTTCAAAGTAAATGCCACTATTTGTGTGCTGTTTCCTTGTATACTGTTTTCTCTAATATTATAATCACGGACACGTTGTTCTCTTTAGCCTGAGTATCCATCTACATAGTACGCCCCACTTACAAACAAAAAAAAATTAAGGGCTCCATCGTGCAAGTCCATGCATGGACCCTAACAAAATAAATCAGAGAAGCTGGTTTGGCTTGCTAGGCCCGATAGTGTCCGTGCAAGTCCATGCATGGACCCGATAGTGTCTGGCCTTTACTTTTTTTTCTAAATTTGTTTTTTTTATTTTTTTCAATTAATGATTTTTTTATGGTTTTTTCTTTAAATTTTTTTAATTTCTATTTAAATTAGTACCCCCTCTCTCTTTCATTTTGTTTGAAAAGCCTCTTTTAAATTATGATTATTTTTTTAGTTAAGCATTTAAATTTGAAAAGTTTTTTATGATTCATCTATAATTTTTTTTTATCTTTTATATGGATGAACTTTATTTTTGAAAATAAAAAATTTATTTTCAAATAATATTTCTAATATGTGCAACCTTGCATGATGTTTTTTTTTCTTTTATTTTATTCAATCAATTTAATTTGTGTCTTTATTTCTATTATATATAAAAAATTAATAAAGAAATTTATCAAATATAACCTGGTTTATTTTATCTTTCGAGATTAAAAATCTTGATCTACACTTGTCTCTTGATTTTTTAAGTTTTATTTTGAGGTATCTTTAATGACTTTTATTTATTTATTTGCACATATAATTCTTGATTAATTCGATTACATGTATGCATAAAATATTTGATTTAAACTTAGATTTTTTAAATTATGAAAATATATTTAAAAAAACTTACATATATAATATTTTATAAAAAATAAAAATATTAGACCTGCAAGGTCACATAACTAGTATAATATATATCACGATGCACTTGAAGAAACATGTTTTAAATCATTTTCTTATAGCATCTGAAATAAAAATAAATAAATAAGAAATGTTGAAATAGTCAATCAAAGGAAGTTGCTATTATTATTATTTATTTATTTATTTGTAATGAGGAAGTTGCTATTTGTCTGTACGTACGTAGGCTCCTTCCTTCTCTTGTTTTTGTTTTATTTTATTAATATTATTATTATTATTATACAATAAACATAAATAAACCAAAACACACTTTCACTGTTTGTTATTATAAAAATGTCTTGATCATAGTGGACCACATTGTTCAATGAAAAGTGTCTTTTTATTTTTCAATTTAGTCACGGAATTTTATTTTAAAAAAATTAGTCCTTTCATTTGATGTTTGTGATAATCTTAGTGTCATTGAGTTTGAGTTTTTTTATGGGGTTTGAAATGTGTCGGTATGGTTATTTTTTAAAGTGTTTTTCACTTAGAAAAACATCAAAATAATATTTATTTTATTTTTAAAAAATTATTTTTGATATCTCCACATCAAAACGATCTAGAAATATTAAAATAAATTGAAAAAAATTAAATTTTAATGCAAAGTGGGTTAAAACTCAATGTTAAACACCCCGATGTGAAGAGTGTTATTAATGTATTTAAGAAAATTAAATATTTTTTATTAAGTTTATTTTTTTTGTTTTTTAACAGATTGAATAATGCTTTAATATAGAACTGGATTTACTGATGCCAGAAAAAAATTATTTTTTTGTTTTTATAAAGTTTATTGATGCCAGAAAACAGTATACTTTGATCGGAGTCCATGTCTCAAGCATCACACCGACCATCAAAGAGTATTACGAAAATTCCGTCCGAGTTCTCCGAATTTTGGTGTCACAACCCAAGTTTCTTGACACCAATCAAGTGATTGAAATGGTCTTCAAAATCAGTCTTTGGACGATTTTTCTCCCAGGAAGAAGGTGGACAATTGCAAGGCCTCGATCAAATGTTTTGCAGCTTGGGCCTCGACCATCTTGTAAATCACGGCCAACGAATATCACATGCGATTTTCTGTGAGAGGGCTTGACAAAAAGCACTTTGCACGAAAAGCTGTTGAAATGTTGTGCGGAGTACAGAAAAGGACCAATTTGGGTCCGACCAATGCCTTAAAAAATTTCTTTTTATTTGACTATAAAAAAATATTCCCAAATTAACTTTCACAGCAGTAGTGATTGAGAATCACATTTGCGATTGATTTTCAAAGACAGGCCTTTCACATCGAAATAATTTACGAATTTTTTTTTGCTAATTCTAAGATTTAAAAATGATAGTAATCTTCACATATCTCTAGAGTAAATAGATACACCTCCCCCTCAAAGCACTAGTATTGTTGTGTCTATTGAAGCATCAAAGAACGATTCAAAAGGGAACATCAGAGTAGTTAAACCCAAGCATAAGCCAGCTCCACATGTTGATAGGAAAAATTCACTACTCAAAGTTTGACCTGGTTCCGGACTGAATAGACACATACAAACTTGGTGCAGTCACCACCAATGAAAAAGAAGTGAGAATGCAAAAATGCATTGACGAGAGAAATGAGCATTTTGGCTGCTTCAATTTGTGGGATGTAAGTTTTGCTTGTTTGGTAATGGTGGTGGTTGCGATTTCTTGTCAAATGGATAAACTAGCTAGGTGGGATTGAGAGTGGGAATCTGGACCCAGAAATGTCACAGTTCATATGGGTGTCTGGTCGTCATCATCATTGACAATTTGTCATGAAACACATCCATCACTCATCCAGCTCTGGTATGGTGGATTGTTTGCTTCATGCTTGGGAATGGCATCCACGTTACTAGAGATCTAACATTTGCTAACGTATTTTATGTTACTTTCCTGAAAAAATCAGTAAGCTTTAATTTCTTTGCTTGCTATGGGAGGGCTCATCAAACGCTGCCCTTTTTGACTGATGATCACTAGTGCTCTTGCGTAGCAACTTTGCCTCCCGTAGCAAGCAAAGAGAAGCATGCTAATTTTTCCAGGGAAGTAACATAAAAAAACGTCAGCAAATGTTTGAAGAACTAATATATTTGAACATTTACTGTTCCTGTTCTAATAGATTTTGAACTTGGGATTTGAAGAGTTGAATTTGTAATGTTCAAGCCACCAAAATGACTGTTCTGGAAAGAAGAAACAGGTATATATACCTATGACAAACCTGTAAAACAAATTAAGTAATTTCTATAAAATTAATATTTTCTTTATAACTATAACAAATGAAATTTTAATTTCTGCTTCTTGGATTAGCTGTGCTACAGCCTTTTGAGCCCAAAACTACCTAATATAACGAAGGGTGGTCAGCATGGGATCCACTGTTAAATTTGTTCCATAATAAATGAACGCCAATTATGGCCTCATCGAGATCTTGGGTGAGTGAATTTGCAGTTGAACGGCCACCGGAAAAGTACATTGTCTGTTTAACCGGGGAAGTCTTCAAATCAAAGGAGAATCATTATTCATTAGGGCCCCCTAAAGGTGGCACGTCCATCCAAAAGTTACATGCATTACTATCAAATTAAATATTTTCTAACACTTATGACAGCCATAGATCACCCAACAACATAGCTTAAGTTCATGGCCTATTAAGCACACATCATGATTGCAATCTCTTATCCAACTACAATTTGAAGGCTCATTCCTCTCCACTCAAATGCAACATCCTACATAATAAGCATTTGACCTTCAGTTATTGATATTTCATGTGTGTTTGAAATTGCAGCGTAGAGTGTTTTTTAAAATAGTGTTTTCCTTGAAAATATTTTTAGTTTATTTTTAATATTAATACATTAAAACATTAAAAAAATATAAATTTAATACTTTTAAAAAACATCCAAACACACCTTTCATGTGGCGTTGTGCTAATTGACTGTGAAGATAAAAACACCCTTTCTAGCTATAGCTAGGACTAATTATAAGTAATAGGTGATTAAGGATGTCACCCAAAGTTTGAGCATGAATATTTAATTAATTAGGGTAAATTTTGAAACCAAAATATAATTATGGGGGTATGTTTACACAACACTTGTAAGGTTTTGTATCAAATTTTAAATAAAAAGAAAAAGGAAGTCAATGCCTAACAAGCTTAGGACCAAGGATCTATTTGTAAGCTAATTTTCAAAATCAAGGATCTGCTTGCAAGTATTGTTATCATTACGGGGTTATAATCTTCAAACCTAAGGACCGATTCCGGGAAAGAAGTTCAGGACCGCATTGCGAGGACCCAAATGAATATTGTAATAATTACAGGGATTGAAGCACGGAAAAATTCTAAAAATGAGGTCTGAGTATTCCAAGTAGGGTGGTTGTTCTCCTCGGCTCAATCGCTTTTGGAAACCATTTCTAGTGAAAAAGCTCAACATCTGTCTATCAAAGCATTGCGCCTTTTAGGAAGAAAAGAAGCAACCTGGAGCCTAAAGCCCAAGGGCCACAAGAGCACTGGAGACAGCAAAAACCAAAAGAGAAACAGAGAAGCCGCAGGAGAGGGACTGCACCCATGGAAGCAGCGAGTAAAAATAAGGAAAAGCCAGCAACCTGAGAGCTATCTTCGAGCAAAACAGGAACAGCAGCACCTCTACCACACACACACACACAAAAAAGACTATCCAAAAACTGCACCCCAGATTTGATACCAAACCAACCCTTGAAAAACATTTACTCGTGATATATATATATATATATATATATATATATATATATATATATATATGGCAGTTGAAGAAGTTGCTACAGCTATTCTTTGCTGCATCCTCACTCCACATCGATCTGCCTACACTGCTGGTCACCACTTTCAAAGTCTCAGACTTTCTTTATCCATAAAATCAAACTACCACTCACCTGCCCATTCTTTCTCCACTCTTTCATCATCACCTCTCGCAGAATCAAACTTTTGGGATTCTTTGAAAAATATAATACAGTTTATACATGTGAGTTTTATTTTTACATATACATCGTTGAAATAAAACTTATTTATTTAAAATACGAAAGGAAAAAAAAATAAAGATAAATTAAAACAATCTCCTTGGAAAATCATCAAATTTTAAAACTAATTACTAATTAAAAAACGCTTACTGAAAATTAAAAAAAAAAATAGAAGAGAGGGTGCTATTTATAATTTATTTTTTTTCAAAATATTTACTTGTTGGACATAAAAAAAAATGAGAATTATAAAAGAAGATATTAATTAATTTTTTTTCATAATAATGTCGTGGAGATATGAAAAATAAAAAAATACATGGGAATTTTTTGAGTCTGTTAATGCCTGTTTGGTAGTGTGGTTGTGGTTATTTTTTGTAAATATTTTTTATTTTAAAATACATCAAAATAATATTTTTTATTTTAAAAAAATTATATTTAAAATCAGTGTACCAAAACGATCCAAAATATTAAAAAAATTAATTTTTTTACAAAAAAAGATTAAAACCGAAGAATTTACAAAGAAAAACCAAAACTTAAAATAAAAACAAAGGCAAACCATGAAAAGCTAGGAAACAATATTGCTCGATAATTTTATTTAAAAAATATCATAAATTTTTAAAATATATTAAAATGTGTGTTTTTCAAATCTTCAAAAGAAAATTCTGAAAAAAAAATTAATTAAAAAAAAAACTAAACACCTAGCTTATTAAAAGATAAAGGCCTTACTCTTGGGCTTACAAAGCTACGTTAACACACTTTATGTTTTTTCTATTTTTTTTTCTTTTGTCTAAAAGATAAATGATATTGTTGTATTGTGACTAAATGATAAATGTCTCTCTTTTTTTTCTTTTCTCTTTTTTGATAAGTTTGTGTCTCATTTCTTTAATTTAAAGACTGAAATTTTAAATCAAAACTTAATTTTAATTTGTTTTGGATTGACCATGAATTTTGTGTGTTTTACATTTTGGTTCTTTTACTTTAGTTTTTTTCTTTCTAATTCAATTAAAAACTTTATCTGGATCATACATAAAAGATAATGAAAAAAAAAGTGAAGAACAAAAAAAAAAGCTGTTTTTTTATGGTTGTGGAGGTAATTCTTTCATTCTTGTGCAGTTGTTTGTCAGTTAATGTGGTAAAGATCAGATCTGAGAAGAGAGTGTCTGTCGGTATTTCACGAGGGACCCGAGTTCAAATGGGACCCACATTCTTGAAACCGGTAAAAAAAACTCCCTCTCACAGTCTCACACCACAAGCCAAGCATCTGTCTGTTCCTCCCTCAAAAATCTTGCCATGTGATTTTAGCTCCCATCCAAGTCTTGCTTGTATTCTAGTAGTGCTTTATATGCAAGAATCCAAACATGAAGCTATGTAACGACAAATCCAACTGTAAAATCAGCCACCCTTAGTTTTAACACCCTTTTTTGACACATTCCTCCCTCGCTCTCCCTCCATCTCTCTCTCTTGCTAAGATTATTTCTAATAATGGATTCGAGAACTTTTCTTGATCATGCTCTCTTTCAACTCACACCCACTAGAACCAGGTACGTTAGTATTCAACACCCAAATGCATAAACACTGCAACTAATGCTCCTCAAATGTTTTTCTTTATGTGTTTGTTAATGGGGGTTTCTTTTTTTTTTTCTTGTTGCATGAAGGTGTGATCTGGTGATTTATGCTGGTGGTGTGAATGAGAGATTGGCATCTGGGCTTTTAGAACCATTCCTTCAACACTTAAAAACTGCTAAAGATCAGATATCAAAAGGAGGGTATTCCATTTCTCTTCGTCCTCTGTCTCCTAATGCCTTCTGGTTCACTAAAGCCACTCTCCAAAGGTAATTACTTGCACATCAGAATGTTGTTATTTCTTGTTTATTACTACTGCGTAATCTGATTATGTGGCAAATATTTTGTTGCATTGAGGTATGGTCCTAGTAATTGATGTAGTGTTAGTCGCGGAAAAAATTAACTGGCATAAAAATTATGTGACAAACATCTTCCCCTGTAAATCTTGCTCAATTTGACGAGATTTGGCTGGCAACTTATAGTAGAGATTGTGAGGGATCTTTTTTTTTATCCTGGTTTTTCTAGTCGTAGAAAAGCTTGATCTTTTAGTTGGTCGGTGGCTAGTAGATTCGAGGTTTGAGATTAGTGTTTGAGTCAAATGTTGTGGTTTATTTCTCATTATTAATCAAGATCACTGTTTTGGAATTTGGAGTGGCTATCATGATTGGATAGGTTGAAAGTTGATAAGTTAGTACAGATCAAAGTTGACATGAAGTATTTCAATCTTGAACTGGATTTTGAAGGCTTACGTGATCCAAACACCTGTGAATTTGGTCATCTTTTTATTTGCCTGAAAAAGGCTATTAGCCATAGTTCACTGTCCCTGAGTTTGGGATCTAAATTATGACAAATTGGTGGCTTTAAAACTGTAATCTCTTAACGTTGACCTTATAGCTGGTTACTGTTTGTGCATTTGTCACTTTATGATTTGTTTCTGTCATTGCAGATTTGTGAGGTTTGTCAGCTCACCAGAAGTTCTTGAGAGATTTGTGACAATAGAGACAGAAATAGAGCAGATTGAGAGTTCAGTTCAATCAAATTTGCTATTAAATGGAGATGCAGAAGGTATGCCTGGCGCTATATTTTTTGTTCAATGTAATAGTATGGATTACTTACCTTGCTCATGGTTAAAGCTCAATCTTAGGACTTTTGGTTACATCTCATTTAGCTGTTGATATAAAATCTGAATTTGCTTTTTGTTGGTGGTTCATTTGGAAAGTAGGGTTGCACATAACTTGTAATTGTCATGACAAGTTCTCTGTGATTATAAGACATCACATTTACTGAACTAACCTGGATTTGAGAAAAATCTTTCAGGTGCTGCTGGGAATTACCACAAGTCAACTGTCTCATCTAAGGTATGCCACTTAGTTGAAACTCCATGTATATGACCTTGTTTGTTTGTTTTTTTCCCAAATCCTCAAATCATAATTCTACCTGTATTTGATGCCTTGGTTTTTTAGTCCAAAGGAAATCAAAATGGAAGCAGTGATGGTGTACAAGAAGAAAATTCCAAGTACTATTTAATTTTACAAAGAACCATATCTGATGATATAATATACTTGATTGAGATGCCATCAAATTATTATGCATTGACTATTCAACCGGTCTTGAACAGGGTTCATCTTCAACGTGCTTTGGAAACTAGGAAAGCTGTTCTTCACAAAGAGCAAGCAATGGCATATGCCCGTGCCTTGGTCACTGGATTTGAACCAGACTTTATAAATGATCTTATCTGCTTTGCTGATGCTTTTGGAGCTTCACGTTTAAGGTACACAACTTATATAAGACAAAATCAATGGCCACTCAGCAGATTTGTTGTCCGTAATGACCTTTTTCTTTCTTTATGGTGTCATCGGGCAACACATAGTGGAATGCCCACACACCCATTTGGAACCCCTTCCCAACTAGTTTAACTGGTCATTGACGAATGACATTGTAAATGAATACATTTAATCATCTTTATTTATGGTCACTTTGTATTTCAAGAAAACAATCTAGTTTTATGATGTTTCTCTTATCTTCAAGATTCTGGATGTTATTTTTTTGGCCTGAACAACTTGTGGTTGAATTACCAAAAGTCAACCTCATTATATTCAAAACCTGCTCCCTGCTTTAAATTTTAGTCAAGGTTTAAAACCTATATCTGATTTCACTTAGGGAAGCATGCATAAATTTCATGGAACTATGCAAGAAGAAGAATCAAGATCGGCTTTGGATGGATGAAATAGCAGCAATGCAGGCATCTCAGCTGGAATTGCCTTATCTGGGAACTTCTGGTATTGTACTTTCTGGTGAGGAAAATTACCCTGGTCAAATTGGTGGTCTCTCTGGTGGGAAGCAGAATAGTTCAATGGATGCATCAGACTCGGCTACAAGTCCTGGAAGTTTAGAACAAAACCCAGGTATGATTTAGTCATTCATGACATGAACCTGTGGTGGTTTATATTAATCTCTCTCTGCAAGAGCATTTAGGTGTAAGTGCCATCAAATGTGCCTTGCCATTATTGTTGCCACAATCACATGCAATTTAGGAAGTAAATGGTGATCATTATTCCTGAATTATCTGTGCCCCTTTTATAGCTGATGAAAATAAGTAGAGAACTAGCAATAGTTTAAGGTCTATTGTACTATTGGCCAATCTTTGAAGTAGGTGAATGTCTTTACAGATAGTGGTTTTCCACCATCAGCTCAGATGCAATCAACTGATGGGAAAGCTCATATGCCAATGCCATGGCCAAACCATCATCCTCAGTTCATGCACAATTTTCAAGGTCCTGGATTTCAACAAATGCCCCCATATCAAGGCTACCTTTTTCCTGGTATGCGGGTTGGGTCTCCATATTTTCCAGGGAACATGCAATGGCCTCCAAATGTTGATGATTCTAGCCTTGGTCGAGATTGGGAACCTGATGATCGTGAAAATCATAAATCATCCTCCAGGAGCAAGAAGAAGTCTTCTCATCGAAAAGAACGGCAAGCTTCTAGTCAAGATCAATCCACTGAGCCCAGTGATTCCAGCTCAGAGACTGAATCAGATGAACATCTGCAAAGTGACACAAAGAGGTCTTTGGTGGATAAGATGCACAGGAAAAGGCATGGGAAGAAGTCCTCAAGAAAGGTTGTCATTCGCAACATCAATTACATTACTTCAATGAAGGATGGAGAAAAGGGCAGCATATCTGACTGCACATCTGATGAGGATGAATTTATTGATGGAGAATCTCTCAAGCAGCAAGTACAGGAAGCTGTTGGTTCGTTGGAGAGACGGCATAAATCAACCTCTCGGCAACACAAGAAATCACAGCGCAACACTATAGATGGTTCAAATGATGCTATTGATCAGGAAGGCAAGAATATAATGGCAAATAATCTTGATGGAGAAAAAGGAAAGGACCACTGGGGTGCCTTTCAGAGCCTTCTCATGCAAGAAAGAGAGCCGAACTCTTTTGGAATTGAACCTGATCCTCCACAGATTCAGAGAGATGACATTACAGCTAAGAGCTATGAGGAGGGAAGGTCATTGGAGTTTAACCTGGGATCTGAGGGAATAAGGAAGCAGCGAGCATTATCAGATGATTCATTCATCGCAACAAAGAGGGAGTCTGCTAATGAAGGTGAATCTCGTATTGAAAACTTTGAAGCTGGTGCAAATGCCCGCCCAATGATAAAGAAAAGGGATAGCACATATGAGAAGTTGTTATTTTCTCAAAGAGCTGGAGAATCGGGGAACTATCCTATCATTGCTGATTACTCCACTGAATCTCCAATACCCAAAAGTAAAAAAGAAGGGGATTGGTTTATTAGCAGCCAACTGGACAGGTCAGTAAACATGGATGATCACAGAGACCATAAAGCATTCAGTTGTGATTATGATTCATCATTAACTGGTGAGCATTTCCAAAATGAGAAAAATAAGAAAGATGTATTAGTGGATGACTCATTCATGATCCAAGCTCGACCTTTAGTAGATGATCAGTCTGATTCACTATTACGGACAGACATAAGCATTGCTCCAGATGTAGTTGAAGCTACTCAATATGAGAATGGTAGAACAGAGATTTCGCTTGATAAATCTAAGGTATTTGATGTCCATGAACCAGATGACCTTTACATGGTGCTTGGGCGGGATTCAGCTGCTGAGCATGCTCTATCATCTTGGACTCCAGAAATGGATTATGAAACAAATGCTGTTCAGGATAAGCTTCCTTCTAACAGTATGGACACCAATGGCAAAAAAAGTGGAAATCCTGGTAAAAAAGTTGCTGGTAAAGAAGCCAGGTCAAAAGTTCCTAATGGATCTCTTGGTAGGAGCAAATCTGACATCATGTCAAGGACGAAGAAACCAACTTCAGCAAGCAGAACCACACTTCTGAAGAGCAAATCTGAGAAGGTATTGAACAAGAATTTAAGCTAGCATTAAAGCATTTCTCTTTTGTTTCATTCCCTTAATGGAAACTGGAGCAAGAGAAACCATACAAGAGTTTCATTGTATCTGAAATTGTTAGATGCTGTCGGTTAAACAAAATTTCCTTACTTGATTGTTCACTTTACCATTGCTTAACCTCCCTTTTTTGGTTGACACTTAATATTACCACTTGAAAACAGGAAGAAGAAAACAGGAAGAGAATGGAGGAATTATCAATTGAACGTCAGAAGAGAATTGCAGAAAGGAGTTCTGGTGGCAGTGGTCCAGCGACATCTAAGAGAATCCCTGCAGGGAAAGTACCTACTGCTATTTCTATAAAGAATGAGAAGCCTAAAACCCAATCTCCAAGCCAAGATACGAAGAAACCAGTCTTTAGGAGTTCCACTATTGATCGCCTTGCTACTGCTCGGGCAACCCCAAAGTTGCCATCAACTGCATCAAAAGCTGCCCAACCCAAAAAGGCAACCTTGAAGGCAAATGTTTTATCACAAAAGGCTGCTGGTGCTGGAAATACTAGTCCAAACACGGTCAAGTCTGACATCAACCGAAAGAAGGATGGAACAATAGCCACAGCAGAGAAGCCTGTGGATTTAATACCGACACAAGCATCTCAATCTGCAGAAGGAATTAATGATTTCAAAGATATCAAGGAGTTGCAGAGTGTTTCTTCCGCAAAAAATAAGGCAGGAAATATGATTTCAGGAGATAGCTTAGATGATAAAGGCTGCAATGGTGATTCTCTCCACAAAGACTCATCTGCAGGTGACGAGGGATTCTCTAAAGTAGCTCCAGTTGTTTGTGAATACATAGAAACACCTGGTGATCATGGTGAGTACACATCTGAAACAACAATACATCATGTGCCAGAGTCACCAAATAAGGCTCTGAACCTATGCGCTGTCAATATCAGAGAAAATGGTGGATTCAGTGAAATTTTGGAGTTACCTGAAAAATCTGAAATAGAAATATCGACCCCACCACCTGATGAAATAAACCCAGAACCAATCCACTCCAGGAAGAAATGGAACAGTGATGAGAACTCTCCTAAAGCTGCAAAAGGTTTTAGAAAGCTTCTTTTGTTTGGAAGGAAAGGCCGAGCCACTGCTGCAAACTGATCCCACAGGACAAGTGGTTGGACTTGTGAACAAGTGTTGGATGATGCAGCATATCTGTTGAGTTAAACCAGGGGAGGGTACAGCCACCCCCTCCCAAAAACAACAGAAGCGAGACCAGGAATTAGCTCTCATACATAATAAGGCCTTTGGTGTTGCTGCCATACGAGTATATTTTGTAATTTATCAGGTTTGAGAATTGCTAGGTTGAGGGTGTAAAGAGTTATTCTTTTATTTGGTGTGTGTTTTGGGTCTGCATATCATACAGGAAATAGTTTTTCAAACTCTTGTAATATTCATTCAAATTTCTGCTTGTATGTAAAACCCAGAACTCCTTGATGCTGCTTGAGTATTTGTTGCAAAGCCTTCATTTTTTTTTTCTCGAGGACTAGTTACTTTCCATGAGGCATTGTTCTTTACCTTGGTAGTTATTAATCTTGAACAACTAGTCTTTGGAGAGTTGTAAGCACAAGATTACTTAAGCAAGTTTGTTTGTTGATGGCCACTCAAAGCATGAATACCATTCTTTGCTTTACAGGGGACCGGCGGTTGATTTAGCCGTCGAGACAATATGAAATTTGTTGGGACTTGAGAGCAATGCCACCCCAAGTCCCTCTCTATTTGAAAGAACAAAAAATAACAATAATAAAAAAATAATAATAATAACAATTTGGGGTAGGCTTTACTTTACGGAAGCATCAGATTCAGATCTCTTTTAATTTCTCGTCAATTCATTCCTTCACCGACAATCAGTCGCATCAAGCTGGGTATTTTTAAGATATATTTTTAATAATAGTATATTAAAATAATTTAAAATTAAAAAATTTAAATTTAAAAAAACACGATTATAACGCGCTCCCGAAAATCGCTTAAGCTGCCAAATACTTTATTACAATGTACAAAAAACAGAAATTCTTTATCAACATGCAATTCCCAAAACACCCTTGCATCTAACTTTACGATTGGCAGGTGACATACCCATTTTCAATGAACTGAATTGGGTATACTGTCTATTTCTTTATAGGTTTTTTATTTTTTTCATTTTTGTAATGGCTCTAGTTTCCCTGTTCCTTCTATGCTTGCACAGGTGGTCTTTTTGCATATTTAGAGAAAGAGGGACAGAGGGAGGCAGGGAAGAAGCTAGAGAGAAATAAAGAGAAAGCAGCAAGATCTGTGAAGAGGGTAGTAAAGTTGCTTTGCAATGGCTTCGAAGCTACTGTTGATTACTGTCTTTATCTTCGATCTCATAGCATTTGGCTTGGCTGTTGCAGCTGAGCAGAGAAGAAGCACTGTAAGTATATGTTTATAGTCCCTTCTTTAACTTCCTTGGTTATGTGTACCAAGTTTGGGCAATCTTTTGTTTTTTTCGTGGTTTCTGGTTTTCTTGAAGACATAAATGTGAGGTTTTGGGGTTTTGCTAGAGGGGTCTGTTGGTTTTCAAGAAAAACGAAATAATAAGAGAGAGAAGTACTAAATCTGAAGAATTGTGAAGAAAATGAAGAAATACTGAATCTTTATTGACTATGAACCAACTGACATGAATTTTCAGTTTCTTATCTGAAAATGTTTAATACGTTTACTTGAGCAAGAATAAGTTCTGTTATTTTTGTTACTTAAGCTGTGCATTTTGTTAATGGTATGGCTGTGAGCGACACCATATCCTTTTTTGTTTCTTTTCTCTCGGATTTTCTTGGAAATCATATGGCTAGGGGTATTGGTAGTGTTTTTGGGATTCATACTAGCAGATCTAGATGCAATAATATTTTTGACTTGATGAAGCAAAATCTTCAATGTTGAATTGGTATTGAAAGTATATTAGCAATCAAATTACCAGATCTGTTTATATGAATAGTGTTTTGGACTTTTTAGTAATGCAAACAGCAAATCACTTCCTTTCTCCCCACATATATCCATGACACTACTAGAAACAAACTGAAGCTTGAATGAGATGGGAAGGAAAAAGAAAATTTTCCAGGCAGATTTTGTTTGCAAAATTTATTTATAACCTGGAGCATATTTAGAACCTTTTCTCAAAGTGTCTGTGGGATAATATTCTGGTATCTATTTCACCCTGTTATTGATCGACACTTACCGGCTACCAATTTCACAAGGAGAGAGAAGGATCTAGATTGATTCTTACATTTCACCCAGTACACATAACTTCCCTGGCCATCACATAGTTTAGTTGCTAATAGCTGTACTTGTCTAAGTTGAGGAGAGGTGGGTTTTCCTTTTCTGGGGCCCTTGATGATGTAATTCTAGTTCCAAAAATCAAGTTTCTTCACTTTCTTTACCTTTGCCAACCTTTTGCCAGCAGTTAGATTAAACAATGAGTCATTATAGACAACCTGGAGATTGAACATTAAAAAATTATATCTTGAAAGTCAATATGTAGCTCTTGAATAGGTTTTAATACTGCTTGGTGGTGCGATCTATATGAGAACTGCTCAAAATGCTCCCCAAGATTGTAACATGTCTGGTAGACCTCTTATTATAACAATCACCTATTGGCAGCTGAGTGGTTGATTTGTAGTGACACAACAAATTTACAATATCTTGTTTTGCAGGCCACTGTCCGACCAGATTCTGAAAAAGATTACAGTTACTGCATCTATGATTCAGACATTGCATCTGGCTATGGTGTTGGCGCATTTTTGTTCCTATTGGCTAGCCAAGTCCTTATTATGTTTGCCAGTAAATGTTTCTGCTGTGGCAAGCCTTTGAGTCCTGGAGGTTCAAGGGCTTGTGCAGTTATCCTGTTTATAGTCTGCTGGTAGGTGATGCTAATCCAAAGCTGAACTATGAAAAGTATCCATTATGGAACATAGATGCTGCTAACCTTTATCCATAACCATGTTTTTGTGAGCAAGCTAAAATTAGTAGGTCTATTTCTTTCAATGTATCTTATAGAACCCATGTTATCTTTTTCTGAACTTTTCCAATTGTCCTCTCCAGGGTGTTTTTCTTCATTGCTGAAATATGCTTGTTTGCGGGTTCAATAAGGAATGCCTACCACACCAAGTACAAGAATTTTTTCGGTGAAAACCTGGATTGCCCATCATTGAGGAAAGGAGTTTTTGCAGCAGGAGCTGCTTTTACTTTGTTCACTGCCATAGTTTCCGAGTTCTACTATGTTTGCTATTCCAGGGCCAGTGACAGCTTCCATCCATACAGTGGAGACGTTGGTGTGGGTATGGGAACCTACAAGTGAGCTGGGTAAATCTGATGTAACCATAGATCTCTACATCAATTTGCCTCCTCCATGGCCTCATTTTTAGACTACATTAAGGGTTCAATTCAGTTTGTGATAGTTTGTATCTTAGATCATATTCATGATTTTTTTCCTTCTTTCAACATGATGTGAATTTTTTTGTTTTTCCCATTCCTATCAATAATAGAAGACTCCAGTTTGTGTATCTACGTAGCGCATAAAGAATTGGTGATGTAACCTTGTTGAACAAGAAACAATTTAATAATAGAAGACTCCAGTTTGTGTATCTAAGTAGTGAAGGATCATCCCCTTGCAGAAAATAGAAGTTCTATATGAAACAATTCAATTTCGTTTGTCGACGAATTTTTAGTTCATCCTCACAAATCCAATCATTTTTTTTATCACACAGCACTATTTATTTTTATGTTTTAAAAATATTTTTGAAAAAAATTAAAAAAATTTTATTTTTTTTACTTTAAATTAATATTTTTTTTGTGTTTTCAGATCATGTGCAGATATCAAAAATGATTTTTAAAAAATAAAAAAAATATTATTTTGATGTATTTCTGAGTAAAATACACTTTGAAAAATAACCACACTCAAACGAGTTCATATGAGTGAACTATTCAAAAACACTCCACAATTAAAAAAAAAACAATAAATCATTATTTCTTTTATAAAAGAGCAAAACCAAGAAATCATTAGTATCAAATCTCTTTTTGTTAAACTTTAATTTTAATAATTAAACACATAAATTAATTCTTTAAATCATAAAATATATCAATTTTATAAACATATATTTAAAATTAATATTTATCATAAATTAAATATATTTTATATTATTAGAATTATTATTATAAAATATATCAAGTTAAGAAATTTAATAATATGTAATATAATAATATAAAACCTTTATAAAATTTATTTTTAATTATTTATAAGAGATGAGGAAGGAGAAACTTGTAAATCGGCAAGCACAACAACTTGAACTCTTTTAACACTTTTTTTATATATATAGAAACTCTCTCTCTCTTCCAGCAGTTGTTGTCAATGACCCTATAAATTTATAAAAATTAAATTCTTGGATAAATAATAAAAGTAAATCAAATTGGGTTAGAAATAATGACATCAAACCTGTAAGGATTGGGTTGGCTTCTGAATCCATTTTAAAACACCGGAAAAAAAGATCAATGGTACAAAAACACAGAATCAAACCGATAAACTCTCCCCCTCCTCTTTTTTGTCCTTTCGTTGTGCTCCCCTACCGTATCTAAACCAAAATCAAAAACCTGAAAGGATTCTATCGGATCGATTGCTCATTCACAAGGAAATAAATTGGTTAGTTGTATCCTAAACCCAAGAATTTTATGATTTTTCCTTTGATATTCTCAATTAACCTTAGATCTTTGTGTTTAATCAATTGTGTTTCAAAACCGCTAATTTTATTTCGAATATTTTGATGTTTGTCAAGCCCCAAAGAGAAACCTAGCTGATTTGATTGATTTCATTGCTTGAGAGAGGTGGGTGGGGATTGCAATGGCATCAACACTTGTGTTCATGGCGATCTTTGCCATTGATTTCATTGCTTTTGTCCTTGCCCTTGCAGCTGAACATATGAGAAGTACTGTAAGTATTGCTTCTTACCTCTTCATTCCACTCCTTGCAATGATGTTGTCTTGTCTATTATGAGCCAAATTGGAGATCAGGACAGCATTTAACTTGACCCTTTATAAATTGTTTTTTTTTTTTGATGAGAAATAATTAATACATCTAGGGCAAAACCCAAACTGTTTCAGAACCCATTTAACAGCGAACAAAATGAGATTTTCTCTGAAATACTTTTGTATATGATTGCTCTAACAACAACTGAATGTTTAATAATTAAAACCCAGAAGATACTAATTGCATTATAATTTATTTTTTTCTGTTTTCAGGCCAAGGCTGCTACTGACAGTGACTCAAGCTATAGCTACTGCGTCTACAGCTCAGACATTGCAACAAAGTTGGGAGCTATTGCATTTGTTTTACTTTTGGCAAGTCAAGTTTTCTCAATGGGTGCTAGCTCCTACTTTCGAAAGGGTATGAACTATGGAGGTAGTAGGACATCTGCTGTCATCCCGTCCATAATAAGCTGGTAAGTAAGTGATCATAACAAGTCAAGTTATCAGAATCTTTTAATCCTATCTTTAAAGTGGTTAATAGATTTTAATTATGAGTGCAATAATGTTTCCATGCTACTATTGGTACTTAAAAAAAAAGATTATGCAACATGGTATGATAAATCAGGATTACATTCTGCATTGCTGAGGCATGCTTACTGGGTGGTGCAATCAAGAATGCTCAACACACCAAATACAGGACCATATCAGGCACTGATGGGCTTCGTTGCCAGACCTTAAGCGCGGGAGTTTTTGAGGCAGGAGCAGCCTTCATATTGATCACCAGCATAGTTTCCAAGATGAGCTATGTCTGCCTTTTCAACTCCGATGGAGGATTTGAGACAGGCAGTAGCAGCAGCTGTGAATTGGGAACCTACACTTCACTTAATCAAGGTGATCAACATGATTAAATCCTGACTGGTTTAAATCGTTGAGGAATGCAAAACACCAAATAAGAAACTCTATTAGCAACATTGATTCCTGATAATGTGCAATACTATTATTGTTCTTAGAAATTATAGTCCTTCTGATTATTGTAGTCTTTTGTAACTATAAATACATAATAGAATGCAGACGACTTAATTATAAATCTAACCTCTTTATTCAAGGATTCTACTTGTTAAGAAAAAACCTGTGTGATCTTTTACATTGTTTGCTTCCTCTCGGATTGAGATCCTCTCTCACCCCCAATATCTCTCCTCTTTAAACACTTGCCACGATTTATACGAGTGATCCCTGAACATCGTGAATTTCTTTTATGCTATCCTGATAGGCCGAAAACATAGCTTTATTCAATGCGGCAGCCCCCTTTTGAACAAAAGCCTTCTCGTTACAAAGAACACAGGGTTGTATCTCTTGGCTGATCACCGATTACTAAGAAGAATAGGAATTTGTTTCTAAGATTTGTTTCTCCCTTGCCATTTACATGGATTTGCATAAAGAAAGAAAGTGACCTTATCATCTTATAATGAAAAGAATTCTGAGTTAAATCTCAATCGTTCAATTGATTTTAAAAGGTTCCATTTCAATCAAAAAAGATCTTAAGAGTTACATCGAGCAAGCATCATGTGTATATGTTGGAAGATAAAATACGAGGATCCCAATCTAACTAATATTTTGATGCTCTTAAAAAATCTCAAAGGCAAGGAAGTAAATGGCAAGTTTAGCAAAGCAGGATCTCCAATTGGGTTTTCAATTAAGGCCAGCCCAGTTAGTCATGGTCCATGGTGCAGCAACTAAAGCCCGAGCCATGGGTTTACAGTCACTGAACCACTACCCAGTTCACAGCCTGAGCGGGCTATAATTGTAGGGCACAAACAGCCATCTTAATGCTGTCCCCTTCAAAAAAAACACCCCGCTTGTCTACCCTTCTTATCGGACCATTAAAAAAAAAACCATCCCTCTCAGAATAGAACATACAGAAAGGTTATAATGCGATGAAGGGGTTTTTTTTGTTTTTTTTTTTAAGAAAAAGGGAATACTAAAATCTTGAGTGGAAAGCATGTTATATCACTGTCACACCCGCACATTTCCTTCCATTTCCTGTCTGTATAAACAAGGAGTCCATTCCAAGCTTAGCACAGGCCGTGGGGAATCAAGCCACGTGGTGTGTTCCTCTTTGTCAAACTCAAATCTAATCTGCTTCTATGTACATGAGTTGTATAATCTTTCATAATATTATTATTAATCATGTATTCTGTATCTGATTCACGCTGTAAGCAAAGCACAGCACGTTTAGGTAATCAGCAGGAGCCTTCCTTCCTATATCAAATCTTGCCAGCAAGAGAAGCTGAACATTTAGATGTTTTAGATGCTGAATTCGACTATTTAATTTTGTTGGTTTGGCTAATTAATTGGAATTGATTTAAAATATTACGTATTCTGCACTAAATACAATCAATACTACTGCACTAAATACCTCTGTAAAGCAGTGGCCTACGTCTCATTTGTGAAGATACAAGCAGAGGACAGTGTGACTTCTCTTGTACCAAGGGGGATGTAACTCAGTTGCTCAATCATGCGAAGAATATATTCTGACCTAAAGAAAAATAAAAGTCGAATTGGAAAAATAAAAAATAAAAGCTGGAATCATGGCCACGATGCAAAAATGGTATTGATAATTAAGAAAACACTAAGATGGCTCGATGTTTTAATGTGGACTCACACACAATTTTCTTTTTCATTATTTTTTCGGTTATTTAATTATTTTTTTAATTTTATCTTTACAAATTTAGTTAGTTGAAGGTTAGGGTTGGTGATTTATCTCTGTAAGCTTTTCAAGGGTTTCTCATGGCCTTTCAAAAACTTCCATCATTAAATTTATTCTTAATTTGAAAAAATTCAATTTAATTTTCTTGATTAGATATAATTAAAACTTTGAGGATGAAATACAACAATTGAACAAATCTCTAGGCTGCTGTTTTCCACTATAGTTGTGGCGAGGTTTTAGCATCTCAAGTACCTTGATTTTTTTTTCATTTTTAGTCCTTATTTTACAAGGTTTTTATAGTTTGGTTCATAACTTTTTTTTCTTCACGTTTTGGTCCATGAGCTTAAGAGAGAAGGAGAAAAGAGAGAGAATTGCTGAAAATGATGGAAAAAAAAGAGATTGTTAACGAAAAGAGTGTCATTGAGATATTTTTTTAGCTTTATATTGCCTGAAAAAGATAAATCGAGGTTGGGGAGAGATTTTTTTTTTCAATTTGAATTTTGTTTTTCAACTAATTTGGGGTTTTTAGCTTAGGATATTTGTAAAGTCCTTGCTAAACTCTTCATGAAATATTAAAAATTTTAACCCGGAAATAAAATGAGTTAAATTAAAATTGAGGGAATAAAAACTTAATATCAAGGGCAAAATTGAAATGAAATGATAAGAGGAGAAATCAATTAGAAAATTATGGGGACAAATTGAGAATTAAATGAAAAGGTGGGGTTAATGTGTAATTAGTCAAACAATTGACTATTAAAAACTCTCTCCCTCCCTCTTTAATGGCTAGCAAGAAGTAAAAAGAAAAGAAGAAAGAAAAAAAACAAAATTGAAGAAAATTCTTATGGAAAACCCATTAGAAAACCAACAAAATTGAAGAGGGATTGTGAATCACCACCCTTAAATACTTTATTAAGAGGGAGAAGTGATGGAAAGGAAAAGAAACCAAGAGGGGTTGTCATGGCTAGGAGGGAAAAAAAAGGAGGCATTTGAAAAATCTAAATAGGCTAAGATTCAAATACTAGATTAGCGTTCAATAAGGTGTTCTAAATCCAATTTAGCAATTTCATACGAAACTAATAACAATTGAGGTAAAAATTTTAGAATTAATGTTATGGTTCATGGTATAAATTTTGGGGAAATATAAATTGATGATAAATTCACTAATTGGGTTAGGATAACTTGTAATGGTTGTTAAATTAGTGAAAATCAATGAAGAAAGCATGGTAATCCGAAAGGCATTTATGGTCGGCCAAGGGGTGCTAATTGATTTACGATGGAAATATGTTTACTTAAGTGAATTTTAATTTATCAATCCATAATTTTGTGTGCGATGATTTATTTAAGGAATTAGCTTCTTGATAATGAGATTAGTGTTCGGTAATGAGCGAAGGAACTACCTTCCTGGTAAAGGGACTAGTGTCCGATGATGAGTAAAAGAGATAGTTTCTCAGAAACAAAACTAATGCCCTATAATTGGTAGAGGAACTAATTAACCAGTGAGGAAACTAATGCCCGCTAATTGGTAAAGGAACTAATTAACCAGTGAGGAAACTAGCATCCGAAAAATGGACAGGAAGACTTAATTGCCCAATGATGAGTTATCTCCCAGATACGGAGGGTGAAAATAAATACCCAGATGAGTGAGCGAATACCTGAAAATGGATAGGTAGCTCAGGATTGAGGGTGATTATAATTCATATTAAATTAATTCAGATTAATTGGTTTGTAAAAGAAATCATTGATAGTGATATAATATAGTTGCAATGAAAGTAAAATTTAAGGTTGTTTATTTTGTTTAGTTTAGTTTATTAAGTAACTTCATCATATTTATATTTAAGTAAATTATAGGTATTTCACAGCTTTGAACATATTAATAGATATATAGGATTTCTTTTGTTAAAATTAATGATGATGTAATTTATGTTTCTTCTGTAATGTCTACTTGGTATGTAAGAAATGAGAATTCTTATTTGTCTACTGAACTATTTTAATTAGAATATGTTAATCAACTTTTATGATTTACAACTCTCTTTTTTGACAGAATTATGAATGTATATAATTAACTCATGATGCTTTATGATAATTTGTATATCTGTTTATATATTTATGTGATAAATAAATTACAATAATGGAAGTGTTGGAATGTAGGATTAAATGTTATTTTAATTCCATTGATATTAGAATGTCTAGGATGATTGGATGATTTTTAAGTTGTGTTTGATAATTGTTAAATTGAGAATAAGTTCTAGTCGATAACTTGGGATCTTCTAGCATAAAGGAGACTCTGCTGGAATTTCGTTAGATTTTTATAGTTACAAATGTATAATTAAAAAAAATCACCAAACAAATGGATTAATCATAATGAATTTTTGTATAAATGGTGTGTGAAAATTAAGGTTGTTACAATATTAGTTTCTTGAAGTTATATGAGTGCTTTTTTTAGTTATTTTTGGGTTAAAAAAAAATTGGCTAAATTTTTAATCATCTTTTTCGTGATCAGAATCAAGACTTGTAGATGACATATCGTCTACTTTTAAAAAAAAATACGGGGTGGATGTCGACCGCCTGCTTTGAAAAAAAATAGCACACAACCTACACGTCAGACTTGTTTTCTTTATATTTAATTTAATGAGTTGATCCAAATCGATTCAATATATTACTACATCGGTATTTACAAAAAACAATATTGTTTTGAAAAAATTTTAGTTAAGCCATGCTTTTTATCAATATTATATGCTATATTCAGACTTGTCAGGTCATATCTAATCAATTCCTTATAATATAGTTTGAAACTCGGGTTAAAAAGGATTTGGATCATAAGGTATAAAAAATAATTAACATAGTTGGGTACTTGGGTTTTTTATGACACTTATGGACAGTTCCTGCAACAACTGCAACAATATATAAAACTTGTATTACTTTTATATTTTTTAATATACTTGCAATAAAATTATTTAAATTTTTTTAATTAAAATTCAAATTTAAAATAAAGAATATTTCAGCAATACTGAATGCACGCTCTTAATACAGTAAGATGAGATTGTATAGTATCTCGTCTCCGAGACCCTTAGAGAGGATTGAGGAGCAGTATTGCAGGGCAGATACCATATTCATGCACTTGTAGGGCAGATATAGCGAAAGCCACCGGTGTAGATCCTAATCCTTAAAAGTTTCAAGCATGTACTTTCTGAATTATTTATTTATTTATTTATTTGTAACCCGGGGTGTCCAGGCCAGTTTACGTGCACCACAACTAATCCCCGAGCTCACTAAACATCCTGCAAGCCCAATGAGCATGTAAGGCACCGCGAGGGTGACAGGCGTGCACAGTAAGGCTTGAACCCTGGTGCAGAGAAAGGGAACAAGTCCCTTCCACCACTGGGCCACAACCTCAAGTGCAAGTACTTTCTGAATTATTAACACGAAAACAAGGCTTCCATTTCAAACCTTGAAAAATTCATAATCCATCGAGTTTCTTCTCAATTTCTCTGATTGCATGCATCTCCTAGAAGGATTTTTTTTTGGACAAAATCATTGGGAAGCTTGAATAATCGAATTAAGAAAAAATAAAAAGAAAAGGGATTTGCTTCCCCTGTGGTCTCAAGTTTGAGTCCTGTGGTTACTAATATGATAGCCACTGGAGGCTTACATGGTCATTAACTTCAGGGCCTGTGAGATTAGTCGAAGTACGCAAAAGCTAAACCGAACACCCATATTAATAAAAAAATATAAAAAAAATAATGTGGTAACGATTTTGTCGTTAGTAGATAATATTCATGTTTTTTTTTATATATAACCCGGGGTGTCCGGACCAGCTTATGCGCACCACGACTAGTCCTCGGACCTACTGAACATCCTGCAAGCCTAGTAGGCAGGTAAGGCACCGCGGGGGTGACAGGCGTGCACATAGAGGATCAAACCCAGGTGCTAAGGCAAGGAATTCCTCACCAAGACCACTACGCCAAACCCTCAAGTGCTAATATTCAGCACATAGATAATATTCATGTTGATAGCTTTACAAGTTGCTGTTTTTAAAACAATTAAATTGCGAAATTACAGGCACTAAAAATTTATTGGCAAAGAAAAATTCATTTCCAGATTTTAACTACTGATCAAGGGTCTTTTTTATATTACTTATAAAATATTATTTTTTACTTTTGCTTTTAAGTAACAATTAGCAAAAATTTATTATCCTAATATATTTTTTAACTTAAATTAGAAGCATATTTGATAAAATAAAATAACTTAAGACAACTTTTTTGTGAAAAATAGGTGGTACAAGTCAAAACTAAATTAAGTTTTAAATTCATCATCCTAAAAAATTAATTATAAAAATCATACTAAATAAAGCCCAAATACATGAAAACTTTTATGTATGAAAGTCTTATCATACTTTTTGAAAGTTTATTATTAACCGCAAGAGATAGAGGTTGTGTAACTCATTCTCTGTTTTTTCTTTTTCACTTTTATATTTTGGTGTTGTTTAATAGTGTGGTAGATATTTTATTTTAAAATATTTTTTACTTAGAAATATATTAAATTAATGTTTTTTATTTTAAAACTTATTTTTTATATTAACATATCAAAATAATTCAAAAATATTATAAAAATTTAATTATAAACAAAAAAACTAAGATTTTAGATAATTAATATTTTAACCAAATACTCTCTTGATACAATAAGATGGGATTGTATAATATATAGTCTCCAAGACCCCTAGAGAAGATTGAGGAGCAGTATTGTAGGGCAGATATTATATTCATGCACTTGGCAAGTACACGTTCGAGTGTCTGGGAACGTAGTGCAAATCGTGTTTTTTTAAAATTTAATCTTTTTTAAATGTAATTTTTTTGTGTTTTCAGATCGTTTTAATGTACTGATGTTAAAAATAATTTTTAAAAAATAAAAAAAATTATTTTAATATATTTTTAGATAAAAAATATTTTAAATTATTATTGTGATAAGCATTATCACAATCTCAAACAGAAAGTATACAATTTTCAGTGTTCTGAGCCAGAACGACTTGGAGTTTAAAAAACACAAGCTCAAAGAATTTGGCCCCTTTTGCCTTTGGCTGCTAAGCCAGAAACTGGATTACTTTACCATATCATTTTTTTTTTCTTGTCCCCCCCCCCCCCCCCCCCCTCTTCTTCGTATCTATGCATGACTGTGATCAAATCAGAAAAGATTGGCAAATATATCTATACATGTCTTGATGTGTTTCAGAAGATGCTACGTTGTCTACTTCTTTGAAAAACTATATAATTATTGATATTCATGACCCCATTTTTATACTTGATTTGATGTTCATGTGGGGCAACAAGCGTTTCCAGCCCAAGAATAAAAATTGAGAGCAAACAGCAAAATCCAGTAGTCGAAATCATATTATTATGCACCGCTAGTTGTTTCCTGCTTGAAGGGAAGGTGACACTTGTAAATGTGTGGCGGGCAAAATTTATCACGTTGTAACAAATTATTATACATGGAAAGTAGTGTATAATTCCATCATTATCATAATTAAATATACAAGGTTGGTGACCTTTTTTGAAGGAAAAATTAAAGGAAACAAAAAAACTGTTTTTTTATTAATATGAACGTCTTGATCAGTTTGTGTGTATCTTAATAATTTCATGCTCTGAAGTTAACGACCATGTAAGTCTTCAATGACCGAAATTAAAACCATAAAAAAAACAATTTTTTTAATCTAAAATTTTTATCACTGGCCACCTGCCTTCTCTCTTTGTATTATCTGGAGTCGTGCTAGCCATTTATCATTTTTCTACCATATGATTGTTCAAAGAATAAATCTTATCAGAGATTCATTGAAAGGGAAAGTGCTTGTTTCGTTGGAGAAGGTGGAAGAAAGGGTATATTTTCTTTTGTTTAAATAATAATAATATCAATGGAACCTAAACATGTTTAGTTGGTTTCCGGTTCCATTATTGTTTTTTTTATTTTTTTTGTTTTGGTGACGGGGTGGGGGGAGCTTGTGGTATTATTTTGAGAACATGCATGATTTTTAATAATGTAGGTTGTTAATTAGGTTTAAAAATCACCATCCCTTCTTTAAAGAAAATGCTTACAATGATGAATTAATATTTTAATTTATGTGATTCTACAAATGAAAAATAAATAAATAAATAAAGAGCTTATAGTTAAATTGACAAGCACGCACACTCTCAGTTTCTTTTTTAAGAAATCAATCCAAGTCTTTTCTTTATAACTAAAAAGAGAGAGAAAAGAAAAACCTTACACAGCAAAAAAAGACGTTTGCAGTGTGCAATTTTAAAGAGAAGTTTGCAACGAAGATGTGTCGGTTGCAAACGTTTTAAACCGCTTGTTCGTTTGGCATGCTTGCAGCTACACGCATGTGATTGGATTATTTGAAGTAAATTTCAAATAAATTATATAACAAGTTTCTAAAATAATTAAATATTAAAATAATTTTTAACATCCAATTTAACAAATAGAGCTTTAATATATATATATATATATATATATATATATATATATTCAAAGATAAAATTCCAAGCTTTTTCAAAGAAACAAAATACAATTTAAGTTAAAACATAAGAATTCAAGCAGCACAAGCAAGTATTGCATAGGCGGAGAAAAAAAAGGTCAATAAGGTTGGTAGATTCCTAGATGTTAGAATGAGTAAAAAAATTAAAAAATTAATTAAATTAAAAAAATTAAACTATAAAAATAACGGATTAAACCGATTATAAATTATTATTATTATTATACAATTGTCCAAGTCTCTCTTGAGTAATTTTATAGCAAAGAATAAATTGTGACATCATTAATTGTTTCTAAGGCCCATTTTAAGAAAATAGAGAATTACAATTAAAATAATATTTGAAATTGTGGTAGCGGTTGTTTTTCAACATGTTTTTCGCTTTGAAATTCATCAAAATAATATTTTTTTTATTTTTAAATTTTATTTTTAACATCAACATAAACAATCTAAAAACATAAAAAGATTAATTTGAAGTAAAAATAATTTTAAAAATTTTAAAAGCTCTTTTTAACCATAAAAAACAAATACTTCCTTAAAAAAAATCCTAAATGCAAGTATTTTATCACTTTTAATGAATTTCAGTATATCATGAATTTTATATTCTTATGTTTTTTTTAAAAAAAAATATCATAAAATAACTAATATAATATCTGTAATTAGTAATTACTCTACTTGCATACCGTAAAACTTTTCATCTCTCATTAACTAGTGCACATGCATATTATAAAACTTTTCATTAACTCTCATTAACTAGTGCACATGCATATTGGAACTTTGGAAGAAACATCACATGTTAACACGATTTCTTTATTACAGTCCTCAATTATGCATATTCTAAAAAATAAAATAAAAATAAATTAGACTTTTCTACACATTATTTTTGAAAGAAACCAATGATTTTAGATTTTATAGCCCAATGAAAAAGTAGCTCAATAATATAAATTATATATTGAAATTTTATCTTAACAGTTTAAGTTATTGAATTGAGATGATTTTTTGATATGATATCATAGCCTTGATAACCAAGTGGTCACGAGTTCGAATCTCACTATCCCTATTTATTTGATAAAAATTAAGTACTATATAATATAGATCTGTGCAAATTTCAAGTTTAAAAAGAAATATATTAAAGAATAATATAAATTATATTCTAGAATTTTATCCAATCATTTAAGTTATTGAATTGAGATTATTTTTTGATATATTTAATTAAAATTATTTTAAATTTAATTAGAATAATTTCAGAGATAATAAAGAACGATAAAATTACAAATAACATGATATATTTTTTACCATCAAAGTACAAACCTACAGGAGGCGTGGGATTGGACATCAAGGGAAGTTCCTAATAGCACGTGACTAGGTATGAGTACAATAAACACAAATAAAATCATTTCTTTTTTTAAAAAAAAAAAGAAAAGAGGTGAGGGGACAGTAAAACCATGTCCTTCATTGACTTTTTCTGATCTCTATCTCTCTCAGAGGATCATGCTTTTCCAGTTCTCTACGCGTTGATCTTTATCACAATCAAATCTTTCAGCCTATAGCCTAACATTTAGGGTTAGACTCTGTTGTCTATGTACTTGCACTCGCCCTTCTTCTCTTTTTAATGTGTTCTAGCTATAACATGTATGCCCTGCCAAGCTTCTCTGTAAACTTACAGCAAGGTTATGCTGTTTTAATAATGCAGTGTTCCTTTAATAATGCAGTGTTACTAATTCATCTCTGTTATGAGTTTGAATTTTTTTATAATTATTAAAAATTTATATTATTATTAATTTTAAAATTTATAAAATTAGTTAATATATACGTAAATTAACCCGGATAATTATGTTAATAAATAAATAAATAAATAATACGGTGTAGCTCAACTGGTAAGGTTCTGGATTTACTTTCTAAATATCACTAATTTAAGTGTTACAAATTTTAGAGCCACTAGAAGTTTACCTAGTTGTTAATTTCATAGCCACGAAAGATTAGTCGAGATACACATATATAAATAAAAAATTTATTTTAAAGAATTCCTAGTTAATAAACTCTTACAAATTCAAAAAGTCATGTGTATGTGTTTATGAGCATGCTAAGTTATTATACTATCAATTTTACTCTACTTGCAATATATTATTATGCTCATATAAAAATTGAACCAAACAATTTTATTGGAACTTTTTCCCAGCAAGATCATACATTGTTTAATTAGTGCTCTCTATAATTAGATAGCTAGCTTGGATCC
Organism: Populus simonii; assembly: GCA_007827005.2. NCBI lineage: Eukaryota > Viridiplantae > Streptophyta > Magnoliopsida > Malpighiales > Salicaceae > Populus > Populus simonii. Next base: position 43,807,019 of record CM017464.2, on the reverse strand, counting down.
TGACCCTTCATCTATCTTGGAATTTGGATCAAATAAAATCTGTGAAAATACTGTGGTGTCATTTGAAATTATATTCCAGTTAAAAATATTTTTTATTTAAAAATATATTAAAATAATATTTTTTTATTTTTTAAAAAATATTTTTAATATCAGCACATTAAAATTAAAATAATCTAAAAATATTAAAAAAATATTAATTTAAAATAAAAAAATAAAAAAAAATTAAATTTTTTAAAAACGCTTTTAAAACGCAAAAATAAACAAAGAAAGTGTTATAAATAATGGTTTTTAAATATTTATTTTTAAAAAAATATATATTATTTTTTATTTTTTATATTATTTTTATATTGATTTAAAATTAATTTTTTAAAATTAAAAAAAATATTATTTTGTTATATTTCATTGTAAAAAATATTTTAAAAAGCAACAAATATCATATTTTAAATATATTTTTTATTTTTTAAAATTTAATTTTAATATCATTGTATTAAAATAATTAAAAAATAATAATTTTAATTTTTTAAAAAAATAATCACACCGCACTACCGCAGAGAAAAAGGGCAGAACATCCTAGATGGCAGGGGATAACAAGCCTAAGCCTTGGCTTGGGATGTCATTGTCAGCTTCCCTTAATTACCAAAGTAAAGGGCTTGACAGCATGCGCGTGTCCTGAGAGCACAGTAGGTAGTAGACTTGCTCAGCATCACGTGTTCCTACTTCCTAGTATGTCCTGTTTTGTTCAGTGGGCCTCAATGCGATCCACCAACCAGCAGATCAAGCCCAACTACTTATCCACCCTCAGGATCTTATCAAGCCCACTATCCATGTCCTTTTCAATTTGTGCAGCAGTTCTTGGCTATCCCATTTGTGTGTTAGGGTGTTTGGTTCCATGGTTAAACTTGAGTTTTAAAAAGTAATTATTTTATTTTGTATTTTTTGTAATTTTTTATATATTAATATTAAAAATAAATTTTAAAAAATAAAAAATATATATTATTTTAATATATTAAAAAAAAACAATTTATATCACTATCTCAGGATGAGGAGCCTATCCCGTTGCATTTCTCCTGCCATATTGTAGCCATAGCTGATACAAAGGAATTCACCCCGTGCTAAAAGAAAAATGTCCTCGTTCTTAATTCTAGGAATTCAAATCTTACCGGGTGATATAAAACATGTTCTTTTCCTTGATTTTCTAGGTTAAAATCTTAATATTAATATTTTTAAAAATATAATTTATTAAAAATTTTAAAATGCAGAAAATCAACGTGAAGGATATACTTTTAAAATCGTTAGAAAACAAAATTTAGTTTCCTAAAATGGTATGAAAATATTCATTATTATTAAATTAAAAAAATAGCCACAACCACCAACCAACCAACCATTCTATTGATAAAATGATTTGGTAGATATCATTCAAGAGAGTGCATAATCTTACATAAAAAAGGCATATTTTGAAGAAAAGTAGTAGATTTAAAGATTCTACCCTCTTTAGCTAAAATGGAAAGTAAAATCATTATAGCTCACTCATGTTTTTCCATTCATCACTATGGTATTTTTTTTGTCATTCCAAAAAAAAAAAATTTTCTTTGAATTATAGATATTTTTTATCTTTTTACACGCGAATTAGTATATTTGTTTATAGGTATTATCAACTCTCTTATGTATTAATAAATAGTTAAATAACCAAAAAGCTTCTGGAGCGAGAAAAAAAAAACATTATCTAGTGGTATTTTTTCCTTTTCTATTTTTTCTATACATTAAAAATACACACATGCCCTTAGAACTAGAGAAATGAACACATGGAATCAAGGTTAATAGGGTATTTTTGCCTCGAGTATGTTGTTAATTATTGGTTTGATCAAGGAAAAAAACATCATTCAACAATATTTAACATTTTTTAATTGGAAAAGTTGTTGGCGCACAGAGGACACTGTACACTTTAGGTGACGCGTGTGACGTGGTGGTTTAAAATATACTTTCTCCTTCTCATTTTATTTGTTATCATCTCCTCTTCCTTTCTAGGTGATGCGTGCCAGCTTACAATGACCGGATTATCATTGGTTGACCTTTCTTCTTCCTTTTCCCCTTTTATTTCTTTCTTCTACCCTAAAAAATGAGATATGGTCCTCTTTATTATTGGTATTTCATATTTATTCCTTTTGGTTTTGATTTTTTTTCTTTGTTTTTGTTAAACTTTTCTTTTGTTTTTAGTTTAATTCTTCAATTATAATTTGTAATATATAATGTTTTTTTGATTTGATCATTCTTCTTTTGATTTCTTAATTTCTTCTTTAGCCCTTTTATCAAAGTTTTTATGATTTTTAATTTCATAATTTAAATCACGTTTATGGTTTTTGTTTTTTCAATATTAAAAGCAATAGTGATAATAATAATATCGGTAACAACAACAACAACAACAACACCACCACCACCACTAATAGTAATAATAATAAAGGGGTATAACTCAATTGGTCAGACCCTGAGTTTGCTCCCAAGAAGTCACCAGTTCGAATATCATAAACTTCAGGGTCGCTGGAGGCTTACATGGTTGTTAACTTTTTAAGATCTTGAGGGATTAGCCGAGGTGTGCGTAAGCTGACCCGGACACCCACTGTTAACAAAATAATAATACTAATGTTAATAATAGTGGTAACAACAATAGTTTATTATAATAGTAACGGTAGCAGTAATGATAACAATAGTTTATTATAATAGTAACAGTAGTGATAATGATAAATAATAATGATGATAATGCTGTTGTTGCTGCTACTAACAACAACAACAACAATCATAGTGGTAGTAGTAGCAAGAGTAACGATGTTACTACTACTACTAATAATAGTTATGTTAATGATAATAATAGAAATAATAATAATTTATGGTTTTTAATTTTATTCATTAAATTTTATTTATGGGTTTTTTTTCCAACAATAACAATAATAAAAAGAAGAAGAAGAATAGCAATAATAGTTGTGATTTTACATGTTCTAGTACTGTCAATTTTGGTACATGGAGGTTTGGCTTTGGATGGTCACAGCTACAATTGGTACTGCCAATGCTGTGGTAATGGACAACCATACTACTATAATCATTTTTGTCATTAAATTTCCATGCTCACTAGTCCAAGGAGCAAACTTGGCTCTTTGTTACCTAGTTATGATGCTAAACCTTACCAGCACATTGTGGAATTGTTTTGCAAGGTGCTATCAAAGTTTTATTTATTTTTATGATAAAAATAATAATTTAATTTTAATTTTAACAAAGTATTTTTTTAATACAACTCATCATTCTCTCATTGATATAAATTATCTCTAAAAAAAATATGTTTTTTTTTGTTTTTTTATGTTATTCATTTCATAAAAATAAAAAACAATCACTATCAATTAAAAAAATCATCTTGGATTCTTTAAAATAAAAATAAAAAAGGTACATGTCTAGTCTAAACTTTTTTTTTAATCTCCCATGTAAATCAACATGAAGCTACATGACCTAACTCTTATTTAATATGACTTTCAAATTAAATAGTGTGAGCATTAAACTAATATGACTCTATTGATATAACCAAAACCTGGTCTGACTAAAAAAATTATAGACGTTGTTGTTGGTTTTTTTTTTTAAATATTAACATAACCATGCTCTAGGTGAACCTGAGTATTAAAATGTGGCTCAATTGACTTGATCAATTGGACAAAAATTCAATTTTTTTTTTTAAAAATAAAACAACTTTGATCCAATGTTTTTTTTTATAAAAAAACACTAGGTCAACAATATTTTAGATGGATCCGGGTCAAATTTATCCAATCCATGACCTAAGTCTTAGCCCTTATCAAGTTCAATAACATTCTCTGGAATCTATTTTTTTTAATTAAACAAAACAATCTAAAATACAAGAGGAAGAGTCTTAATTCAAATTTAAAATAAAAAATTTAACATAAACTTTTATAAAATCAAGAATGAAGAGGAAAATACAAATATTAATTCTTAATAAATGCAATATTAATAGATTAAATAAAAAAATAGTTTAAGGACAGAAAAAACAGTGTCAGGAGAGGAATTCAACAATTGTTTTATTTTTAATTTAATTGTACTGTTAGGGGTGTGAGTGGTTGTATTTTCCGTTATTGTTTTATCTATTTATTATTGATATTATTTCTTTTTTGCTAAATAACAGTTCTATTTAAGAATATGATGACAAAGCTTTATTTATTTTTTATTTTTTTGAATAAAAATGCACTTTTATAGTAAAGTAACTACCATCACCTTTGTTGCCTAAATTAACACAATAAAATTACAAGCAGCATATTGATAATTTGGTTTTTATATATATATATATATATATATATATATATATATATATAAAAGTAAACAAACCCTTTTTTTTAAAAAAAAAACTAAAACCAATCCACAACCGGTACAAACCAACCGGTTCCGGTTGGATTATTTTATATTAAAAATAAAAAAACTATAATTTTTTGGGATTATTTTTGTAATTTCTAATAGATTTGGTTTCGGTTTGGTTTTTTTTCGGTTTGGGTTCGGTTCGATTATTTTGGTTTCAGGCTTGTAAAACCGAAACTAAACAAAACTGATCGATTTTTAAAAAATTCTAATTGGTTTAATCAATTTTTTTTTAATAATTTGGTTTTTTCAATTATTTTTTCTAATTTTTTAAATTTAATTGGTTTTTCAATTTTTTCCTCACAAATACTTCCACTCTCATCCCAAATAAAAGAAATTCCAAACTCACCCTTCCAATGCGTCTATTTGGCACTGTAACGTAAAATGTTTTCTTGGAATATTTTTATTTAAAAATATATTAAAATAAAAATTTTAAATTTATATTATTAGTATATCAAAAATACTAATTTAATTTTCTTTTAATTAAAATACAAAACGCATAAAAAAACAGAATTTATCGCGCTCCTGAACACTAATGTCTAAAAACACAAAACGAACTCAAAAACACGCACAGAAAAGGGCATCCACCAACGGTGGCACATCTCCTCCCACCACACCACACCACACCACACCACACAGGGCTCTCTTTTCTCTCTTACCGGACCTCCGATCCTCCCTCACATTGTCATCCGTCGTCATTCCACATAACATCAGCATTCACAACGCCCCCCAACAAACCCAGTGAAAACCGTTTTTGTTTTTCCTGGTTGGAAACCCATTTCACTAGGGGCATTTCCATTTCCATTTGTATTTCTATTTCTATGAAAATATGAAATGAAATGAAATGCCCCCCTCCCTTTCCCTTAACACTATCTCAATTCTCAACAATGACCCCTCCACAACCCCTCAAAAAATGAGCAGAAACGACACCATTACTGACAAAAACGACAACAGTAACGGTGAAGAACAACTAGTTGAAGAAAAAGAAGAAGATGAACATTTCTACGAGTCATTGGATCGCATTGCTTCCTCTTCTTGTTCTTGCTCCACTTCCAACTCCGACTCCGATCCTGATCCGACCCGTTCCAATTCCCCTCGTCTTCTTGCCAGTAATTATCATGTTTGGATCTCTCAACCCGAATCCATTTCCGAACGCCGCCAACGCCTTCTTCTCCAGATGGGTCTCAGCTCCGACCCATCTCTTTCTCGCTCCAAACCCGAAACAGCCCACAACGGAGATTTTTATTTTAACCGCTCCCTGTCATCGGATCGTTTGATCGGAGAGAAACTGCATGGTCTGTGTCCAAGTGATTCCACTGCTATCGCCCGATCGAAATCAGAAAGTGGCGGTTCGGTAGATCATGACAATGATGATGATGAATTTAATTCGTGTTACTCTTCCTCTGTTTATTGTTCGCCTTCTTCCATTTTTTTGCAAGATTCAATTAATGTAAATAGTAATGATAGTAATTATAGCTGTAGTGATAATAATATTAATAACAACAGGCACAGCAATAATGGGCTTTTTGTTGCTGGTTGCGGTAAAAAATGCAAAAGCAAAAATGGGTCTTCTCCGAAAGAGGGCAGTGTTAGTGTTGATGTTGTTTCGCCTAATAAGCCGCCTTCGGGGAAACAACATTGTAGGAAAATGGAAGTGAATCGATCAGATTCTGCGAATTCTAATGGGGATTTGAATGGCAGTTTGTCAGTTGGGAGTTCGGTGGAGTTTGCGGAGGAGTTGGAATGTAATGGGGCAGATACCGATGGGGCAGTGGTGGACGAGGGAGGTTCGCGGGTTTGTACTATTAAGAATCTTGATAATGGGAAAGAGTTTGTTGTTAATGAGATAAGAGAAGATGGGATGTGGAATAAGCTGAAGGAAGTTGGGACTGGGAGGCAATTGACTATGGAGGAGTTTGAAATGTCTGTTGGGCATTCGCCGATCGTGCAAGAATTGATGAGGAGGCAAATCGTGGAGGACGGGACGAGAGAAAATCTCGATGCCGATGCTAATGGAGGGATTGGAGGAGGTGTTTCAAAGTTTAAAAAGAAGGGCAGTTGGTTTAGGAGTATAAAGAGCGTGGCGAATAGTGTGACAGGCAATAAGGAGAGGAGAAGTAGTGATGAGAGGGATACTGGATCGGAGAAGGGAGGGAGGAGGTCAAGTTCTGCTACGGATGATAGCCAGGATGTGTCATTTCACGGGCCAGAGAGAGTGAGGGTAAGGCAATATGGGAGGCCGTCTAAAGAGTTGAGTGCACTTTATAAGAGCCAGGAGATACAGGCTCATAATGGGTCGATTTGGAGTATTAAGTTCAGTTTGGACGGGAGGTATCTAGCAAGTGCAGGTGAGGATTGTGTCATTAACATTTGGCAGGTTGTGGAGTCGGAGAGGAAAGGAGAATTATTGATGGAGAAACCATATGATGGGGGCTTGAATTTGTTGTTGATGGCAAATGGATATCCAGAACCTAATTTGTTGTCACCACTTGTGGATACCCATCAGGAGAAGAAGAGGAGAGGGAGGTCATCTATAAGCAGAAAATCTTTGAGCCTGGACCATATCATCATGCCAGAGACTGTGTTTGCTCTCACGGATAAACCCATTTGTTCATTCGAAGGGCATCTTGATGACGTGCTCGACCTTTCATGGTCCAAGTCTCAGGTTAGTTAATTTACAACTCTGTTATTCTTTCTTATTAATTTTGTTCTAAAAGCAACACACATTCATCAATCATAATTAAGGTCCAAGTCTCAGGTCAGTTATATGCATCTGTTATAGTTGATTGACGTTTTGAAATTCTCTCCCTTTAGCCATTACCATCCGGCTATGAACTTTTCTTGCTCTTTAATGTGGAATGCAGTGCAAATGCAAAACTGATTTAGTTATTTACACGCCATCTTGTTATGATGTGGTTCAAGTAATTCTTCTCTTAATTGCTTTCAGCAATTTAAAAGTTTCCATACTCAAGCAGCATTACACGGGACGTTCTTTTCTTTCCAATTTCTTTTTCACTTTCAGGTCTTCTTTTAAGGAGAGTTTTTCGACTCCTGTCTTGATAGAAGGTTCAACCAGATAGAGTTTTAACACTTGCCAGTGTGGAATTTATGCCAGTTCTTTTGCTTTATGTATATCTTAGTTCAGTTTCTCAATATTTCATTGTTGGTTACGTGGACAGTTTAGAGTGCAAAAGAAACTACTATTGTCTAGTATCTGAGAGATTATTAAGTTCTTCCAGTTTAGCGCTCCCCTGCTCACATAAAAGTGGGATCCATAGGTAGTTCGCATAGCTTTCCACTTATGACCACCCTCAAATCATAGGATCTGAAATGTCTAGCAATGAAATTTCACAAGGAATGACTATTGGGGCCGTTTGGAATTGCGTTCCAAACAACATTTCTAAAAAAACTGATTATTTTTGCTTAAAATTAGTTTTTTTTTTGGATTGTTTTGATATGATGATATCAAAAATGTTTTTTTTAAAATAATTTTTTTTTGATGCATTTCCGAGCAAAAAACACTTTGAAAAGCAACCGCTACCACACTCTCAAACACCTCAAATCCTTTGGTATTGTTTCTGTCACCATGGTGTTTTTTAAAAGTTAGATGAATGGCAACTGAGTGGGAATTTGTGATATTTTGGCTATGTTTAGAAGGACCTCTACCTTTTTCTCTACAGTAGAAATTCATGAATTTTGGGCAGCTTTTCAAGTTGGAAAAGTTCTGAAGATTCCTTGCCTTCAGATTCTGCTTATTCTGATCTCATCTCATTCTTTCAACTTAGTTTTAGTTTTATGACTAGTTACATGACCCGCGCGATGCCGTGGGTTTTTTTTTTTAATAAAAATTATAAAAAAAAAACTAAAATTTTAAAGTATTAGGTTTTTCTGCAAAACTATACTCAAGAGTCTTGGATTAGGCTGCAACGCTTGACCTAAAAATAATATTTATAATATTAATAATAACATTAAACTTGCATGACCCAAGTTTAAGTGAGTCTAACTGCAACACCGGACCCAAGAATATTGGATGTGGGTCTGGCTATAAGGTCGTATTATAAAAGTGTGATAATTAAATAGATTAATTAAAAAGAAAAAACAAAGAAAAAAACCAACATGAAGAAAAAAACTAATGAAAAAAAAGAAAAAAAATCTGAATTGATTGGGTTAACCTTTTAAATCAGGTTAACCCGTAAAACCTATGATTCGGGTCATGAAAGTTTGATAACTAAATAGAAAAAAAAAATTGACGGGTTTACCCAGAATTAACTGGGTTAACCCATCAAACCAAGTTAACTCGTCAAGCTTAGGATACGTGTCATGAAAGTCTGATAATTAAATAGAAAAAAATTTAACATTAACAAACTAAACTAAATGAAAAAAATTAATTAAAAAGAAAAAAAAATCCAGGTTAACTCGTCAAACCAGGTTAACCCATCAAACTCGGGATTTGTATCATGAAAATCTGATAATTAAATAAAAAAATTTAACATTAACAAACTAAATCAAACAAAAATAATTCATTAAAAAAACAAAAAAAAATTAAAAACAAAAAAAAAGTTCTATAATATAATATAATATAACAATTATAATAATATAATATATTAATAAGTGAAAGGCGTGGGGCAGCTACAGTAGTTTCCCCACGCCTTTTAGAGTATTACTTAATATTGACAACTTTTATCTGTTGGCATGTTCCTTTTCTTTTCTTTCTTTCTTTTTTGTTGTCGAGATTTCATGAACTTCTGCATGGCTACAAGAGGATTGCTATGGTTTGTTCTCTAAAGCAGTGATGCTATCACAGATTTTGTTGTCTGTTTATATTTTAATGAGTTATAACAGACTTATTGATCATAAGCAGTATCTTAAACATATTTTGGAAGTGTACAAAAGTTGATATTCAACTATGAATTAAGTTTATTTAACATTTTGCTGTGAAGATTTTGAGAGGGAGGGAGATGATGAGTTCTAGGTTTTAACCTCATCTGGATGGTGTTTCAGAAGCCCTGGGGAGGCTTGTTGCCATTTAAGTTTACTTAGCTCTACCGTGAACTGAGATGTGTGCACAAATGTCTTTGTTAAGAATCATGAACCACTAGTTTTTTCTTGCCTATCCTAACGAAATTCATTTTTTTTTCTTTTCCCAGCACCTGCTTTCTTCTTCTATGGACAAAACTGTACGCCTATGGCACTTGTCTAGCAATACTTGTTTGAAAATCTTTTCTCACAGTGATTATGGTAAGTATGTTGTGCCATACCTTTTTATGCTTATTCTTTGCTTTGCCTATAACTTTGCAACCTACTACTTAAAAAGCTACTGTTACAATTGTCCCCTTTTTCAATAGAAGATCTCATCTGTGATAAGCATGGAAGACAGGAGTTCACACTTAACTGCATTTTCAAAACCCTATTTCACTGGTTCAATGACGTTCTAGATTTTCTTAACATTTAATGTGACTTTTTGTAGATTGGCTTAACATTTTCTTTTATGAGATGGTCAAAACTAGGAAAGATCTTTTTCCTCCTTTCCTTGAACTTTGCTAATTGCATTATTTTATGGATTTCCATGATGCAGTAACATGCATCCAGTTTAATCCTGTTGATGATAGATACTTCATTAGTGGGTCCTTAGATGCAAAGGTTCGCATTTGGAGTATTCCTGATCGTCAAGTTGTTGATTGGAATGATCTGCATGAGATAGTCACTGCGGCTTGCTATACCCCAGATGGTCAGGTAGGCCACGTTTTGTCTTCTGTATATAACATTCAAGGTTTCAAGGTTTTTGCTTAACATTTTTTTTTATGGTTTTCTAAAGGGTGCACTTGTTGGTTCGTACAAGGGAAGCTGCTGTTTATACAATACATGTGGTACAAGTTGATTCTTACCCACCATTCTCAAATTTCACCCACTCACTGACTACTAATTATTCTTTTGTTATTTGTCTTTTCTTCTCAGAGAATAAGTTGCAACAAAAATGTCAAATTAATCTGCAAAATAAGAAGAAGAAAGCTCATCTAAAAAAAATCACTGGATTCCAGGTAATTTGGTGGCTCTAGTATGATGTTCAACTCCAGAGATAACATGTTTGGTTTAGCTTTGAAAAATACTTGAATCCATTTCCTGCTACATTTGTTTTTTGCACAAGGAACAACCTGCTGTGCATTTTTTGCACTAGTACCTTTTATGGTGCTTTCAGTCCTCTGATCAGTTTTATTAAACAGTTTGCTCCAGGAAGTTCATCAGAAGTGATCGTCACGTCAGCTGATTCTCGAATTCGAGTTATTGATGGTGTTGATCTGGTTTACAAGTTCAAAGGTAAGAATGTTGGCTTATCATTTCTTTTCTGATCTTATCTGGCCACGTTGTAATGAAATCATGCATGAAAAAAATTATTTTCTAACCTGACTAGGATGATTAAGTTAATAATACCAAAGCAATTAGGTAGCAAAAATACTTTGAGCCAAGAATTTTTGGCTCTGTGAAATAGTAAACCCCAGTCCATCTGGTCTTTGTTTCAATGATTTAGAAAAAAGCTAGCATTGAATACAACTTTGCACATCATGCCTATCAGTGTGACTTAAAGCAATGCTGCCAGTTCTTTTCCACGCATCAGTGTTGAAATAAAAGTTCTCCCAGGTCTAAACCTCATGGAGACCTTAACAAACTTCCCAATCTCTGTTTTGGGGCATGCCTTGATGCACTGTGGTCTCAGTTTGCCTTAAGATTAACTTTGCACAATTATGCATATTTGTTTTTTGAAAAACTTTATTGACAATATTTACTTTTATGGAATATTAATTTGTCATTAAGCATTTCTTCATTTGCCAATATTTTCCTTGGTTTCGTTAGTAACATATATTGGTAGTGTAAATATATTCTTTTACATTTATACTTAATTTTGTTTATTTGATATAATACCTAGTTACATGCTTAGCATGTGTGTAAAAATCCATAAGGCTTATGCCTTGCGAGGGGTAAAATACCTCATTCTACTCTTGCCTTTTAAAATGTTATCCTAAAGAACTGAATCCTACAATTTCTCCCGCCTTTTGAAGTGAGATATACAGAAATTGGATGTAAAATTAAGAGGACGTAAATCATGTTAATTTAATTCTCCATGATAGCAGCCTTTTCTTTTCCTTTCCTGCTTATCCAATAGCTAGTGACATATAGGAGTCAGGCTTTTTTATGCTGTTAAAATATTTGAAGATATCCAGGCTTATCTTAAAAAACTGAGTAAAGGTTATGTTGCCCCATCATATCACGTATGCTGTAAGCAGCATATATTTCCCAGATTACACAATTCTGAATTTTAACATTAAGTTTGATTTTTGGGTTATTCTGGGTGTTGGAAGAGAATTTCTGCATGGCAGTTTTGCGTTTGGTGTACATAGATCTTTTAACTAAACTATATTATTCTAGCTCAAGTTTTCATAATGTCTCAACTATTTTGGTTTGCCTAGTGCTTGAATACGGGCTGGTAATGCAGTGTCGAAAAAACACGTTGATCCTGTATTAGTGAAAAGAGGATGAATTGCATTTAGATCATAATCTTCTTGAAAAATATATGGTATATTTGTCATCATTAGTGGAATCTTTGAAAAACCTGATTTTCTGCCTTGATTTCTCAAGTGCACCCTGTATGATAGGTCTCATCTACCATCCCCCTCCCCACGTATCAGTAACATGCTTGTAATCAGGTATTAGTCAATAAAGTTGATATATATATATATATATAGGGTTGATTTAACTAAACCTAGGATAAGCTTATCCTAATGGGCTTTGTATAGTGGACCATAATATAATAGATATTTTGTTGGTAGAAATAATGAGAACAAGTTGCTTAAGTTCAAGAGTCGATGGGAATCAGTCACAGTTTTTTGTACGAGGAGGCAGTAAGAAGATAAAGTCAAGCATTTTTAGGATTTTTTATGATATACAATGACAAAATATCAAATCATGGACACTCTTAGTTTTAAACAACTTGAAATGGCATATATTAAGGAGTCTTCATATGAGGTGGAATAGGAAATGTTTGATCATACTGTTATTCGTTTTTTGTTTTTTGGAAATTGATTGCATGTAGCTTTTTTTTTTTTTGGTACATTTGACCCTGTGTTCCAAAGGCTAAAACTTGTATCAAAGGCATAAAATTTGGTGCTTGCGATTCCATTTTAGACTTGGTAACAGTATTTAAATTATCTATATCTATTTAAGGTTTTGACAAGTGATGCGATCTTGTTTTAGAATTCTAGGTCTTTAATACTGTTTCTTCAACTTTAAAGGTGAAAATCTTCTGGAGTAATAATTTGATAGTGTAGGTCTTGAACAGAAACGAATTGATCTCTTCAGCTGCTTCAATGGTTGTTTCAATCAGCAAAAGCTGAAAGGTTTTTCATTAACCTCCATTTTAATGCTTGTCATAGAAAATCATAATTTAGCAGTGCTTGTTGCCTTTGCTCCCCCCCCCCCCCCCCCCCCCCCCCCTTTCCTATGCATGCATTTTTAGGATTGTACCATTCTCAAAGATTAAGTTGATGAATTCTGTGATAGGGTTTCGTAACACCAACAGCCAAATCTCAGCATCTCTCACAGCAAATGGAAAATATGTGGTCTCTGCTAGTGAGGATTCATATGTTTATGTCTGGAAGCATGAAGCTGATTCCCGACTTAGCAGAAGCAAAGGTGTTACTGTCATAAGCTCCTATGAGCATTTCCATTGTCAAGATGCATCGGTGGCGATCCCATGGCCTGGCATGGGAGACACCTGGGAACTACAAGATACTTTATCTGGAGAACAGAGTGGCCTCGATAACCATCTTGATGAGGTTTCCATTGTCAATCACCCCCCTACTCCTGTTGAGGAAGCAAGTATTGAGGGTTCACAATCTTTATCCGGGTGCACAAGTAGTCCTCTAAATGGAATTATTTCTAGTGCAACCAATGGTTACTTCTTTGACAGAATATCAGCAACATGGCCGGAGGAAAAGCTCAATTTAGCGACTAGAACAAGGAGTCCTCATGCCAGTGTGGATATCTCTAACGGGTTAAGCGAAAGTGTGTCTGCCTATGGTATGGTGATTGTAACTGCCGGCCTTCGAGGGGAAATCAGAACTTTCCAAAATTTTGGATTGCCAGTTCGGATTTAAGGGGCTGAAAAGAGAGGCAATCTCTGAGTAGGGGGTAAATGATCTGGCAAATCAATGCAGTTCATTTTCGCCACTGGTTAAAACATGTACAGAGGTATTTGGTGAGATGTGTAATATTAGCGATTTCCAATTCTTCTTTCCTTGTGCTTCAGCTCATTGGATATTGAGTGCCGATGGATGAGCATTGAGAAGAAAATAGATTTGTTTTTAAAACAAGGGGGGGCGGGCGGGCTACACTATGAATTTAGAAACCGATGTATTTGTCAAGTCGGGAAATGTAGAGTTATGAGCATGGAAAAACCTTATTCAATTAAAATGAAATTCTTTCATATTCTTTAATGATCATGTCTCGTCTTGTAGGTTCTAACTTTTAACCCATTGTTGTCTATTCAATTATTGGCGCTCAGCAGCACTGTTTTTATCCGTTCTTGAAGCGACCTCACAGCTGCAGTTCTTTTGTTTCAGAACCAAATGAGTTGTGCCATTTTCTTTCCATGGAGCTAATTTAGACATGTACAATGAAGCAGATTGGCTTATCATTTTGTCCATTAATCCTAGGCTTGGTCTTAACAGCTAGTAAGGTTATATCCCAAAAGTTGCCACTTGGTGTGAGCTTTGGCAGGCAAGCACATTTCCGCAGCTAAGAGGGCCGCTCTTAACCATCCCCCAACTCATAGTGATGGTTAGCTGAGAGCTTGCGGGTGATAGTAGAAATGGACCTGAACCAAAAAAATAAAATTCTTTGGAAGCCCATTGCGGCTACCAAGATCCAAACACATTTATGTCCCCGTCACTGCAACCGGGGACCCTCCACTTTGTCATGGCGCCTTGGCTCCAAGTCTGCAACCACCCCCCCTAACCATAGAGAGGCTGGCGAAACCTTGGCTCGACTGGCACAGCCTCTTAATACATAATCCAGAAATATGCCCCCACCATTCCCTGTCATATTCAACACCTCCATATCTCCCAGCCCATAGCTAAGAGGAGTGGAACATTTTGGGAAACGCACCCAAATATCCCTAACTATTTGTCAATTATCAAAGGAACAAAAAAACAAGGCCATCAAAATCATGGGAAATCCAAAACTCAAAATCTCATTGGTGCTTGGAAGTGATGTGGAAGATACATTTACTGCTAATGATCTTATCCTGTCTGCCAAACATATCCTCCCCCCAACACACACATCACATATAATTCCAAACAAGCTCCTTTGCACACTTCTAAGCTGAGCTCTTCACTCCAGTCAGTACTGTATACAAAATCTATAGTCCTTAAAACAAAGGATTTGAAAGCCCATTTTACGAGGCACAGAGTTTGCTTTGCAAGCGGTAATGGCTCTCCAGGCTGCTTCTTTGGTTTCCTCTGCTTTTGTTGTCCCCAAAGAGGTCAGATACTAGTAGTGCTTTGTTTTGTTTTTGTTTTTACTTGTTGCATTGAAGGAAAATTTAGTGTTGATTTTGGCAGTGGTTTTGTCTATGCAGGGAAAATCTAGTGCATCTTTGAAGGAGTCAAGCTTGCTTGGAGTTTCACTCTCAGACCATGTCAAAGCTGACTCTAGCTCTTCTACATTAAAGTGGAAGGTAGCTACTATGCCGGTTCATTCTTGCTTTTTTTTTTGGCTGAAAATGCATTAATTCAAACTCGCAAACAAAAGGGATTTTTCTATTGAATTCATTTGTATAATATTATTCACCGCAGAGGGAATTCAACCAAAGAGTTAGGACTGTAAGAGCCCAATCAATGGCCACTGCTACTCCAGCAGTCAACAGGGCTTCTTCAGACGGCAAGAAAACTCTTAGACAGGGATGCTGCATTGTCACTGGTGCCTCCTCTGGATTAGGTCTAGCAGCAGCTAAGGCTCTAGCTGAAACTGGAAAATGGCACGTAATTATGGCCTGCAGAGACTTCCTTAAGGCAGAAAGGGCTGCTAAATCAGCTGGCATTGCCAGAGAGAACTGCACCATTATGCATCTGGACCTTGCTTCACTGGACAGTGTCCGCCAATTTGTGGATACCTTTAGGCGATCAGGAAGGGCACTTGATGTGCTAGTTTGCAATGCTGCTGTTTACCTGCCAACTGCAAAAGAGCCTACATTCACTGCTGAAGGATTTGAACTTAGTGTTGGAACTAACCATTTGGGTCATTTCCTCCTTTCAAGATTGTTGCTTGAGGACATGAAGAAATCTGATTACCCATCGAAACGTCTCATAATTGTTGGCTCAATTACAGGTATATACACTATAATACATTTAAGGTTCACTTTCTTGTGAATATGTTTCGATTGTTTACACTAAATTTGGTGTTGTTTCTGTGAAATGTTTTAGGGAACACAAATACATTGGCTGGCAATGTTCCTCCTAAGGCCAATCTTGGTGACTTGAGGGGACTTGCAGGGGGCTTGAATGGGCTAAACAGCTCAGCTATGATTGATGGTGGTGAATTTGATGGTGCCAAAGCCTATAAGGATAGCAAAGTCTGCAACATGCTCACTATGCAAGAGTTCCACAGGCGTTTCCATGAAGAAACTGGCATTACATTTGCTTCCCTTTACCCAGGTTGCATTGCCACAACAGGCTTGTTCAGGGAGCACATTCCTTTGTTCAGGCTTCTATTCCCTCCATTCCAAAAGTACATCACTAAGGGCTTCGTCTCCGAGGAAGATGCTGGAAAAAGACTTGCTCAGGTAACCAAAACAGGGGAAACTATAGAAATAAAAATGCTCTGCTATGGGTTTGTATAACGTGCAATAACATAATCTGCTCTTTCTTGTTTAGGTTGTGAGTGATCCAAGCTTGACAAAATCAGGGGTCTACTGGAGTTGGAACAAGGACTCGGCTTCTTTTGAGAATCAGCTATCTCAAGAAGCTAGTGATGCAGAGAAGGCTCGTAAAGTGTGGGAGGTTAGCGAGAAACTCGTTGGTTTGGCCTAATTGAGAAAGGCTGGAGAGAGTTTCTTGTGTTCTAATCTTTGCCATGGGGGAGGATGATGTTAGTGCAAAAAAAAAATACTGCGTCCTCTCGTGAGTTTGGATTTGGATGATTTGCTTCTGTAAACAATTTTCACTTAGTAGGAGTAGATGACTCTGTATCAATCAATTGGCACTAAAATCACTCACGTACTGCAAAGTTCAGATTTCTCTGATTATTGTTGGCAGGTTCAACACTTTTAAATCAGAAAAAAAGTTTTCTTGCCTATTTAACAGCTAAATGGACCATTTTGCAATAAATAAGTGGTGTCTAACTGACTGTTTGTTGTTTTGCACTTATAGAAGGCAAATGGCTGGAAGTGTTGTTGCTGGTATTTTGTCAAGGCCAATGCAAAATTGTTGTTGTGCAAAATCACTTGTTGTTGCCTTGTATACAGTTTTCTACCCCTCAATCCATTTTCCAAATTTTAAGCTTCCTCCTTAACTTTTGACTATAATAAGGATCAGCGGCTTGAAAACTGTTGTTGCTTCTCATCATTTTCACTTTTCCATATAAGACTTGGAAAAGTTTCCCTGGTCTTTATCAACTAATCATGCCATTAACCCACAGGCTCAAGGAAAGAAAGAGACCGCAAGTGTTCCCCAAATAAAGAGAGAGATTACTGAAATAAAAGTTCATCTACAATGCCTATCCTTGTTAGTAAAATTCTTTCTATTTATCCAAAGAAAAAGAACCGAGTTATTCAGATAAAACCAGAGAATTGCACATGGTGAGCGTGACCCTAGATGTGGCTAAACACAGTATGAATGAGATGCCCCGAAGCTAAAAAAATCTTTAGTAGTGTTCCCTAATGAGCATTCCATACTTGAGAAGAAAGTAATTCAAAAAGTTAGAGCCATATAATCAAGTAGCTAAATCCTTTCAAATATATACAGACTGTAATAAGGTTTACAAGCAAACATGATATGATACATCTAGTAACAGTCGAAATATTATATGGCGATCTAAAGTTCATAAGCAGGGAACCTGGCTTCCGATGGTTCAAGGATGTCAAGGAAGAGATAAGCCATTCCTCCAAAACCCTCAAACAGTGAATAGGGGCGATCACCTCCATGCATCTTCCCTTCTGATACAAGTTTTTGTGCTCTATCATGTAGAAAGCAAGCAAAGGCTTTGGCCCTGTATAAGTACTCCACATTACCTGTCAATCGGTAGAGTGAAAGAAAAACATAGGTATTTCCACTGATTCCATGACATATGCCAACTCGTTTTAGCAAACCCCGGTTCCAAACCACCTCCCCTGCCTCCATTGCTGCCTGCAGAAACTCCTTATCTCCAAAAACCTGAATAATTCAAACATTGCAAAGAAATTCATAATGAGGTCCCAGAATCATTTCTATATTACAAATAAGACTACAGATTATGGTCTTTAACTGAAGAACAAAAAGGTGGATGCAGAAATCTGGAAAGTGGTAGCGATGACTTGTTCAATCTCATGTTTTGAACTTTTAGCACTAGAAAAAGACAGGTGATCTTTCCACTTTGGAAGAATGGTTCTTCCTCTATGAGACTGAAATTCTTTCTTCATTTCTTAATATGGACGAGATCAGAAATGTCATCAAACAATGGAATATTTATATGTCCATTTCCATGAAAAAATAGCATTAAATCTTCAACTAATGAGGTACTTTCACCAATTTTTATTGGCAGGTACACAAGCCAAAATGCACATAGTAAAAGACAACCCACACAAGCATACATGCCTAGACAAATTCCATTAGCACCTACGCTACCTTATGCAGCTTGCATCACTATACAAGGATTACCTCAGCTGCTTTCGCAAGGGTAAGAGCAATCCCAGGAGCCCCATGACACCAATGCACAAGGCAATCAGATTTGTTTCCTTCACTTGAAGGATAATTGCCACTGGGAAAATGGTTCTTAATCATGTAGTGTAAAGTACCCTTGACATCCTCCACCTCATCTGGTGTCAGTTCCAAGTCCATCAAAACAAGCATGATTCCAGCCAGTCCATGGGCAGCACCCCAGTACCTTCTTCCATGCCATTCATACAGCAGTGGACATTTTCCCTTGCGTGTCAATCTTCCAGCCTTAATTATTTCATCCACAACTGCTCTCTGCAGAAGTTTCAAAGCCAACTTAGCAAAGGGTTCATTCTAATCAATAATGAATGCTGGATTGAAAAGAAATAATAGAAATGCCTTACTTTGCGGCTTGTAGATATAGTTTCTTTACCAATATGCTTATTTAGAAATGAGCAGGCCCATAAGAACCCAGCTCTCCCATATAATAACTCATATGGCAAATCACTAGGAAGTTTGATCTGCTCTCGAGTAAAAAAATAAAAAAAATAAAATCATATTAATTAGGTTTATAAAAAGATGAAAAAATATTAATTAAGATATATAAAAGCAACCAACTTTTGATGGAAAAACAAATGCATAGAAGGGGAAGAAATGCAACAGGCACCTCTTTGAACTGAGCTAAGTAATGATCTAATAACCTTCCATCCCCAGCATGCTTTGCTGCAACAGCACCAAGAGCACAAACACCAGCCCGTCCACATATAAATGTCACACGTCTGCAGCCCCAACGGATCACATAAGCAACTAAATCAAGTTGACTTATCTGTTTTCCCCAAGGATTGGGAAGTTACACTTACACCTAAAATTTAACCTAGACTTGGCATATAAAATTAAGTGCCGACTTCAAACATATTGAAAAATTTAAACATTTACAGTGACAAGCCATGCCAGGATCAAATACACAATTGAGCATTTCCACAAACCAAATAACCAAATACAAGAGAAAAATGCTAATAGAAAGCGAGACAACCATAACTGAGTGCATGATTCCCGTAATAATAGAATAATCAAACGCAGCACAACACATCGACGAGCTTCAATATGAATTTATCCCCATTTAACCTCAGATAAAGCAAGAATTGAATCCATAGTTGTTTAGAACCTCAATTCCCATACAACTAAAGCAACCTCCGCATTAAAATATCCAAAAGTAGTAACACCTATTCTTGGATGAGCCAGCAACAAAACAGACAGAGAAAAAAGAGAGAGAGAATACCCAGAATCTCTAGAAACAGAATCGCAAGCCTTGATAATGTCAGAGCACAAGTTAAGATCATTCTGATTCTTGGTAACTTGGTATACTTTAAAAAGCAAGTATGCAGTTCCTAATGCCCCGGTGTACAAACTATAATCTTTCACTCTCTTCCCACTCATTCCCCATGTCTCCCTCACCACCTGAAGTTAAAACACAACCAATAAGAAAAAAGAAAACCCTTCAATATTTAACATTAAAAAAACTTGAGTAACATGATGGGGTGTGTCTGAAAGTTAGAAACAAATGGAAGCCAGAAGTCAAAAGGATAGAATTGAGTGAAAGGGGAAACTTAACTGTGTCTTTGACGTCCAAGGCTGATGCTTTAAGTCTTTGAGAGAGAATGTTGTACGGCAAAGACAGGAGCTTTGTAAGTGAGTCTTTGTTGTTTCTTTCAGTGACTGTTTCGTCCACTGCTGTTGTCGTTGTTTCTGGTATGTAGTCTGGCATTTCATTTGGGAAGTAGCGGTCTCCCATTTCTCTCTTTACAGTCACAGTGTCTCTGAAATTCAACTTCCTCTTCACTTCTCACTCGATGAAAAAGAAGAGAGAACCTTCGAGTTGGGTTGCGAATATCTGGTGGAGGGTATGTCGTTGGTTCTTTGAAGCGACATGTTGCATGGTTTCAATGAAACGAATAGACAAATAAGTCTCCGTTCTATTTAGGGTTAATCAATTTTGTCCCTGGTCAAAATATTTCTTCTTCTTCATTATTATTATTATAAAAAAAGGGTATTTTCACGTGAAAATTATAAATTTTATCTATTACCATAGTGGCATTGTAGCAGTGATAAGATTACAATTTTTGTTTTTTTTTAAAAAGTTTTTTTTTATATTTTATTTCTCTTAATACTTGATATTTTTATCATTTTACACTTAGTCTATTTATCATTATTTTTTATTTTCATTTTTTGTAATATTTTCTTAGCTTTTATTTTTTTTTCTTTACACTTTTTTTTTAGAAAAAAATATTATTTTTTATTTTTTATACTTTGAATATTTATCACTCTACATTCTGCCTATTTATATTTTTTTTCTTCTTATCTTTATTATTATTTTTAATTTTTTGTGATTTTTTTTATTTACCTTTTAAAAAAATATTATACAAAGACTAAGAAAATAGTGTTTCACAATAACAATTATAACATTGTCTATTCTTCTGCTACGTTAAAAGTTAGCTTGAGATCTTACACATGTTTTTATTAATGCATATGATATTTACTATATTTTATTATATGTAAACATTGACCTTTTGATTTATTTGTTACTCGATGTCAAAAAACACATTAATAACATCTACACATTAATTCTTTTGCGTTAAAAAAAAAATTCGACCTGCAGAGAGGCGAGTTGAATAGACACGTTAACACTTTGTTTTTTGCATTTATTGGCACATATGATTCTCAATGTATTTAATTCAATTCACGCATAGGCCTTTTGATTTATAATTAGATTATAAAAAAACACATTTGAAAGGTTTGCATATTTATTTATTTTTGCCAAAAAAATTATTCGACCCGCAACGAAGCGTGTTGAATAGATACGTTAATATTTTATTTTTTGCATTTATTGGCATATACAATTCTTAATATATTTAATTTAATGCATGCATAAGCCTTTTGATTTATAATTAGATAAAAAAAAACATATTTGAAAAGTTTGCATATTTATTTTTTTTACCAAAAAAAATTATTTGACTTGTAGTGAAGCGTAAGTCAAATAATTAGTGTCATCTCTAAAAATGGAATGGATTAAATACCAATTTAATCAGCAACTCACTAGATCATTTTACTCGGGTTATGTTGTGGGTTGAGTCAATTGTTTTTATAAAATAAAAGAAAATATCTAGGTATTGCTAACGTGTTTTCAAGAAGGAAAAAAATAAATCATGTAGAGATTGATCCGATATGGCCTGATCAACTTGACAAATTCAAAAAAAATCTGGACAACTAGGGAAAAAAAATAGTTTGCCTTTTTTTTTCAAGATGACATCTTTTTTATATATAAAAAATTAAGACAACAATCTATTGAATTAATTGACTTAGATTAACCTAAATTAACATGTAAAATCTAGAACTCATGATCATAAGACTGTATATACACACATAAATATAATGTCTGCATTTCCAGCATTCCTATTCTCCCACCATTAATTACATCCTCAGCTAAACAAATAAATATACACACATATATATCAAGTCTGCATTTCCAGCATTCCTATTCTCCCACCAACATTTCATCAAAATAACATGCAAAAGAAATGTATGAAAGAGAAAGATTACCTGTGTTGAGGATGCCACGATTGCATTTATTGGTTCTGGGAAATCTTTGCTGATTGTGGTGGTTTAGCTAAGAAGGGTTGCGACTGGTGTGTGGTCCATGGTTGAAGCTGTTGGAGATGAAAAAAGGTTGCACTAGAGAGGCTCATGGTGCTATTACCAGAAGTTACTGGTCTGGCTAGAAAGAACCTACAGGTGCTGTTGCTAAAGAAAACCATGACTATAAGAAAAAATCTTATGGTGTTGTTGTGATAGAGGAACTTCCATGACTGTTACTGGAAGATCATATATTGCTACTGCTGAAGATGACGTTGCTTAGAAGCTAAGTTTCTGTAGAAAAATCCTTCATTGTTGTAGTTGATTGATGATGAAATGAATGTTGTTGTTGGTTGCCATGTATAGGGAGACTTTAGTTGAGCTGCCGATTGGATTGGTGGGCTTTTGTGTTGAAGCTGATACCACTGGAGTTCATGTGATACAGCGCTGTTATGCTGAAGTGCTGGAGTTGGAAAATCACTGTGGAGGTGCTCGTACCTTCTGAGGAGAGACTGCTGCTCTTGAAGGAAACAAAGGAGAAATTACAGCTGTTGGGACCTTGAGGAGCTACAGATGTTGAAAGCTATTGTTGTTGTTGCTATGCTGCAATATCAAATGGGTATGGTTAGACTGTTACGAAATCTCTTCTAAGGAAATCAACCAAGTTATTGTTTATTGATGTTATTGAACCCTCCTCGTCACCTTTTTTTTTTTTATTTTTATTAACGTGAATGTCCGGACCAGTTTGTGTATATCTTAATTAATCTCACGGGTCCTGAAGTTAATGACCATGTAAGCTTCCAGTGATCATCATATTAGCAACCAAGGACTTGAACTTGAGACCAGAACAAATTCTTTAATCCCAAGCTTTTACTATTAAAATACTTACTGTATAGTTACCTTTACTATTGCTTACAGGTGTGGTTGCTGACCCCAAAGTCTTTTTAGACCCCATTAAAAATTTTTAGAAAATTGAAGGAAATGACTACTATCACTATATTAGCATTGCTACTGGTTTCTTTTCGAAACTCTACTAATGATGGGCTGTGGTTGGATTTGTTAGCGTCTGATGGGCTATGAGCTATCATGGTGGATGGGATAAGGAGATCATGGGTTAAAGATGGTAATGGTGAATGGTGTTGGCTTGCATGGTCTAGAGAGGGTTCTTAATAAAGAAAAAGAATAAGGGAAAATGGTCCTAACCAGCGGTGGGAGATGGAGAGAGAATGAGAGGGGGTCATATTTTTTCATTTTTTCAGGGCTTTCTTGTTGGCTTCTCTAACTAATTCCCACCATATTTGTGTAGTGACGCATAATCATCTATTTATAGATAAATTTTATTATTATTTTTAAGTACTTCGTCTCCACGCAAATTTGGTGATCAAACAACTTAAAAACAATTTGTTTTTCAACTTCTTTCTTTTCACATTTGTTCTTTTTGTAAATTTTGATTTTTTTTTGAAAAAGAGTAACATGAACGTTGATTTAAAAAGGCACGTTAAAAACTGGTCGCATAAAAAAAGACGTTGCAACTGAGGCAAAGACATCAAGAACACATTTTTTTGGGTTTTTGTTGTTTTTTGCTATTTTTAGTTTTTAAATTTTTTTTTCAAAAAATAGGGTAAAAAATTAGATAGCAATAACCGATGATGCAATTAACATAGTGGACTTAGTCTTTAGTGAGATGGTTCAGCTTCATAGAGTATTTAGGAGCATTATGTCTGACCATGATGTTAAATTTCTAGGCCACTTTTGGAAGGTTTTTATAAGGAAAATTAGGAATAAAATTGTTATTTTTTACTAGTTATCCACAAATAAATGATCAAATTGAAGTAGTTAATCGGACTTTAACTACATTATTAAGAACTATCATTCAAATAAATTTAAAAAACTGGGAATATTGCTTGCCATTTATTGAATTTGCTTATAATATAAGTGTGTATTCTACCATTGAATATTCTTATTTTGAAATTGTCTATGACTTTAATCCTTTAACTTTTTTGGATTTGATTTGATTTTTATTTATTTATTGATGAAAGGGCTAGTTTTTATGATAATAGAAAATCACAGGTAACAAATGATTTTTATGAGAATGCGAGGCGACAAATACAAAAAAAGAGAGAGTAATATACATTCAAAGCTAATAAAAAGGCGAAAGACAGATATTTTCAAACCAAGTGATTAGGTTTGGGTGATATATGAAAAAAGAGATTTTTTAAACAAAGAAGATCTAAATTGATGTTGAGAGGAGATGAGTCATTCCAAATCCTTGAAAGAATTAACGATAATGTCTGTAAAGTGAATTTACCAAATGAGTATAGTGTTAATATTACTTTCAATATTTTTTATACTTCTTTATTTGATGTAGGTGGAGATTCAAGATCAAATTCTTTTAAGAACAAAAAGGATTATGCAATTCAAACTACATCAAATGATTCATTAGAAGTTTAGATGAACATATTACAATATCAATGGCAAAAAAGCTCAATGATGCATTCAATGAGTTTATTTGGAGTATTTAGACCAATGAGGCTACATCTTCAACAAGTGATGATCAGATCTTAGTCAATTTAATTTATGTACAAGAAGGGCCTGATCCATCTACTTTATGGGTTAATTAATTCATAATATATAATTTTAATCTAAAATGCATACTTTTCGATCTGACTGTTGGATCAAGCTGAAGTTTTATCAGAATATTTCAGAGGCCTTGTTTTATATTAAGTTAAAAGTTTAGATCAATCGGACATCGATAAGGCCTTACGATAAGGTCCATAATCTACTATACAAGAATTGTTTTAGTTTTCTTGTTAATTTATAATTTTATTTTATTTAGAACTCTTTTATTATTCTCCAACATTATTTAATATATTTTTACCTATTATAAATATGTTATTTATCTTGTAATTAGATTTTTGTTTTTTAGATTTTGATTTCAACAATTATTATTATGCGTTGTGAGAGATTTCTCTTGCTTTGGTTATGCAAAGAAATTCTATTGAATTATCAAAGTATTAACCAATCTTCATAGAGTCTTGTATTCTTCTCATCTGCAGTTCTTTATAATCATTGGGGGGCTCAATTATTATAGTCTTGGTGTCTCGATACAAGTCATTGTAGTGTCAAGCTCAATTTAAAAGTTTGAATTTAGCTTTTTTTTAGGATTCATGATCAATCTTGACTATGAGTTTCTGTATCTTTATATCCAGAATAAGTATTTTAGGTTATGTTCTTATGTTAAGACATAAGTTCAAGAGGGAGGATATTAAAACTATTAGTTGTTAGAATTAATAGTCTTTAGGACTGGAGGGATCGTTTGGGAAAGCGGTCCAACCTGTGTTTTCAAAAATTTTAAAAATTTATTTTTTCTTAAAATTAATATTTTTTAATGTTTTTGGATCGTTTTGTGCGCTAACATAGAAAATAATTTTTTAAAAATTAAAAAAAATATTATTTTGATGCATTTCTGAGTGAAAAACACTTTAAAATACAGCCGCAACTACACTTCCAAACACATTAATGATTTGAATAATTCCTATTCTTTATGAACAAGATGTTTTAATGGTTTGAATAATTCCTATTCTTAAAGATTTACCGCATTAATAAGCATGTAATCTTTGTAAAGCTATATATATATATAAACAATTTAGATGTTGAATTAAAATAAGAAAAAGGCATTCTGCTAATTTGTTTGTGTTGACCATATAAATAGAAAGAGTTTCCGAGGTGTTAACATAAGAAAAGGTTAAACACTAAAGAAAAAAACACAGGACACTTTTCTCCATAAAAATCCACCCATCTGGGATTACTCGGCTTGAGCTCATCATTTATTGGGCCAATCCATCTAAGCTATAATAGTCCAATCGACTAGTTTGGGCCGTGAGCACTTTCAATACCTTTTTTTAAAACTTTTAGGTTTTTATCACGGATTTGCTCCTCGTTGACAGAAACTCGTTGTCTCTCTGTATCTTCCTCTCTGCAGCTAGCTTTCCCCTCTTTAGGTACCAACCCTTCTCCTGCTTAGTTCTCTTGAAAACTAAATACAAACTTTGTATTGTTTTCATGGTGTTTAAGCTAAAGATTTCATGTGTTTCAGGTATCTGTACGTAACCAAAGAAAACTATGGGAAAGAAGAGAAAGCACGTTGAGACACAGGTCATTGAACCTGCAAAGAAAGATGAAGGTGCACCAGAGAGACCCAAAAGGACGCTCTTGGGTTGGAAAGATAAACCCGAAGTGAAAGAGACTGAATTTATACCTCCTCAACAGGGTGGTTTTAGAAATAAAGAGAAAGTCTTGGTTACTTGTTCTAGGCGTATCAATTTCAGGTTCCATAAAGATCCAATCCTTTTATATTAATGCTTATATATATATATATTTGATTTCGGGGTTTTTTGGGATTTTGGGGGGTTGCTGGATTTTGTTGGTGTTTGAAAGAATTGTTGGTGTTGCAGGTATAGGCACTTGATGTTGAATTTGGTGTCACTTCTGCCGCATTGTAAGAAGGATAGTAAGGTTGAGTCTACAAGTACTAAAGGCGCGACATTGAATGAGCTTGTTGAGTTGAAGAATGGTTCTTCCTCTTTGTTCTTTGAGGTGAACTTCAAATTTAGTTGTTTTCTTCCTTAAAGAAACAATTTGACCTGGTTAATTCCATATTATTTGTGCAAGTGGTTGCAGGTTTAATACCTACGATAACTCATCACATGAATTTTGATATTGATAATTGTTCCACTTGTTTGCGTGGTTTGGTAATTTGAAGGAAAATAACTTGGTAACTTTGAGAGGAGGTGTGGTGATTATATAACTATCGACTTTGAGATTAGGAAAAAAAGATGAACTTAAGTTGCCATATTTTAGATTGTTTGTTGTTGATGATTTTTTTGTACTCCTTTCTCTCTCTATTTCAGTGCAGGAAACATAAAGATTTGTATCTATGGATGGTCAAGTGCCCTAGTGGTCCGTCTGTGAAATTCTTAGTCAATGCTGGTATGTTAATTTTTTATTTTTTTGTGATATTTTTTATATTCATGTTTTCTAATAGGCTTGCACTTATTATATTCAAATGCTAATGTTTGTAGCATCACAATTTTAACACATGCATTTAATGGTATTGGGAGGTGGAAGATAGCGAAATCTTCATAGAGATGTACCTTGTCTGCTTTGACTTTGAGTATTTGTGTGGAGTAAAATTTGAAAATCTCAAAAATTCTGTATTTTTAAGCAGTTGTTATGGTCTAGAATAGTCCTTCTGACTTCTTGTGGTTTTTTGGGTTGGGCATTCGAACATTTTCCTTCCATTAGTATTCAGTGGCATTGGAGAGCCATTTCCTGATTTTCTTTGATCCAATTTCTTGCACTCTACTATGGAGGATATCCTGCAGTCCTTTTTGTAATTTTCTTCTGTTCCCATTCTCATAGTATAATCTCTTTAACCGGGAAAAAAAAAAAAACAGAAACAGGAAGAAAAGAAAAAAGAAGCTGCTGTTGTGATTAATCTAATAAATTGATTTGTTCACATGGTTAGCTCTTTTCTTGTATTATGACTAAGTAGCCTAACCATTGCAACCTGTCTTATTCATTTTAGTGCACACAATGGAAGAATTGAAGCTTACAGGAAATCATCTGAAAGGGTCAAGACCCCTCTTGACTTTCTCAGCTAATTTTGATAATGATGCCCACTGGAAACTCCTGAAGGAGATGATCATTCAGGTATTTTGATTTTTGTTTCCCACCTTAGAAGCAACATTTATCTGTGGTCTATCTTATAATGCATGACTATACCACCAGATTCTTCATTCTCTAAAAGACAATCATGAAATACCTTTCCAAAATATCATCCAATGGCAAAGTCTGCCAGGAAATATGGTAAACAAATATGATTGATATTCTAGTATCTACAATTTTTGCAATAATACAAGTGCTCCTCTCGCATCTTATGGCCTTGTTCATAACAGTATGGTGAGAGAGATGACCATTTTGGACTTTTTTGTTTCTGGTGCTGTGTAGAATCAGATACATTCATAAAGCTACTTTTTTAGCTCAAGATTTAGTCATTTTTGCTTTTTAAGATTAGTTGAGGATATACTGATCTGTTAACTGCACGGATACAACACTCAAACTTTTCTTTCAAGGTTGCAAAATGTAACTTCTGATTCCTTCTCATATGCTATACCAATCGTTGATGATGAACTCCGTGTGTAAACTTCAAAAGTCATTTTATATGATACTTGGACATTGACCTTTTCATCTTTTTTTTCAGATATTTGGAACTCCAAAAGATCACAGGAAATCTAAGCCTTTTTATGACCATGTCTTTGTTTTCTCCATTGTTGATGACCACATATGGTTTCGGAATTACCAGGTATATTAGACCGTATTTAGAAGTCAAATTTTATTGAAGCATTTATACTATTTCTGCCTTCAAAAACTAAATATTTTGCCACTTTGCCCCATAACATGCTACTGTGCATTGAGGTTTTTAATGTTTTTCCTAGCTTTATGTTTCTAACTTGGAAATTATAACAAATTAATGAACTACCCCCTTCCACAAGTCGTTCAAGCTAGAAATTTACATATGAAGTGGTATGGGCTTTGCTATTTTGTAGATTGGGCACATATCATTGAAGACCTTTTAGTTGTCTGGTATTTTGGAATCCTAAAAAATGTGCTACATTATTCGCTTGGAAATCCCTAGTCAGAAACCCACATATATTAAAAAGTTATTTCCTTTTCCTCTTCACCTTTTCTGCAAATTTCCTAGGCTGGGATTTCTGCTAAATATCAAAGCAGCTTTTAATTGACTGTACCCTTCCAGATAGATGTTGCATGTCTCAGGTTAACCTTTGATAAACGAGATGTTCAGTTTGCCAGATTGGATCCTTATTTTAGTTTGGAACCTTAAGCACAGCTATCAATCAAATAGTCTGTTCACTGGACTTGCAGAATGGCCACTTTCATCATTGGACATCTTGATGCAGGACAAATCCTAAGTAGTGTAGTTCACAATACTGTAGCAGCTTCATATAATTAGGGTTTTTCCTTCCCTTGTTTATTATGCCCTATTTATTAGGGAGGTTTGGACAACTAAGATTTAGTTATTTTTAAGGGCCAGGTTTTCCTTTATTTTTTAGGGTTTACTTATTATTTAATGGCTGCTACTGCTGTAATAAATTACATTTTTTATATTTTCATAAATTTATATAAGAAAGATTTCTTTCTTTTCTGGCCATAAAGCCCAGATAACCCTTTGGCTGCATTTTCTATCTTTTGCCTCTTCTTCCTACTTTTTTCTTCACTCATGATAGATGTTCATTCCTCTGTATTATCCCTTGTTTTCACATATATTCTTAAATTGTTATGCCGTGTTACTTACAGCCTGCTTTAGGAATGAAAGGGATACACTACTTGAATATTAGAGGCTGGTTCAGCCATCCAAATTCCACTACAGATGGTTTTATAGTTGCAGTTATAGAGATACTATACTTCTGGTGCTCTTGCAGATTCAGTGACTGAAATCACTTTAATATCTTATTTATTTAAAGGTGTTGGCTGTCATAGTAAAATCTGTATTGACAAGCACACAATGTTGTCTTCCATTATTCTGTGGGATAACTTTCTCGGATGTAGCTATCAGCATCCGTAATCACCAATTAGAACCATGTTATTGCAATTAGAATTACCGATACTCAGTCCCAGTTCTTTTATTCTAATGTGAGCACTCAGAAATCTTCTTTGCTTGAAGCGCTGAGTCCCTTTTAATAGTGCAAGAGCAATGTGATGTAGAGAACAATTCTAGACCCATAAAGTGGTTGCTCAAAATCAGCAGTTGCTCTGCATTCAAACTTTCAAAAAATACCTGAATTTTTATGCATATGAATATATATGTATGTATTTACCTTAACTTTTTATGCACAACGCTTGTTGCAATTGCATACAAGTGTCATAGTAGCATGATTTTGGAATGCTCTCTAGCGTTTTGAAATTGTTTTTTATACCCCTTGTTTTTATTTGCTATGAAGCTTTTTTCACCCTGTTTTCATTATTTTTTTTAAACTAACTCATAACCGTCTCCTTTTCTTCTTTGATATAGATATCTGTTCCTCATAACGAAACAGATAAAATAGCTCGAGGAGGCCTGGATAAGATGACCCTTGTTGAGGTTTTGCTCTGATGTACTTTTGAATTTATGCACACAGTGAAACACCTACGGTAGCTATTTAATTTCGATAGAATGATTTTGTGCAGGTTGGTCCAAGATTTTGCTTGAATCCTATCAAGATTTTTGGTGGCAGCTTTGGAGGCCCAACATTGTATGAAAATCCCTTTTTTGTATCACCTAACCAGGTCAGAGTTTTCTTCACGTTAATTTTCATTTTGGCATCACAAGTATGATTAACTTTTCTTTAGTTAGAGAAGAGCTCCTCGTTTGATGAGCTGTATCAAAATATCCACCATTTTGATGGTTTTCCATAGTGATAAGTTTCTTGTTTAAATGAAACCGTCAAGAATCTTCTGGCTAGATTCATGGTCGAGTTCCCCCCCTTACTGGGTTTGCCTAATAACTGAGTTCAACAAATGTTCAAGCCAATGCGACCATGCACTATCTGTTCATTCACTGACCTTTTATTCAGAGGTTATTAGGTGTTTGTCCTCAATTGCTGTGATTATATATAATCCATTTTTCTCTCTTTTAGTATTTTGGCATCAATGGCATGATATTCATTTCAATCTTGCAGATTCGAGCACTGGAGAAAAAGCAGAAGGCTGGGAAGTTTGCCAAGAAAGTCAAAGCCAAGACGAGGAGGAAGATGCACGAGCTATCAAATCCATTGGAGCCTGATGAATTTGCAGACATGTGGAAGGAATGATCTCCTCCTCCTCCTCATGTTGTTGGTTTTATTATATCACCTTGTACCCTACATGGAAAATATGACCATTTTGGTATTATTGCCCTCGTTGGCATTACAAGTTTTTTGTCCCTGCCTTGGATTAGCATATCATGCGTTTTAATCAAGCTGGTATTTTTTGGCACGCCTTCCTTTTCCGCATCCTCAGAGCTTCGATTTCTTCAATACATAATCACGCGGCAACTAAATATCTGAAGTTAAAAAATTTCTTAAAACTAGACTCTAAATGCTTTCACAGCTTTGGTATTTGCTGTTAAAGCAGATTCTTTTGTGAGTATTTGTTGAGAGGCATTGCCTATGCCTTTTCCTTAGGATCAATACGTTTAAGTGTGCAAAACTGCAAATTCAGATTGATTCTCTAATTTTGTGATTGGCAGAAAGGATTTTTTGCCCGAGCTTTGATTCGGGGTTTAAAGGATTCATAAAAGTGAATAGATAAATAAAAAGTTCTGGGCACCGATTGAACACGTTGCCCTCTTATTGATAGCTGTACCGAGTGAAAAGAAAACAGAGTAAAATAAACAAAAATAGAAACGAAAACAAAACAAAGCAGAGAAAACGTTAAGAATAGAGAACAATTTGGAAGATGGTAGCTGATGCTAACATTTTTTGATCCGGTTATGAATTGAAGCACAATAAATTCTTAGCTGTGTGATTGCCACTCGGTCCAATTAGCTTCACTTCCTCTACGGGGTAAGCTGTTGATCCTTGTGTAGACATCAACCTTGAAATTTGCCCCACAGAGAAATCCTTCACTGTCGGTCCTTGGCATTGCTCTAACTTTGTTCATTGGATGCTCAAAGCTCATCAAGCCTCCTTCACTATGGAACATGAATCCTGTACATCCATCACCATCATCATTTTGACGAGTAAATCAACCATTATATATGACACACAGCAACATTTTCCCATGTAAAAGAGAGATGATTATAATGCAAATCCAGATTGTGATATTAATGCAGCTCCAAAAACATTGATGTTGTTTGTCATCTGTGATTAGCCCTTGCTATTACAATACCAAGTACCTGTTGGGAAGGGAGCAAACGATTTGACACAGCTTTCTTTTATGACTTCCAAATCATCAGATATCACCACAGAGCCATCTGCTGCAATACCCCAGTACAGCTTAACTCCACCATCAGAGCCCTGTGACCACACAGTAAACTTGGAAGCTAGACCAAGAAAATAAAACATGCTTGGATATGATTTGAACATAGCTCATTTGATGGAATTAACCAATTGACAAAAGGAGTCAAAATGAAGAATTTAACATACCAGTGCAGCAAAAACACTTCCAGCCGTGCTATCGTAGATAACGAAAGCAAAGCTCCCATCAAGATCCTTAACAACTTGATCAGCTGGATAAGGACCTCGATCACGAAGAGTCTTATAAGCTTCTATCACAAACATGGCCTCATTAGTCCCCTTTGTCAATCCATACTGCCTATTGAGTGTGCATAAGTTGTTCAAGCTTCCAGAGAAAAGGCAGTATATACCATCAAAACCACAAAACAGCCTGCAGAACAAATACCATCAAGAAGACAGTAATTTAACAATTTTTGAATGAATCAAACAACAAATATTTAACAATGGAAAGGAAATTCAATCAATATGCAAGTACTTTTGTTGAGGAGAGAAAGGGTTGTCTTGGGGAGCATAGGCAAGCACAGCAGCTTGACCAAAGTTCATGGAGAAAGTTTTCTGAGGGTGGTGAGAAAGGAAATCATTGAGTGTTTCCTCAGGAAGCTTAGGCTTCTTAGTACCATTTTGAGATGCTGGACTATTAAGCTCCTCAGGTGGGTGAGCAAAAGCTTTGTGAAAAATTGCCAACATTTTAATCCTCTCCTTTCCAAGCTAACACTCACAAAATAAACCTGTAAAATTGCCTAAAATTTATGTCTTTGTTTTTTGTTTACAGAATTGATATACGACCACAGACGGGGAGAGGTGACCACCAAGGTCTGAAGTAGTATTTATAGGATCACTTTCAGACATTAAGGTTATGTTTTTCCAAGGTGGACATAGGTAATATTATCCATCTTTGGGGGCGTGGAGCTTAGTGTGATTGGTGATAAGGATTCTCGTACTTCGATGTAGTCTTATCTAAATTTGAGTATGTTTCTTGTCTTCTTTGTTTATCCACAACATCTTACCTGATGTATAAGATGCTGCCTGCCACTATCTTCACTCTCATTTGTGAATGCTTTTCGGAGTTGAAAATAGAATGTTTAATTTTTAATTAATTTAATATTAAATGATTAAATTAATAAAAAATAATATTTAATTAAAAAATCTAAATGAATTCAAGTTAATAAATAAGACTCGCACATCATCTGAATTAATAATTTTTTTTTATCATAGATATTATTTTTTATTAATTATATAATAATAAAATGCATGATAATTTTATTGTATGATTTTTTTTAAAAAGAGAAAAAACCATGGTAAGCGTGTGGGGTCGAGATAGAAAAAGTAGATTATTAATAACAAATAATAAAATTACATTCTTGTTTGAGTTCAATAAAAAAATAGACCATCAATAAAAAATGGTGAAATATATATATATTTTTTAAATTGAAGGACACAAAAAAAAAAAAATAGCCTGAATGTTACAAATTAACTCATTAAACCTACGAATTGACTCATAAATTTAATTGGGTCAAATGATTTTTTTTATCATTATTTTCTAGCCCAAATATAAAATAATAAAACAAAAACCAAAACAAAAAACTAAAAATAACCAGGCATATGAGTCTGGTGGCCTAACTTGCATGGGTATTAAAAGAAAAACAGCACAGGCGTTTGGGCCTTCTAGCCCAGTCTGCGTGCCTAGACCTTCTAGCTCAGCCCGTGAGCAACTTGTTGTTCGCCCCATTTTTTTTTTAAAGGATAACAGATGCTTTGTCGTTTGCTTTATACAAAGTCTAGCGACCAAAGTTGCCAGAAAAATAAGGCATCAACTGTTTTTTTGTTAAAAAACTCATTTAAACCCATTTTTTGAAAAAAATACATAAATAACACACTAAACACCTTAACAAACCTATACGTTCTTCAAAAAACTTAAAATATAACTCAAAAAGCCAAAATCAACCTAACTCAAATATATCCTCTCAGTCAGAAATGCCTTCTAAGGAAAGGGGCATGATCAAACAAACACCTATGTGAAACCTCTCTCATGAAATGAAACTCATTGACATCGATATCGATTATTTTTATGGTTGGAATAGTTGACTCTATCTCTCTATATTGAAATTCAACAAACCTCTTTCTCCTCTCACAAAAAAAGATTTGAAAAGTAAAGGAAATAAAGTTTGGTACTAAAATGAAATTTTTAATAATTCAAGTGACTGATTACCTAATAACTAAAAAGCAAATTAGGGGATTGAAAGGAACTTTTCAACTAAAATTTAAAGCCAACACTTATATTCATCGTTTTTTTTCACTTTAGTTATTTGTCTTTTAATCCAGTCGTTCCTTTAAAAAAAAAGTAATTAATTGCTAATTTGAGCTTAAAATTGCTTAATTGTGTAAAAAAAAATTCGAGAGCCAAATTGAAAATTTATATAAAAAAGTAACTATTCCAAACTATAGTGAATTAGCTAATTGGCTGCATTATGCTGCAGATTATATATTTTTTTGAACGCAAAAAAAAAATGAAATATCAAGGCATTGATGATGTCTTTTCTAAGAGGTTTTTTAATAAAGAATTCAAAATCGAATTCATGTTGGATGATATGTTTTTTAAATATTGATATGGTGATATATTAATTAGATGGTTTTTTTAAAAAAAATATTGAGACGAAAATATATTGGATCGACCTGGTCAACTTGAGTTAACTAACCAAACTTAGAAATCAGGTCATGAGATCATAATAACATCTTAAAAAGAAAATCAAAATAAATTATAATGTACAATTCTCAATCAACTCAATATTAAAAGACGAAGTTGTAAATAAGAGTATTTAATTAAAGAAAAGGCTACAAAACGACCCGATTGAATCCGAGTTAACCTACCAAATCAACAATTCGTGTTATGAACTTCATTGAACTTAATAACTTTGTATTTTTAAAATCAGTTTTCATTAAATTATATAACAAACAAACACTTGAAAATTATTATGCATGAAATAACTGGAATAAATATATAGTAATGTAACTAGTGTAGACGAAACCGTTAGAGGTGGTGGTCGTAAGGTGTAAGGTGTTAAGACATGTTGCATTATTATGTTGTATAATTGAGCTATTATGTTTTGTTTTATTTTCTTGTAATAATTTTGAATAATAGAAAAAAAGGGGGTTAATAGAGGTTCTTCTCGACCTAACGAGTAAATGGTGATGGGTACTGTTGGTGTATCACATTGCTAATAATACTAATAGTTAGAGTTATTTAAATTTTGAGCATTTAATCAACTGTTTATTTTCAGTAAATAATAGTTTTTTTTAGATTCCTTTTATTTGGGTATATATGGGTTGGGATGTTATATGTGTGTTTAATATTGTGATGTATGATATTTTTTTATTTTATTTTTTAAAAAAAATATATTAAAATAATTTTTTTAATAATTTTTCAATATCAATACATTAAAATTCTAAAAATATTTTAAACAATAACATAAATTTAATTTTTTTTTTTCATATTAAACACTTAGAACAGACCCAAACACACGTCGATAAAAAATGATAAATCGATCTTATGGTCAAATAGCCGTCTCTAAAAATCTAAAAATCCACATCCAAAAGCTTCCAATCCAAAGAATCTTACGTGGAAGCATGCAGTCAAAACAGCGTCAACATTTTTTTTTACCCTTATATTAAGCTGAACTTTCTTGAACAAATTGGATACGTTTGGATAAGGGTGATGGAAGGGCTTATCCAAAAAGTGGTAATCGTGACAGGGATAAGGTCCGCTGCTAATCATTCAGTGTGCCTTTTTAGGTATTCCGTGGGTGGTTTGGCTTAGCATACTGTATTTTACTTTTAACTCCTTGAAGATTGGCATGACAAAGGGGAAAAAATATGCCAGCAGCCTTTCACAGAGAAAAAGAAGAAAGAAAAAGGGAAAATTAACTTTTTTTTTTTTTTTAATAAACATGGATGTCCGGACCAGCTTGCGTGCATCTCGACTAATCCCATGAACCTTGAAATTAACGACCATATGTTTCCAGTGACCATCATATTAATAACCATAAGGCTCGAATTGAGATCACAGAAGAAGCAAATCTTTTAGTTCTAAACTCTTATCACTAGATCACATACTAGACTAGTTGGTGATTAACTTTTTCTTTTTTTTATTGGTTTTGTGGGGGTGCTCCTCTAGCAGAACATCTTAGAGGAATTATTATTTTTTAGTAAATTATAGATTACTCCTAGTTTTTAAATTCCTGGAGGATGTCTGTGCTCAGTTAATATTATCTATTTTTTTATTTGTAAAAAAAAAGTTGATAAAAATATAAAATTGATTAAAATAGCCTTTCACATAAGTTTTTTTTTCTTCTTATAATTCTTTCTTTTATTAAACCGATATGAGTTTATCGCCGGAGCCATGCCGAGGGCATAATGATGGTGTAGGTGAGTGAGCCCCATATAATAATGGTACTCACACGGAGGAATATTGTAAAACTCGTCTTTTCATCCAAATGTTTTGCTTGTTCGGTAAGAGAAATTGACCAAATCTTTATCTATGGAAACTTGTAACCTTGGAAAAAATTCAAGATAAAAAAGAAGCAGAAACCGGTGAAAGAAATTGATTAATGGAGGTTTGGAACAGTCAGCGCGATTATATTTTAAAGTGTTTGTTTTTTGGAAATATATTAAAATAATATTTTTTTATTACATAAAATTTATTTAATTTTTTCAAAAGTATTTTTGCACGTAAAAATCTTCCCTTTTCTGCACTAGAAGTACTATTTCCTTTTGTTCTTTTTAGACTACAACTATAAAATTTAGATTTTAATTTTTGGGAGGCAGAACATGCATTGGATAGGGCCCCCCGTCAGTAACGACCATTGCCTGATGCCCTAAAAAGCCCATTACATAAATACGAATGACGTTGTAGATGGACTTCGAAGATTGGACTTTCGTATCCTTTGACATTAGATGGGCCTAAGCTACAAACAACTGGTCCAGCCCATGAAATTAGATGGGCCCAATATCTCCCTTGCATGCTGCTTTCTTCGGACTTGCAACGCCCTTCCAGTCTTGATCTTCCTTCGCATTCATCATCGACGCCATGGATGAAGCTGGTTGGTTGTGAGAAAGCCCTTATGTGGTCTTGTCTCCATGATTTTCACCAAGTCAACCATGATTTTCACCAAGTCAGAGTCTCCATTTTCTTAGGTTAACCATGTGCATGAGTCTTATAATTATAGTTTAACTTCGTGTTCTTAAACATAACATGATAATCCACGATCATGCTGAACATCTGTCAAACTCTATTATTAATTTTTAGTTAAAATCTGAAACATTTTGAGAGATTTTGTTGAACACAAAGACTTCTTGACACAGCGCATGTGATTTTGAAGATATCTCAACTGATATTCAAGAGGATAGATCTCTCTTATATTTCCAGTCATTGCATGCATATACAGAGCACAGAGAGACTTGGGGACGATGCAAGGCACAGATTTTTTTAAAGAATTTGGGGGAAAATAAAAGATCCATGGCGTAGAGCAGTCCTAGCTGTACTGTGAAGACAACTAAGAAAAAGACATTGATGATAAGCTGCCGCACATTTCACCCATCACTTGGGCTGTCGACAGATGAGGAATATGAATATTGGAATAATATTCTTGATTTTTCAACGGGGAGAGCACCAGACAAATCTTAGGCACTTATCTTGACGCACATGAAAAGTACGGATCTTGACAGCTAATACCACCCATAAATTTCTCAAATCTAGATCAAGTGAATCCATCTCCTAATCTTGACTTTTTTACATGTTGTACTTTGACGGTATTGCGTCTTCTTCTTCTTGTTTTTATTCTGAGATGTATATTCGGATTATATTTGGGGTGGTTGTAATTATTTTTTAAATATTTTTTATTTTAAAATATATTAAAATAATATTTTTTATTTTTAAAAATTATTTTTAAGATCAGCATATAAAAACGATTCAAAACATAAATAAATTAATTTTTAGTAAAACAAAAAATAAATTTTAATTTTTTAGAAATGCGGGGTGGCCAGCGTTTCCAAACGCTTTATACATCTACTTCATGGCTGATGTGTTTGTTTTTGTGATTGGAGTTTATAAAACTTATAAAAAAATTTAAAAATAAAAAAAATTAGTTTTTGTGATTGAGTTTCATATATAATTGGGTTGTAACCAACTTCAACTACAACTTCAACCACATAAATAAACTTACTCTAATAATTATTTTTCTGGGCTAAATTCTGGGCTAAAATGATACAGTATTACATAATTTATAGGAATTGTTTAGTATTGTTGTAATAATTAATTTTTAGCGTACTTTTTGTTTAAAAACATATTAAAATAATATTTTTATTTTATTTTTGATATTAATATGTTAAAAACGATTTGAAAACACAAAAAAAAGTTAATTTAAGATAAAAAACAAAAAAATTTTAATTTTCTCCAAAAACAATTTTAAAACGTAAAAATAAACATAATCTTGATCGAATCTTGCAAATTTCAACCAACGTGAGTTACATGCCAATGGGATTATAACCCTTTTTTTGTTTTTAAATATATTTATGAATTAAGTTATGAATAGCGAGTAACTTCCATTCTTGGGGTTGGCCATGGACAAATTAGTTTGCCAAACTCAAAGAAATTAGGAGTGGAAATTCTGAGTTAATTAACCTTTTGTTCTCTTCTCCTCGTGATGTTTTTCTGCGTGATTGGGATTGTTGATGCATAGCTTTCTATTAGTAGCGATTTGAAAAGGAAAGATACCAAACAATTGGCAACTTGAGAAAAAGAAAGAGGACAATCCCACATTAATTAAAGATTTTAGTTAGCTTGTTAATAATATATTTTGGCATGGCTCACTTTATCATGAATTAAGAAGGGGTTAAATCTGAAAAATTAGATCAAACTTCAACTTTATGTGATCTATTATGTTCATAAGCTAGTGTCTTTGTCACCATTATATTTGAAAATCAAATGTCTTGATTTTTTAAATATTAAGAAAGCCATAAGTGATTTGACTTAATCTTTCAGTGACCAGTTTCTCAGTATAATTATTATTCATTCATTAATAATATTCTGATTTAGATATTTTAACATGAAGTATGTCCGTCATATTAAATTATATTTGTTCACAATATTATAATCATTGATAATTTGAATAAGATTTAATTTTTTTCATATCTCATTTCACTTTGCGTAAGGATTTAACAATCAATACTTTGAGAAAATATGAAACATTTTCTCTAATTCACTTAGTATGATGAATCCTTTCTTGATCACTCAAATACCTTTATATAATTTATATTATATCCAATATCTGTCTATATATTATATTTATCAAGATAACGTGTAACAAGATTAAAACATAACACTTTGTATATATTGACATGACAAAGGAGAAAAAAATATTAATTAAAGATTTTAGTTAGCTTGTTAATAATATATTTTGGCATGGCTCACGTTATCATGAATTAAAAAGGGGTTAAATCTGAAAAATTAGATCAAACTTCAACTTCATGTGATCTATTATTATGGTCATAGGCTGGTGTCTTTGTCACAATTATGTTCTATCATAAGTTTAAAAGAGCAAATTAAATAAGATTTTCAAACATAAGAAGGTATGTGTAAACACAATCGGGGGATAGGAGAACATGTCTAGTTGCGTTTAGACATGTGTTAAGGTATGTTTATTTTTATTTTGAAAAGCAAATTAATTTTTTTTAAAATGTTTTTTAGTGTTTTAGATTATTTTAGTATATTAATATCGAAAATAAATTTTAAAAATAAAATAAATTTAATATATTTTTAAACAAAAATTATTTTAAAAAATAAACTTAACTAAAATATCATATATTCCCTAATCAAGATGCCACTCACGTTCTTTTCGTAGTCAAGAATATGCCTTTTTATTTGCAATGAGACAAAACATGATGAACTGGCCGTCTTGTGGATCGTTTTAAAAAAGATTGAATTTTATTTAGTTTGGAAAAAGTGTCGGGTATTGCATGTTGTGTTCATGGCCGTATCAATTATTGAAAGCATGCTTCTTTTTTTATTTTTTATTTTTTTTCTATTCCGAGTGTTGGTTTTCTATAATTTATACATGCAGTAAAAATAATAAATTTAAAATAATATTTACAAATTTCTAGGATTATATTAGATAGATTTAAAATTATTTAGAGATTTATTAACTAATTATAAGATCTGATCTCCTCCGGCTTTAAATAATTCTTTAAAAGCTGAGTTGTCGCAAACCACAAGCTGTTTAATTTGTTTAGTCTCCAATGATAATCCACACGAACTATTAGAGAGAAATCTCATAAATCTTTATTTAGGAGAGAATGATTGTTATGCCTAGAGTGTTAGCTCTCTATTTAATGATTTACATAGTTTTTCTGTCTAACAAATAATCTCTAAAAAAATAAGAGGCATAGCTTTATATTTATAGGGAATCCTAAAAACCCTATAAATGATAAAATATATATTTGCCCCTTAAATAATATCCATATATTATTTAAGGATAATTTTATAAATTTAATCAATCAAGTATCCCTACTTCATTATTCTAGTACTAGAATTATAATTCTATTAAATACATCTTAGTGCTAAATTTCTAAAATTATTTTCAATCAAGTCACACTTGATTAATCATATAACAACAAAATAATAAAGGAATTCTTAGACATTGTACTGTCAGAAATACATAACAACAAAATGGGGTTGCATAATACATAAACAAGACACTCTTGAAAAGAACATGTTGTATGCTTTCACAAGATGAGAATAGATCTTTCACATTATCATAGGACTTATAGGCTAAAATAGTTAACATGAATTGTTATTAGGTGAATAGATATCCATCAATAATTTTAGAGCTGAAGACTCCATACAAAGTATGGTCTGGTTCTCCTACCAATTACTCTAAATTAAGAATATTTGATTGTCCTACTTTTGTTTATGTTAAGAAAAATAAACTTGGGCCGAGAGCGAGAAAATACATATTTCTAGACTATGCATCTAAGGTGAAGGGATATCGGTTGTGGTGTGTTAATCTTGAGTCACCCAAGTTTGGGTTGCTTTGGGATTTTAGGTGAGAAAGAAATCAATTTTGTATAACACCTAGTAATCTCCTACTTTTTCACAATGAATTTCCTTTATTGTCTTTCCCGTGAAGTAGGCATAAGTTACCGAACCAAGTAAATTCCTTGTATGCTCTTATATGATTGATTGTTTACACACATACACAATGTATATGCCTGAGCTAGTTTTACAAGGAAAAGTTGTATTATAATATTATAGGGTAAAGATGCATTTTTTTTTTAAAATCATCTAATAGCTATTTCCTTTCTCTTTTTTATTTATTTTATCACAAGTCTACTAGGTGACTTATATCCGTGTACAAAATTCAATTTTTTATTAGATTTTATTCTTCAAGATTAATTGCTTGTTTGGTATTGAATGTCAAATTTCTTTTTAAATAAAAAAATATATTGAAATTTAATATCAAACATGGTCTAAATACGTGTTTGTTAAACAGCCAATCACGTGGTTGGCTAGATTAAGAAACAAACTCAATTACTTGATTAGTTCAATGCACAGTATCCAATATAAGGAGTATAATAATTAGTCTCGAGCAATAATTTCTTTGGTTCATGTCTTTTTTATAATAAATTTGTTTGGTTGATAAGATGAGAAGGGCACAAGTTCATAGATCTCAAGACTTGTCCTTTGCTTCTTGTTTAGTTTTGCAACCAATGGAGCAAATGCCCAATATAAGTTATTGATCAGTTGTATCGAAAAGATTCTTGACTTTGCATGATTTGTTTTTATATACAAGCTACTTAGAGTTGGTGCAATTGCGACCACCAGCTTTTTATAATATATATATATATATATATTGATTGATTGATACGCGGTTTACGCGGTTATGCACTGGTAAGCAACACCTAAATTTAATCACTTGGTAGCGTGACACTTCGATTATAATGTAGCTATATAAGTTGAGCAAAAACAGAGATAAAAGAGAATATTCGCCTGCGTGAGAATTTGTATTTGGAATTTATATGCTATGGTTATTAATCAAATTAATTACATTATTGAATTGTTTGATAAGGTGTCATGGAACTCTTTAATGGCAAGACGGCATCGTGTCAAGATTTCCATTCCAATCACGTGGATATATTCTTCAACAAGAAATGATGTTATCAGCTTACTTTTTTTTTTTAGTTTTTTTAGTTTAACGTGGTGTCTGGATAGCTTGCATGCACCTCGATTAATCCCATGGGCCTTGAAGTTAACGACCATGTAAGTCTCCAGTGGTCATCATATGAGCAACCACAGGGCTCGAACCTGAGACCATAGAGGGAGCAAACCTCTTGATCCCAAGCTCTTACCACGGGGCCACCACCTAAATGGTTTATCAGCTCACATTTTCTTCTAGTTCAATGCCTTATCATGTCACCATAAGTAGCCAAAAATTAACTTGCGTTTCTAATTTATAATTAAGTCTTCATCCAATCTCAATTTCTATCCATTTTAAGATTGTTCTTTCTAAAACATAAGGGCATGAATAACGTTGCTAATTAAGCTTTCGATTTTCCATCATCCATGACCTCAGATGTTGTTGACAACAAGCTATATCGATCAAGCATTCTTGTTGAGCGGCTCCCTTAAGAAACAGTAACGTTTCACACTTGCAAATTACTTTTTTTTTATTATTATTATTAACGTGGTGGTGTTCGGTCAGTTTGCACGTACCTTAACTAATCTTTACGAGCCTTGAAATTAACGATCAGGTAAACCTCTAGTGGCCATTAATATTAGCAATTTTAGAGCTCGAACCTGAAACCATAGGATGAACAAACCCTTTGATCCCAAATTCTTACCATTGAGCCAATTACTAGATGATTTAATATTTTGTTTAATATTGTATTGCATGACTGTTTTTAATTTTAGATATCATCACATTAAAACTATATAAAAACACTAAAAAAACATCATCTTGATGCTTTGTAGTAATAGT
The DNA here is from genome assembly GCA_007827005.2 of Populus simonii. NCBI lineage: Eukaryota > Viridiplantae > Streptophyta > Magnoliopsida > Malpighiales > Salicaceae > Populus > Populus simonii. Next base: position 43,764,005 of record CM017464.2, on the reverse strand, counting down.
AAATAAATATAACCTATTAAAATCTTAAATGAAGGTTAAGTTATTTGTCCTGAATATAAAAGAAACTGTTTAATATGGAAATAAATAAAAAAGGTTTGTTTTAAAAAGTAAAAATACTGTTTTTAAGGTGTTTATTTGTCCCACATAAAAACAACACCTCTAGAATAAAACTAAGCTCTCTAAACGTTTTTCTTTATGAAATATACCTCATAATTAATCACTATATTTTTAAAATAGGAGAAAAATAAATAAATGAAACCGCACTGCAAATTCATGTCTTGCATGAGGTGAGCGATATATATATATATATATATATATATATATATATATATATATATATATATATATATCATTTAATGATTTTCAACCTTTGTATTTATCATTTTCATGTTAATGAATTTTTAAAAATTAAATTATTGAGAAAAATTTGTAAAAAGAAAATCAATGAAAAGTTTTAGCGAGCATGGTGGTAATTAAAGAAGGGGTAAGGGAGTAACATGAACATTTCTAACTCCTCCCGAAGCAACTTATAATTAAGGAATAAGGGATCAGGTTGAAAAATAAACAAAAAACTGAGTGAAAGAAGAAAAACTGAGTTAAAGAAGAAAAAAAAAGAGAAAAAAAAGGAGAGATTTTGAGAAAATAAAATAGAAGAGAGAGTAGTGTGCAGAGAGAAGAAAAGGTTATATAAAAACAAAGGAAAAAAATAAAACATAAGGCATCTTCTTCCTCTCTCAAACCAAATAATGTTACAGGGTGTGATTAGAAAAATATTTTCAAGATATTGTTTCTTTTCTTTCTTGAGATTTTGTTTTAATAAAGAAAAACAATAATATAGTTTGTTTTTCTTTTCTTGTTAATCTAGACCCGTGGGTTCGAGGATGTCCCAATAATACTGGTGAAGATAATATTTTTAAATTATAAATGTAAATATTTGTAAAAACCTTAATATAAAGTTTGAGGTCCTGTTTGTTTGTCGGAAAGTAGTTTCTTTTTGAAAAATAATTTTCATGAAAAGTAAATTCCTGAAAAGTAATTTTTTTTTTTATATATTTGGTAGTGTCATGAAAAATAAGTGGAAAAATATATTTTTAGTGTTTAGCTATGTCACGAAAAATGAACTGGAAAATAAATTTTTAATTTTTTTCAAGTTTATTAAAAGAATGTGGATCAAATCTGACATATAAAAAAAAATTAAAGGAGGATAAAATTGAAAAAATAAATTCAATTTCATAAATTATTTCAAATAAAACAAATAGCAATAAAAAGCATGGAGACCAAATCAGATCGATAAAAAAATACGAAAGAGGATGAAATTGAAAAAAAAATCAATTTCATAAATTATTTCAAATAAAATAAATAGCAGTCAAAAGAATAGGAATCAAATTTGATAGATAAATAATTTCAATAAAGAAAATGATAAGAGAAAAACAAATCACAATCAAAAGATTGAGGACCAAAGTTGGTATAAAATCAAATTCTAGGGGATGAAATTGAAGAAAAAAATATTCTAAACAAAATATATAGCAATCAAAAGATTGAGAACCAAACTTGATATAATTAACAAATAAAAAGGTAATTTTAGATTTTCCATAATTTCTAAAAAGTGTTTTTCTCCTAAAATAAAAGGAAAATATTTTCCTAAAAACCAAGCCAAATTTTTCTTTGACTGAAAAGTTTTAAAAGTGGTTTCTAAGAAATCATTTCCACTACCACAATCTTTAGATTTACCGACGGAATTTTATGTTGGTATTTGCACTACCATTCCAATGTTAATTAATTTACCAACGAAATCACCGACATAAATGTTCTGTCTGTGAATCTTTTGTCTGTAATTTTTTGTTCGTTGGTAAGTCCGTTGGTAATAAAAAAATATTATTATCGATGGATTTACTGACGGAAAAGGTGAGTAAAAAAAAATTACCCGCTTCATTCCGTCGGTAATTCCCTCGGAAAAATACTGTATGTAATTCCGTCCGTAATTATTTAAAAATATTTTTTAAAAAAATCTATTTTACAAAACTATAAAATAATTAAATTAATATTAATCAACACTCTATAATACTCAAAATGCTTGGAAAAAAGAAGAAGAAAATCAACTCAAACAAATTTGCAACAAATAAATAACACAAAAAAATAAATTCAACTAAAAATATTCATATGAAAAAAATTTAAAAATCCTATAAATAAATCAACTAAAAATTGATCTCAAATGAAAAAAAAAATCATACAACAACATTCATACAATTATTAAGAACAAAAACAATTAAAAATAAAATAAAAAACAAATATAGTGAAAAAACACAAAAAAAAGAAGAAATTTGTAAGTGAAGCTAAGAAGAGAAAAAAAAAATTCGTAAAGTATACTAATTAAAAAAAACTGAGAAGAAAAAATAAGAAAGGAGAAGAAGACATACATGAGCATGAAGGAGAAGAGAAGGAGTTGAGGAGAGAAGAGAAGAAGAAGAAGAAGAAGAAGAAGAAGACATACATGAGCATGAAGGAGAAGTGAAAGAGTTGAGGAGAGAAAAGAAGAAGAAGAAGAAAAGAGACGGGTCTGTTGTGAAATTAGGGATTTTATGCTTTTTATTGGGGCGTTTTACCGACGGATAATTTAATATTAATATTTTTAATCATTCCATCGGTGATTTCATCTGTAATATTTAATTTAAATTTTGAATTTAATAAAATTTTTTCAGAAAACGCCAAATATCACTGACGACTTTTCAATATGTCAGTGATTCCGTCAGTAATATTTAATTTAAAATTTTAATTTGAGCTAAATTTTTCAGAAAACCTCCAAATAACACCGACGACTTTTCAATCCGTCGGTGATTTTGTCTGTAAAAAACAATAATTAAAAGTGCAATTGGAAAGTAAATAGTTTCAGAGCTCTCTGTCAAATACCGACGGAAGTTTCCATCGGTGATTTCCTTTGTAATTGACATGATGAATAGTATTCACAGTTTACCAACGATTTTACGGACGGCATTTACCGATGGAATAAATTCCATCGGTAATTCCGTTGGTAAAAATAGCTAGTCATCATTTTTTTTTGCTTTGTTTTAATTTTTTTCCCACTGTAATTCCCTCGGTATTTACCGAGGGAATATTTCCGTCAGTAAAATCTCTCGGCAATTTACCGATAAAAATATTCTCTCGGTATTTCCGTTTGTATTTATCGATTTTCTGGTAGTGTTCCATGAAACAAATAGGACCTTAAAAGTAAAAATTCATTAGTTATTAAAATCAGAATTTCTTATGTTCATGATGGGTGTGAATTTATTCTGATGTTCATGTTTGGACATTTTAAAAGTGAGAATTTGATTTTATTACTAGAATTTAAAATATTTGTCTTAGATCATGATAGTTTTTCACATTTAATAACAAAATAAACATGGACCAGTTTAGACAAATCTTAGCATATAAGTATATTAAACATATTAATCATTAAAAATAAATAACAATACAACTTATCTTAAATATAATATATAAAGTGATTATTATCTTTTTTTTTATTACATAACCAACTATTTAATTTGTTCACGTCTTTAAAATACTAGTTAGAATATTTTAGTTACCTTGAAATTAAATTACAACTATTTTTATATTTTTACCTTTTTTAACATATAATTGACCTCACTACCCCTCTATTTTGATAAGACCAAGATTAATATGCAATTAATGCTGTACATGAATGTAGGCCAATCTTAAACCTTTCACATGGATTGGAAAAATAAAAGTAACCCACATGGTAGGTAGGTCCATCCCCTGACACATGATTATCACCATCCATTTCTCTCTTTAGTGAAAATCAAAGGCGTTGTACCCTTGTCTAATCTTCTATCCTATTTTGATGAAACATGCATGTCATGATGCAGATGCGTGGGATAGCTACAAGCTAGCTCGCCATTTTACCTGTGTCTCTCAATTCATCATCTGGGTCTTCAAGAGATGCAGCTCTACACAAAGTACAGATATCTGTCTTCCATAAAAATGGTTACCGATTGCCAATAGCATATTCTAATAGAAGGATTAGCTAGGAAGGGTTGCACTGTCTTATCTTCTGATAGTTATAGAAAACAGTCTCTGTAATTAAGAAGCTTCGAAAACATGTGGTTCGTCTGATATTTGCATTTCTCTATGAGAATCACCAGCAAATCACATGCATCACCTTTTCTTAAAGACCAGAATTCTTTACGAGGAAACAGGACAATTGTTAACTTGATAGTTCACACCGTTTAAGCACGAACCAGCACGACCTAGTTCTAGCAATCAACTAGCCGAGGGGCCAATGCATTCGCGTGGAGCCTCTGTCTTTTCTTCTTTTATTTTTGTAAAAACTCAATCCAGTAATTATATGTTCATTAATTGCCAAGTCAAGAATATATAAAAATCATAACTCAACTAGTTAGGTTCTAAATTTACTTTTTAGAGGCCACTAATTCGAGTCTCACAGACCCTAAGATCATTAAAAGTTTATATGATCGTTAACTTCAGAGGCCCGTAGGATTAGTCGAGATATACACAAACTGGTCAAGACATTATTATTAATTAAAAAAAAAAAACCTTGAAAAGTGTTTTACATCCCTGTCCTCAAGTATTAATGCACAGTACTGTAACATCAAGGCCCATTTCTACATACTCATCAACTTTCATGCAAATATTGTTAAAAAAAGAGAGCAGACCAGCTCTATGGGTGTGGAAGTATCCTACTCAAGAATGGGTATATTATTAAATGCGGATGGTTGTAGTAGCTGGAGGGATTCTAAGAGACAGCTTGGGATTGTGGTGCAAAGGGTTCACCACAACACAGGTATATGCTGTTATCACACTAGTATGGAGCTAGCTTGGTCATTTGGGATACACCGACTCATTCTGGAGTAGGGTTCTTCACTAGTTGTACAGCTCTAAGCAAATTGTCAAGGTGGATGCAAATAATGGTTAAGTCACAGGAACTTCTAGCTAAGAAATGGGAAGCCAAAGGTGCTGGAAATTCTCCTTTAAATATTCCTTATGTTCTAGCCCTCCAGCCTCCTACCTCAAGTACGAAAATAAAAATGCCTTTGACTGGGTCCTTGTGCGGTAAATGATTTGAATGAGCAACAACTACGTGCATGCCTTCTTTAATTTGGCAAGATAAGAACTCACCTGTATTTTTGTCACTTAGTTTATTAATAATTCGTCCTGTACCTTTCATAGATGACTTAGTTGGAGTTAATATATAGAAGGAGAAGCTCGAAGAAAATTGATCACAACTCTGGGGCGGACCCAGTAAATGTGTCTGCATTAATATTGTAATATGGGATTTTCAAAGGTGATCAAGTTGGAGTTATAAATTTAAGGGATCTTGCTAAAATTGGTGTCAATGTTTTATACTTTATAGTTTTTTGTTGCTTGTTCATCTTTCGAGTGTGAAAATGATTCTGGTTCAATAAGACGTGAGTGATTCTTAAAGATTCAACACCGCATTTCTTTTCTTTTTTCTTTTTTTCAAATCTTTGTTGAAAACTAATCTTTCATGGTTGATTTAAAGATCCAATGGTCAAGACTCCAGGCGAAATACTCTTTTACCTATTTATACCTACAAATCACATAGAAAATAATTATTAGCACTTTTTCTCCAGGTGATTAAAAAAAAAGGGGAAGAAAAGATGTATATATGGTGATCAATACCTACAAATCACATAGAAAATAATTATTATAGCACTTTTTCTCCAGGTAATTAAAAAAAGAAGGAAGAAAAGATGTATATATGGTGATCAAGGATTTAAGTGATTGATCATTTACAAAAAGGTTTAAAGTGAAATTGTGGTTGCAGGATGGTGGGAGTTGGGTGTGAGAGAACTGGAGGTGTTGGTGGTTTAATTAGTGATATTAGGGTGAATGATACGACACCATTTAAAAGTAAGTGGACCACAAGTTATCATTATAAAAAATGGATCGCATAAATGAACAAGTAAACTAATAACAAGACAATTTAAAAGAAGTCAGTAAGCTGGGTAGCTGCTCTCTTGTTTTGGGTATTATAGTATCAAATATTTTTTATTTAAAAATAAATTAAGATTATTGTTTTAGATTATTTTTTATTTTTAACATCAACACATAAAATTCATCGAAAAACACTATAAAAATCATCAAGAGGGAGTTTCCTAATTAAACTAAAGGGACTATCAAATCTGAATCCTAAACTTGAAATAATTATTTAATGCTAAAGATTTGATTTTCCTAGTCAATGAAAAAAATTGATGGGCAGCTACAAGGAGAATTAATTTCAAAGATTATTTTTCATGTTCTAAAAGGATTAGTGCTACAAGAAAAAAAGACTTCAGCAATTAAATTCCTATTCAGATAAGATTTCCTAGCATCTAAAGGATTTTAAAAGTTAGCTAAACAATCCTAAAGTATCTAGAAAGGTGGATCTCGACCAAGGGTTATTTAAACTATGAAATTAAGATATTTTATCATGGCATCAACAAGTTACTATTTAGACTTGTTATTCTTATTATTATTTATATGTTTGAGCTTAATTAATTTTTTGGATTTTAGTTAAGATTTAATTAAGGCTTGTTTGGATTAGGATTTGAGTTTATTACTATAGGTTTTGGGGTTAGTTTTTATAAGTGGATCAATTCAGCCTTTAATGATAGATTCATTATGATTAATTTCTCATAACTATTTAAACAAATGTTAAGCTTAAAATTTGACACCTTTGATGAATAACAATTCTGAACTTTTCGGTTTAACATGTGAGAGATTCTTGTATTCTTTGGTTCTTGAACAAATTGAATATAATTTATTGAAAATTAACTGATTTCGTGGCATCATTCGATTTTATTCCAATAGCGCGCGTGTTTAATTTGGAACATGTTTTTATTATGTCACACTTCTATCAAATCTCTTTTGGTTTTTCGGGATCATTTCTCAATCTTGGTTTTAGGTTACGTAACCCTGTGATCACGATGTTCGAATAAATAAGGATCCTAATTACAACTAGAGTTATAAACTAGCTTGTGGAAGCACAGGCTACAGGTTGGATCTTTGTGAAGTAAACGCAAGATCTCAATCCCTGTAACTAAGAAAAAGAAAGGGAAATTAAACATATTGCACCAAAATATAAATAGGAGGAGGTAAAGATTTTAACCCCATCTAATAATATGAAGTGATATTGGACGAGATGAAAGATGTGAATGAATGTTTCAAATTCTTTTATTGAGAAATATTAGGTGTCATTATTTTTTGTGGCAAGCAATCAAATTATTTTGGCATGCTTGTGTTTACAGCTAGAGCATAGATGTCGTCGGGGCGATCATGCTCGATACTTCATTGCTATACAAAAATACGGGAGGGATGAGTGTTAGTCCAAAATAGGGGAGATAATCCGAAACGTTGGACCAGGTGGGAAACAAATTCCAATATATGTACAAATTTTCACTAGCTCAGCGCTGTTTTGACGACTCATGGCAATGACTTCAGTATGAACCACCTTGCATCTAGTCAGATCATTCCATCAATATGAACTTCATCTTGATGTGTTTGAGATCGACTTGAGAGAGGACAATAATTACGTGGGTCATATAATTTATTTCAGCTAACAGTGTTAGAAACTTATTAGCGGTTCATTTCTCCTAATTGCCTTTCATGAAACGTAAAACGTACACAAATCGAAGACTTCGAATCTTAGAAACGAGGGGCCATAATGCAGGGCACTTCTTTCTTTTCATCACATCAAGCTAATTTTCAGCAAGTTCAAGCCATTCACTCTACTCACAGATTGGTTAAACATGTAGCTAGAAAATATAAAGTTAATATATCCCATCACCTTTTCTTGCTTATAGCTTTCATGTGAAAAACGACGACCCTTGATGGACCAATCTTACACTGTGTCATGGATTCAGGGAAGAAGTCATTATCGAGGCTTCTTTTATTTAACCTAGAAATCCTTAAAAACTTGGCATAAAAGAGACAGACCAAGAGCCCAGAGAGTACGTAGATTTGACAATTTTGTGTTTCTATTAGGCTCTCTACGAGGTTGTTCTAGAAGAAGGGATAAAATAAAAAAATGCTCTTATTATTATTATTATTATTTATTTTCTTTCTTAGCACTGTGTTATTGCAAAGGATAATGTTATATAACACTTTTTCCTTAAAGGAGCACTACCTCCGCTAATGTCAATATTGTCATCAGTATTTAATTCACAAAGGGACAGGAAAAGATGACAAAAAAAACCTAATTTCTCTCCGGGCAAATAGGAAGTTTGTGGAAATAAGAAGGTACTAACCGAGGAGATGATAAGAACTAGGGAAGGTCTCGAAAGAGGTAGTCAAGTAGCAAAGTGTTTCTTCTCAGTGACTCGTTAAAAGAACTAAAAGAGCTACTGTAGCTTTATTACTGTTTACATGGTGGCTTGCACAACAGCATTTTAATTCTCGTTTTCATTCTTGGATAGCAGCAAGAAAATTTAGGGTTTTATGCTGGTGACCGTCTTCCTTTTCTTTTCTCTTTTTTTTTTTTTTTTGTATATATTCAAAACAATCCTTAAATTTTTTTCTTTCAGATTTGATTCATATTATTTTTATTACTTTTCAATTGCATCCATTAATATTTTAGTTCATTTTGTTTTATATTATATCAGATTTGATCCTTATTCTTTTGATTGTTATTTTAATTTTAATTTTTTTATTGAAACTTTCTTTTTCAATCTTATCCCTCGTAGTTTTATTGATCGAGACTTTGTTAACATTTTAGGTCACAGGTTTGAAAGATTGGAGTAATTGGAAATAAATATTTTTTTCAGGTCATTTTTTATAATTGATTTTTTCTGATTCCATCGATCCTTATGGAGTCATCACAATCTTATGTGTCAGGTCACAAGTTTCACATGTTAACCTTGCTTGACCTAACTTAATATCATTCTCTCTTTTTTATTTGTTGTTGTTCCTACTTATTTTTTTTTTATCATATTATCAAATTAATCAAGGTTTAACTTGGCTTTCAAATTTCTCTTACTTATTTACAAATATTATCGTTGCTTAAATTGTTTTTTGGATGATTTAAAATAAGGATAAATAAAGTATCTCTTATATTAAAACTCCATTATCTTATTAACATGCTCTTTTTTTAGCATTTTTTACCATAATTTTTGTTTTTTAAGACATCTCATCAAAATCATAAAAGCAAGTTAAAATTAAAAAAAAAAAGTTTTGATAATTTTGATATAATGTGTTAAAAACTATATAATAACCTAAAAGGTTTGTTGATTTCACTGTACCTCCCCCACACATTGTACCATTCACTTGAATAATGCAAATTGAGATTTTGAGGGCCAAAATTGATAGTACAAAAAATTACAGCCCATATTTATTCTTTTTAACTGTATATGAGGTGTATTTTTTAATTTGGTCCAAAATTTATTTTTCATATTTCAGACCTTGATCTTAAGAAATGAGAGAGAGTTCCTAAAAAACAAGAGAAAAGAAAGAATGTGAATGATTGTCCACTTTCTAAAAAAAAAAAACTTATTCTTGGTATTAGTGTTGGTATTAGTGTGTTTTATTTAATGAGCGAAGTTTTATTGATGTGTTTTTTTTTATCATTTATCTTGTCTGAAAAAAATAGATTAGGGTTGAGAAATAAAATTTCTCTTTGGTTAGATTTTATGTTTTTTGATCAATTTAAGGGTGTTTTGGTTAAGATATTGGCTTATTATTTTATTTATGTTTTCAAATAAAAATAACTTGAAATGAGTTTTTAGATAAAAAAAACTATCTATCTTGATTTTCCAGCAATCTCTTTGGCCATTACATATTGCACCAACATACGACATGTTTTTTGTTGTTCTAAACGGCATGTCATTTATATTGGTTTTTTATATATAAATCTAAGAATGGATGACGTGTTATCCATCTTTTAACATGAAGGGAAAAAGAGAGGCGTGACACATAGTCCATGACTCCTTCTTTATGGACCTGCCACACGAGGGTCTATTTAGGCACACTTGCTTAGCTTGATTTTTTTTTTCAATGTTTTTAATTTCAATCCATTAAAGTAGATTGGTTAAAAATTATTTTGGAAATTTCTTTTTTATCTAAGATCGTAACCTTTTTTATATTATATTGGCAAGTTGTTTTTATTTTTATTTTTTGTTAATTTTTATTATTTCTAACTTAAATAAAGCTTTAATTGAAATAAAATGATAAAAATTATTGAAATTAATGAAATTTATTGAAAAGACATGTTATCCTTTGTTTTTGTAAAGCTTTTTTATTGTCATAATTGAAGGTAGTAGAAGACATGATTAAAGGACAATTTTTTACTTAGATTTGAACTCAGGATGATTTCTTTCTAAACCGGAGAGATTGATAGATGAGTTTTTAAGAAAATTATATTTTTTTAATTATATTTTTATTTAATTTAAAATTATATTTTTTTTATATGGTATTATTATAATATTCTATTTTTATATATATAAAATATCGTAATAGCTAAACTATAGTTAATAAAAAATAAATATTTTAAGCTCTTATATTATGATATTATTCACATCTGAGAATTTTGATTTATAACGAATCACATTACCTTTTATTGTGGCAAGAACATTCCCAATACTGTCTATTAGCGGTAATCTGATATTTGTTGTAAATTTTTCAGATACGATTTGAATAATAAATTAGGTCTCTGAGTGATCTTAGACTCTTATTTTTGTTTATTTTTATATTTTCAAAGTATTTTAAAAAAAATTATTTTTTTATTTTTTTTACTTTAAATTAATATATTTTTGTATTTTTAAATTATTTGATATTCTAATATTAAAAATAACTTTTTAAAAATAAAAAAAATTAAAAATTATTTTGATATATTTCTAACTAAAAAATATTTTAAAAAACAACTATAATCATACTACCAAACAGTAATAAATATCCAGATAGACACAAGCTTTAAACACTATCATGTTTTTGAAGATTTATATGTAAAAAAATAACTTTGATTTATTTTTTTGTTTTAAAATTATTTATAAATGCTCGTCGAAGTTCAAAGTCGAAACGCACATGCAACACACAGCAGCACCCATTAACCCAAACTGAACACACCAGCAGCTGATCTGTAAAATCTGCAACACCAAGAAGCCAGCAAAAACTCATAGACCCCACAGCTTTTTGTACCTGATACCGTACCTATAATTTCATCATCAACCCCACCCACCCATAACTCCAAGTTTTCCTTATAAATATCCCCCTCATAACCCTACACCAACAACCCTTTATCACTAGTTTTGCCCACTGAATTTCCTCTTTTATTCTCTTTGTTTGGAGTTTTTTATTTGATTTGCTAATCCTTGCATGGCAGTGAGTTTACTTGCACATGAGGTATCTGACCTCTGCTTAGGCAAGCCTGCTTTGAGGTCTCTCGCACTCACCACAACAATAGCTGAAGCTCTATTTGCTCTTAAAAACTCTGATGATAACTTTTTAAGTGTATGGAATTGTGATCACGCAGCAAAGACTAACAACGATTACAAAGGCAATTGTGAAGAGGAAGGTTGTGATGTTTGTGAATGTAAATGTGTCGGTAAGGTTTCTATGGTGGATGTGGTATGCTATCTTTGCAAGGATGAGAACTTGTTGTTCCCTTCTGATGCTTTGAAAGCACCTGTTTCTGTTCTCTTGCCTGAGATTCCTGGAATGGTTGTTCATGTGGAACCAACTTCAAGGTATTGAGAATTGTGTTTTTTGGAGTTTTGCTATATCTCTTGAAGTTTTATGCTTTTGCATATTCTTGAAATCTGCAGCTCTTCTTATTCTGTTTTTATTGGTGTTCTTATCTGGGTTTTTATTGATTTTTCAGTTTTATTTTCTTTATGGGAGTTTCCAAGCTATTTATTTTTTGCTCAAAGGCATGCTTGGCAGTAATCCCTTTAGCATAAGATTCATGATGCTCTGCCGTTAGTTATGTGGCACTTACTTCCTTCATCAAGACCAATTCTTGATCAAATTTATGTAAAAAATAAAGATTTGTTCTTAACCTTAATTATAAATCTCAATTTGATATACAGATCAGGATGCTTTGGTATCAAATCTGATTATATATGTTCAATAGACAGCAATTTGAACACCAATAGTTTAGTTGGTACACAAATTTGTGTCTTTTTGTTCTTTCCTCTCAATTCCATTAATAATCACTTACTTTTTTGATCCTTCAGCTTATTGGAAGCAATTGATCTCATCATTCAAGGAGCCAAGAATCTAGTAGTGCCGATAAAGACCAGGTATAGCACACGAAGAAAACAGCACCAAAAACTCTCAATTACCAGCCCCACCATCCACAATGGCCGGGAATTCTGCTGGCTAACACAGGAAGACATAATCAGATTCTTCCTCGGCTCAATTGGCCTCTTTGCTCCACTTCCAGCTCTCTCCATTGATACACTTGGCATTATAAGCACTGAATTTCTTACAATTGATTATCACTCCCCTGCTATCTCAGAACTTGAAGCCATTTCTCGCTCTCTAGCAGACGAGACTTCAGTTGCTGTCATTGACAGTGATGGCATATTGATTGGGGAGCTCTCTCCATTCACTCTAGCCTGCTGTGATGACAGTGTTGCAGCTGCAATCACTACCCTTTCCTCTGGGGACTTGATGGCCTACATTGATTGTGGAGGACCCCCAGAGGACCTTGTCAAGGTGGTCATGGCAAGACTTAAAGAGAGAGCCTAGAAGCAATGCTTCAAGAATTCACTAATTCTAGTTGCTACTCAACTACCAGTTCATGTCAATCACAATCTTCGTCATCTGATGAAGAGTCAGCAAGCAGCACCCCAGTCAGTACACTGCATAGATCAGGAAAGTATAGTAGGTCCATGAGTTATTCAGCCAGGATGGTGAGAAGGGCAGAGGCAATAGTTTGTCATCCCAAGAGTTCACTTGTTGCAGTGATGATTCAAGCAATTGCTCATAGAGTAAATTACGTGTGGGTCATAGAGGATGACTGTAGCTTGGTTGGCATTGTCAGATTTTATGATATGCTAAAAGTTTTCAGGGAAAGTTTAGAGGATATGGCCTAAAAAGATGAGGAGCTTTCTGTGTTAATATTTTTTTTTTTATGGCTATATCATCTGCTAGGCTCAATCCTGATCATGGTGAGATTAGATTAAGGAAATAAGTGGTAAGAGAATTGAGTGAACTTGAAACACTCTTTGAGATGAGGACAGTTGGCCTTCGGTTGCATAACAAAATGTATGTGCTTTCTTTTTCTTGGTCTTTTTGTTTGTCTCTTTTCTACTTTTAATTATTGAAGCTGAAGAGCTGGTATAGGCAGATTTGACACCCTGTCCTTTGCTTATAGTGTGTGCGCCTTGTGGATCATGACTTTGCTGAAGATTATGTCATGTGTATATTAAATCATAGTTTTAAGTGAAGTGAAATTCTTGTTGCATCGTGTGTGAATCAGCCCCCATGTGGGCGGGTTGGTCTTTCCGACACTAACCTATTCCTACCAGCAACCTGTCAGAGTTGCTAGTCTTTATGATGACAGCTCATTGAAGTGGGAAAAGTAACATTCCTGCAGAAATATGAAAATTCTGCAGGCAGGAAGACACTAATGCTTAATTAGTGATGCACATACATACTTGAATTGCACATGGTAGCATGGCACTAACAAAAGCAACAGCCTTTGATTCATTCAGTTGTTCAGCATGCAATCTACAGGAAACAATGCAATACCATGTATCTTTCTCCTCAGAATTGGCATTCTTAATAAACCTTCGGCAAGGCAAAAACAGATGAAGTAACTGGGGTCATTGCAAGGAGTGCATGCCAGGTTCTCTCGTCCTTGCAAAAAATGTCACCTCTCAAAAAGTCCAAACTGCTGTAGGGAATTGGAAACACCAGATGCCCTCATCGTTACACAATCTAAATTCTAATACAGGTATCTTTAAATCTCTTTTCCACATGCTTAATTTTGTCAAAATACAGATGGACCCTATGAGGATCATTTAGATTTTTCCTACTTTTGTCATCATTTCCCTCGAACAAAAACAGCTTAATTCAAGGCACATTTTCGGAAGAAAGTGAAATATTCCAATATATATATATATATATATAGCTGGTGGGTTCAGTTAGGTGTGGTCAATACAGCTGGAAGGCATTTCAACTCATGATAAAAACGTTGTTGGAAAGAGAGGGACCTGAAATTTCCACTCGGTTTCTTTCACTGTAAGCAGCCCTATACGTTTCTTTCATTAAATTTAATTTTCACCTACTTCTGGTGGCTTGTACGGTTTCCAATAAATGAGAGAGGGTTTTTCTTCCATTTTCCCACCACCAGATGAGGACTCTCGGTTGCTACTTTAGATGCGGCTACAGTGCACTCGCTGCACGCATCCACTTCTGATCCAAGAAATAATGCAAGAGTCCCAGACATAATTTTGCAGTAACTCCCCCAACAACAAAAACTGTCTGAATTTATGTGAAGTGCCACGGAGTTATACCACTTTATGTGAATTTATACGTAATGTATCAATGATCCTTCAAGCTGGGACCAAGAACAAGCGGTCCATGCTAGTTGTATCATCCAACATGACAAACTAAAGCAGCGCAGCATCCCCCACACCACCCAGCCACCCCCCCCCCCCCCCCCCCCCCCCGGGGCTCGTTTGCAATGGCCGCAAGTAGACTATTCGGGAGCGTTTGTAGGATGTCCAGAGACGAGAAAGTAAAACAAATTACAAAACATGATGGAGAGCAAAGGATTAGTAATTTAATAACTGATAATTACTACTAACCAATGCTTGTTTAGACACCCCAGAACTACACAAACAATTACCATAAATTACTTGTACACGAAACAAGATAGCTGCTGCTTTTAATTAACATAGTTGAATTATTTGAGGCCTTGAACAATAATCTATGATCAAATTCAAGCACCGAGACCAGACACAAATTTAAACTTGACAAAAAAAGAACGTAATAATGAAATTTTCAAAAATTAAGATTAGAAGCGAGGTCAACTGGTTAAATTCATAAAAACCTGTTATTGAATCATGCTCCTTCAGACTTTAGTGGCAAATAACCTTGCGAAGCAACTGAAAGCAAGTTATGAATCAAAGAACCTTAACAGCACATAAAACAGCAATGGGGATCACATGGGGAAAAGAGCATTAGGAAATAATAGGCAGGTAACGGGGGGAAGTTGGTATCCACAGAATACGCAGCTAAATGTGAATCAATAGAAAGAACGTTGCGATGAGTGACAATTGTTCCACAGGACAACTATTACATGAAGTGCATTTCATAGGTCCAATTAAAGCAATCTAACTCAAGTTTTCAAAAATATGAGACGACTCAATCTGGTATGAGAATTTTAACTCATTTGAGTAATTGTGTTGAGTGGCAGTTTAAACTTCTGATATAACAGTGGCATCCACAAAGCAGAGAAGGGTTCCTAGACTTGACAGTCATTTGCTTTCCGAAGTAAGGCCTGTATCATCTGCTGTTTCTTGAACAAATATTTCAGTTGGTTGCAGGCATCCCCTCAATGTGTCGTGCCCAAGTTGTGCTCTTTCATTATCTCCAAATCCAAACATTTGGCCCTGTTTGGTAACCACGACAGTGTGGTAGAGGCCTGTGCTGATCTGAGAAACATGATGAGCTCTTAAGCTATCAAGGACTCGAGGTGTCATCACTTTTTCAGTTATACCCCTATCTGGAAAGCCAAGGCTACCAAATCCCATGCACCCAAAGCCATAAACAGAACCATCATCGACCAGAACAAATGTTTTTCTTTTTCTTGCACAAGCCTATAAAATAACAAGCGTTGTCACTGATTGGGTCTCAGATAAAATAGATTGGAAAAAGAATACACAACATGCAAACAGACATGAGATGCATGAATTAAGCCAACACACAGTTGTCATCGAAGGATGGTTTTGCTTGAAAAAAATATTTTTTTGGCTGTATCAAGAGGTTCTGTTTGCCATTTTACATGGTAAACTTACAGAAAGGAGAGATGAAGCAGCTATATGTTTAGAGAAGAGTAAGGCAGAGAACTAGAAGGAAAGAGAACATAAAGGACACAGCAAACAACCAGCAGGCACAGTGCATTTTGCCAAGGTTATGGAGGTGTTCTAGTATACAATAAGGAGGGCGGAGCAATCAATTGGAGAGAAATTAGGAAATGATCTTTTATTTAATCTTTTATTCTATATATTTAAGTGTTTCTAATATACCTAGTCTATTTAGCAATCCTGTTTTAGTTAGAAGTTTAATACTACATAAGAATCCAAGTCTTTGTGGGAATTATGGCCCAGTTATGAGTTTTATTTTACTTGTTATAAATGCCTATGTGAAAACTTTTTTCATTGAGTGGAATAAAATTGAGCTACTAGAGTTTTTTGAAAGCTTGGTGCCTAAGAGTTTTCTTCCTCTCATTCTTCTATTTTCCTCTTGTTCTTCTTTTATGCTATAAAATCTGTGCTACTGTTCACGGATTATTGCTAACAGGTTTATTCTAACTGAAATTCTTCTAAACATGTCCCTAAACAACATTTAACTGCTTATTGTAAGCACATCCTGGGATTTCAGTTCTACCCTCAGTTACCAAGAACCATACATGGCCTAGAAACTAAATACACAATATGCATACATTCTTAGTGGAGATCAACGAAAATCAATGAATATACTCAATTTACTTCAAGGTACAATAGTAAAAGTTGACCAAACCTGCACAGCAAGGCGGCTCTTAAGGCAGTTCACAAGGGAAGGAAGAGTCTTATCAATCTCATCCCCATGGCCTAATGCTCCACAGTAACCTTTTCCCCAACTATAGACCTACAACCACCAGGACAAGGTAAGAAAAATTCTTTGAAGAGTTTAGATCAGACAAACAAAGCAATTATCAATGAAACACAAGTTCATGTTGGGCACAGAGACTAACAAATCCACTTGAATCAAGTGCCACAGCATGCTCATCCCCAGCAGAAACATGGACCACATGAATATCCTTTCTTCTAAATGTCTGGATTGCACGTGGCTGGAACTCATCGTGTTGCTCTCCATGACCAAGACAAAAATTAGAACCAGAACCAAAAGAGTAAACCACACCATTGTCAGTTACAGCTAACACGTAGCTGGGACCAGCAGCTATTTGAACCACAGGACCAATTCCCTCAAGCAGTTCAATGATTTTGGGTGTCGGTCTGTCTAGCGTGTCACCATGACCAAGTTGCCCATGTGTGTTCGTCCCACATGTATAAAGCTGGCCTTGTCTTGTGAGGAACACTGTGAAGTTGAGGCCCACAGAAACCTGAAACAATTCCTTTTTTATTCTATTTTTTTGAAATTTTAATAAAAATTCACGAGAAGAAACAAAAGCAGGTGGGAAAAGTCAAATGGTCCAATAACACTAACAGTATTTTGTGTTGAAGAAAGAACCATATAATTGTTAGGAGGAAGAAAGTACTACTCCTATGCATAAGCTAAAAGCTTTTTTACTTAATTTAATCAAGTCTTCAAGAAACAATCAAGTAACATGTGATTCAGCAAAAGAAGTCACTGATGCTAGGGGGTCCGGATCTTCTTTCAAATATACTCATAGTCATAGAAGCTGCCCTTAAAAAATTAAATGGTGATTTGACATATCAGAAAATTAACTTGGCATTGAAGGCATGGCACGATGCATTATCCAGGCAGCTTGACAAAAAGCTTGATGCTTCACAGGCAACTGGCTCTAAATCAAACACAAGCATTTGGTATTCAACCTCAATATAATGGTTGGATATTGCAGAAAATAAAAAAACCAAGCTAAATAAGGTGAGTATTGTTAAGAAACAATAGCACTTGAATGTGGATATGAATTATCATGTGCATATGTCCCATCGCTCATATTACTTTGAACATGCATCACCAACTAAAATACATGCCTGTTGCTGAAACAAGGTATGAACATTCTTAATAAACAACATCAATTAGAATATAGTATAGTGAAATGAATGTTACCTGCTTGCATGAAACTGCCTTTAGTGCCTCAACAAGCCTGGGCCTAAATATGGGGCGATTTGTATCTTTGTGACCGCAGCAAAATGATGAGTTATCACCACAAGTGAAAACCTGCATCATTGATTAGCATCATCTGACAGATATGACAACCACTTCTCAAAACCAAACACATGATTATAAAACCATATATGTCAACTGCCAGTAAGAATACAGTGTCTGAAAATTCATTGATATATTATGCTTGTCATGCATAAAAAACATCTACATCATTAGTGAATCAGAGGCATCATTTGAAAACAGAAGGAGATAAATGCCACAGAGTTGAGGCTTCTAGGCAACACAAAAGCAATACAAGTCCAAGGTTACCACAATTATATAGCTTATTCATCATTACTATGCCAAACAGTATCAGCATAGACAGTACCATTTTGTGACTGGAAATCTTGAACTCCTAACTTCTCTAAACAAAAAGTTCCTGAGTGCCCATACCAAGGCATCAGACATGGGCAAAAGAATAAAATATTACAAAATGGAATGTGAAAATGAGAGAAGGCAGTGATCTAGATTACTTGCACCAACACAACTTTCTTCTAGGTATCCAATTCTATGTAACAATAGCATCCCTCAAACAATACCAGTGCAAATCACACTTGGTGTTTACCATCGTTGCTGGGTCGAACATCATTCACACAAGAAACCACCAAAATCTAAGAGCCTAACCATGAAGCAACTTGTTCAATATTATTATCTTAATTTTATCATGACCACAGTGGCCCCCTAAAGGTCTACCCTTAAGCCTGTTCAATCTAGCAATTAGCTCAGAGCAAAACAGATGACTGATGAAATATTAAGTATGAATGGTTACAAACCTCTCCGGACTGCAAAACAAAAGCAGCATGATTATGGGAGGCTGAGACTTGGACCACGTTAGCCAAAGATGGGAATCTAATCCGTGTGAATGCTACACATTGTGTTGTTTCAGCACCATGTCCAAGAACACCACACAAACTGGAACCACAAGAATATACAGATGAATCTCTGATCAGCAACGTGTGATATCTTCCAGTTGTAACCTGCATCTGTTGATTTAAGCCAAAGATAATAAACGTTAATAACTCTTCTGGAAGCATCAGCCTAAATACTATAAAGAAAAGAAAGACAGAGAAAAAGCGGGCGAGGTTTGGCACAAACCACATAGGTAATACCACGTGAAATTAAAGGCCATCCTTCTTAAAAATCAAATGTAATTTCCTTTTGTTAAGAAAAGGGGAAATTAAATAATTTTCCTAATATTTCCTTTCTAGGAACCTGACACTTCGACGTATGCCAATTGATGTTAGGTACCTACTCCACATTATCAAATACAATAGCAAACAACAATGATCATTAGAACTTTAGATCCCTCTCTAATATTGGTTTTTCCTTATCTTATTTCATAATGAGAAAGCCAACAGAAATGTTCCAAGCCATGATACACACATTTATGATGATCCATGAGGAAAATAACAGCAACAAAGCCTTAATGTGATAACACCTTTGCATCATTAAGAATTGTTTGCTTGGGGGGGGGGGGGGGGGGGGGGGGGGGCGGCGGGTGTTAGTAAAGAACTGCACACAGCGAAAAAATTTGACACAACTGCAAAATAAATGTTGAGTGCATGTGAAAACAATACAATTACTTCTACACGTGTAGTTCTTCTTTCTTTTATTTGAATGTAAAGGCAAGTATATGAAAAGAGAGCATACATTGCATGCTGAGGTCTTGACCATGCCTGATGATTCCTCCACAGCCTGCAAGAACCTCAAAACCCGCTTCCAATTTCCTCCACAACGATCAAACAACTCTTTCTGAGCATTCCACCC
The DNA here is from genome assembly GCA_007827005.2 of Populus simonii. Classification (NCBI taxonomy): domain Eukaryota; kingdom Viridiplantae; phylum Streptophyta; class Magnoliopsida; order Malpighiales; family Salicaceae; genus Populus; species Populus simonii. The sequence continues at coordinate 43,744,148 of CM017464.2, read as the reverse complement.
CATCCCGCCATACACTCTATGCGACACACATAACTGATGTGCTGCAAAATCCACCAACGACCTGAATTTTTTAGGGTACAGCCCATGACTCGCTCCAAATGTCCTAGAAGTCAACTCTAAGCACACGAGGTCAGCAGCACTAAGCCTACCGATTGTCAGAATTTCAAAAATCAAATGTGATGGAAAATCCTCGATAGAAGCCAGCCTATACCTATTAGCCATTAATATCAAGTTCCTCACTTTTCACCTCCACGCTAACAGCCCACCAATCTTTTACCCTCAAAATCCAACACTAGCTCTCCAAAAGCGGGTAACAATTGAACTTAATTTGACAAGACCAAGCTCAAACAGGGACGGTAAATAAGAAAACAGATCAAATTTTTAGGCGAAATTTATTGCAATTAAAGCAACATATGAAGAAAACAACATCAGAGGGAAGAAAAATATACGGAATAGAATACGAGAAAGGGGGTCTAAGAGAAAAAATCAAATTGGGTTTTTGATAAAATGATTGGAAACAAAACATCAGAAGTGACGAAATTCTCACACAACCTCCCAAAATTTAATCAGTCAAATTCTACAAAACCAACAGCTTTACCTGCAAAATTGAGTACAATTCAACAATAAATTAGACCAAAGTGCACTATTTTAACACAAAACTGAATGAAACGCAAGATTCTGAGACTAAAATTTGATTCAAAACCATAAAAGAGGAAAGGGTTTCAGTAAAGTTGCCTACTTTGACACAACAGTGAATGAATTGTGAGATTTTGAGGGAAAAAATGGGTTCAAAATCAATAAACAAGAAAAGGGTTTTGATACTGGTGATCACTTACCAAACCAACGAAAAAAGCGATAGAATTTCACCTTTTTAGAGCTGATCTCAAATTTATAAACCGAAATGTAGGTAAAATGAGCACATAAAGTGCAAAGGAAGAGAAAATTAAAGAAAGCTAGGGTTTTGGAGGTATCTTTAGGACCACATTTTTCTTAGTTGTCAGTCATGGTTTCTCTCTCTAGACTCTAATTTTTCTTAAATGTTTTATTTTAAGGTTAGATTTAAGAGAGATGATTGCATTGGAGCGAATTCGGTAGGGCACAGAAAGAAGGGAAGAAGAAAAAGTCTTTTGTGGATTGTACTTTTTGACTTCACCGTTAATTTTTTGTCAGACTTTTTTGTAATTGACACGTGGAATTCGTTGGAGTTGCCATGTGGGGAGAATGAAGTGGTTTATGCGTCAGCTTTGCACCAATGGAAAGAAGGATGATTGTGCAAACTGCAACCAGTTTTCGCGAGTAGATACATGGGCATACTCGCCCCCACTAAGCTTTTAGTTTTCATTTTTATATTCTTGATTCAAATTTAACAAAATAATAAGAGGAATTGTTATGAAATTATATATGTGTATGTTTATTTATCTTCTTTTATCTTTTTATTTTTATGTTTGTTTATTATTTCTAAGTTTATTTGAATTTTATATCTTTTTATAACATTTAGGTGTACAAGTATTAATGTACATTAGATTATAAGTATGAATATTATTGAGAAGATGTTGAGGTAGAATTTTTTTTTTTGTTCCTATGATTTTTATTATTCTTATTTATTTCATTTTCTCTTTACTAAGTATATTATTTACTACTAAATATATAGTTTTGTAAACATTATTGGCACAGATGTTCCTTACTTTTGTTTTGAAGCAGATGATTTTTTAAGTTAAAAGTATGTTTATCTACTTAATTTTTTTTTTCAAATACTTCTAATTATTTAAGTGAATCATATTTTTTTTCTTAAGTTCATAACAAACTTTTTCAATATTTGACCAAATGGTTGTTCAATTTTCATTATAATGTTTAAACCAAATTTATAATAATTTTGATATTTTTAATAAAGTAACCATGAAAAATCTTGTTAAAATTGATTTAGTGGAACTTTATATTACAGATAAGAATTATTTATCACGAGTTCTTGATGCCAAAATTTATTAGATGTCATGGATTTTGGAGACACCATTAAACATGAAAATGAAGCATTTAATAATTAAAAAAAAAGGGCGAAGACCACAGAAAATTACATGGAGTGTATTATCATTTTTGAATTTTAATCCTCGTACAAAACAATATGAACAAGAAGTTCAAAAAATATTTTACTTGCAAAACATAGCAAATCAACTACCAAATATGTTCACTCACTCAAAAGAAGTAATCAGATCTCATATACTAGTTGTAAATGCTCTAACCTAGATTAAAGTCCTTATAGGATAATCCACTAAAATTATAACAAATTAACTTAAAGCACGCTACAAGCGTGGTAGACCAACTGATTCAAAAGAAAAAATCCTCAAAAAATAAAAGAAACAAATAATCAAGTTGGCATTATTGAGGAGGTAAGCATTTGTAAGGATATAGACATAACTAATCATAAAACCCCATAAGAGGTTCAAGTACTTGAAAATAGTAAAAAAAAAAATGAGATCTCGATAAATTATATCTCTACAAAAAAATAGAGTCGAAATGAGATAGTTATCAACAAATATTTTTCATATAATATATCATTTGATATCATTACTAAAAATGAGGATCTTAAGCCTAAATTTATCGAAGAATGTCAATGTAGAAATAATTAGCTAAAATAGAAAGAAGCAATTTAGACAAAATTAAAATCATTTGCAAAACATAAAGTTATTGGACCTGTAGTCCAAACACCTGAGGGTGTAAAATGGGTATTTGAATGAAAACAAAATGAGAAAAATAAAATCGTAAAATATAATGCATGACTAGTGGCATAAGAGTTTTCTCAAAGACCTGAAATAGATTACAATGAAATTTATTCTCCTATAGTAGATACAATTACATTTTGGTATCTCATTATTCTAACAATTCATGAAAGACTAGATATGTGTCTGATAGATATAGTTAAATCCTATTTAAATGATTCAATTAATAATAATGTTAATATGAAAATCCCCTGAGGATTTAAAATACTTGAAACATATAATTCAATTCTCTAAAAAGTTTACGTAATCAAGTTACAAATGTCCTTATATGTATTAAAGCAATCAGGACACACGTGGTATAATTATCTTAGTAAATATTTATTAAAAGAATGGTATAATAATTATCTTATATGCTCATGTGTTTATATAACGAAGTCAAAATATGATTTTGCTATTATCAACATGTACGTTGATGATTTAAATATTAAATATCTCGGTCTACAAGTAGAGCATTTAGTAAATGAGATTCTCATTCATTAGTCAACTTACAAATAGAATGTCCTTAAAATAATTATTCAAAATATTTAACAATATTTAGACCTTATTCAATATTTATCGGGTAAAAATAATTATCCAAAAAACCATTTATTTAGGTCAAATTGGTATCGATCATATTTGGATTGAATTGAATTGTTATCTCTAATTGGATAACTTCAATTAAATTAACTTAAACCAACAACAAATGTCTATCAATAAAGTTTTTTTTTAACTTAAATATTATACGAATAAATTGATATTAATATGCAACTAAAGTTTGCTAATGCAATAAGATTTATGTTATTCAATAAAAATACATGGATGAAAATAACAAATATACTGAAACTCATGGACACTATTCACTACAATAGTAAACTGACGTCTATAAATTTGGGGAAAAAATTGTTTGTCTTTGATTCAAGGGTATTTTGGTGTTTTTACATTAGTTATTCATCATCATCGATTTGTATGAGAGTATTTCTTATTATGCAATATTTTAATGACCAGTTAAATAACAAAAATACTTCTTGGAGTAAAAAAAACAATTGTATCGATAGGGGTATATTGGTATTTTTGGTTTTTTATATACAGTTGAATTACAAATGCATATTTGAATCCAAGAAATTGAATGCATTGAGGTCAAGAGTATAAAAGTATTTTGGCTTTGATTTTTTTATTATTAATTGTTGGTTTGCATAATGATAGCCTAATACTTTACCATTAAAATAATATTTTTAATTAGAAAAGGCTGGTGACGTGTGCTATGGACACATCAACGATTAGGAGACGTTGTGTCTTTAGGGCAGTGCGTGCGGCGTTTTCCTGTAGTCAAATGGAATTCCATCGTATAGTCTGATTGCCCGCCATCTCCACTTTCATCATAGGCAACGCGTGTATTCCAAATATTCCTCATTTGTCGGTGATCTTTTTTTCCCCTTCATTTCTCTTTCTTGCCGTGATAAATACATTATGGTTCTTAATGTTATTGGTATTTCAGGTTCAATCCTTTTAGTTTTGATTTGTATATTTTTGTCATTTTTCTTTTTGTTAAAGTTTTATATGTTTTCAATTTAACCATTGGTTTATAATTTGTATATATAATGATTCTTAATTTGTTTCTCCTGCTTTTAATTTTGTATTTTTACTTCTTTGTTTTTTTTGATAAAGTAACAATAACAACAACAACAATAATAATTAAATATTTGCTATCCCGTGTTGACCTAATCTTAATTAGTATTACATTTATCATAGCTTGTTATTTTTTAACCTTATTTTAATATTTAGAGTATGCTTGTTTTTTAGATACATTTGTTTTTTAGGTAATTTTTGAGGTTGTGGTTTGAAAAAAAATAAGTTTTTAAAAAATATGGTTAGGTGTGGTAAGTTGGATTTAAATACATATTTGGTAAAAATTATGGTTGAGGTTTATGTACAGCAAAAAACACGTATAAAATGTTTGGTAATTGTGTAGTTGTGGTTGCTTTTCAAAGTGTTTTTTACTTGAAAATACATTAAAATAACATATTTTTATTTTTAAAAAATTATTTTTGATATCAACGTATTAAAATGATCTAAAACACCAAAAAAATATTAATTTGAAGTAAAGAAAAAAATAAAAAATTATAAAATTTTTTAAAAGTACTTTTGAAACGCAAAAACAAATGTGTTTTACAAAATTCAGTTAAAAAAAATGTAAAAACTACTTCATAAAAACTGCATTTCAAACTTAATTTTTTTAATGAATCTTACAGTATAAAACATAGTTTTTATAATTACTAAATACATTACTGTGTTTTTTCGATATCAACACATTCAAGGCCTTGACCACACAACTATAAGCTGCGGTTGTCTACCGGCGCGTAACGCGTGCAATGTTTTTTTTGACGCCAAAGGCCTAAGAGAGACTCGACTCTAGAGCCTTCTAAAATCTCCACAGACTAGTGTGAACCAAGTATAATATTACCCAATTTATTTTCATTTTTTTTTTGTAGCAATTAATTTCACCATGTCTAGACGTAGCATAACATGCGAACGACATGATGGAGGTATAGGTAAGTATCTTTACAATTACAAAATTATCCTTTCTCCATGCCCACTCTTTTTTTCTTTTTTTTTATTATTATTCAATATTAATATTTAAAGACCATTTTCCTCTTCTAAAAACTAGGCTTTAATGGTGTGCTTAAGAAGAGTTTTTTTTTACATTATTTGAGAGCGCGTCTCAAACTAAATTTTTATTATTTTTTAATGATTTTAATATATTAATATTAAAAATAAAAAAATTTAAAAAAAATTTAAAATATTTTAACAAAACATCGTGTATTAAAAAAAGAAACATTTTGTATAAAAGCTGGCGATGTTAACCGTGGGTGGTCTAAAGTTGAAATCAAGGTTGGTTGTGTGAGTTGTGATTTGATGTTCTTAATACTAATGATACTTAGTTTGTTTCTCAGTCTTATTTGCATGCTCTACTCCCGTGGAGAACTGGCAATGGCACACGCTGAAGTCATCAAAGATCATATTCCTAATTAAATTATTTTTTAAAATTTATTTTTGATATTAGTATATCAAAATAATTTTTATATATAAAAAAATTAATTTAAAAATATTTTTTAACCACGAATATAAACACATTCTGCGAGAAGTAACGCCCTTGAAAAATAATTGAAGACATTCATAATTATCTCCTATAACCAAAAACACAGCAATAATTATTATGAGGAACGAAGCAAGATAATTCGCTGAAGATTTTCAAGGTGCGAAGAAATCAATTCTGAAACTTGATCCATAATCGCACAATTTGGGCCAGTCATCAACTACTAGGCCTACTTGAGATTTTTTGCCCTTCTCCCAGGAAAAAAAAAAAAACACCTATTATTCTAGAGCTATTATTGTAAATATACCATGGTATATTTTTTATTGGCATCCTTAATCTTAAAGTTTTAATTCGCCTATTAATTCAATAATTCATATATATTTTTAAAGTTTTTTCTTAACATTTAATGTTACTCTTTATTTTCCTTTTTATATACCTTTGAGGTTAAGCGTGGCTAATGACGGAGTTGCTTCCTACTTCCTATCTTATAATAATAGTTATTAAAACCAACTAAAAGGTTGACTTAATGCAATACTCGGGCTATATAGATCAATTCAGATTATTAAAAAAAAATTAAAAATATATTATTTAAAAAAAAAATTTAAAAATGAATTTAATTTTAACCAGTTCTATTGAGTCAGCACCAAGATGACTTTGTTTTCACACTCGACCTAAGCCAAAAATAAATAGCTAGGTCCTTGATCAACCCATTTAATCAGGTTAGGTTTAATACCAATGTTATAATTGATTTAATTTTTAGAATATATCTTAAAAAAAGGCTAATCAACACAAATGATTAATATCCAAATTGAAAGATTTAATGCAAACACTGAAAAACTAACCCAAAAAGCTTTTAGATAGTTTTTGGTTATTATCATAAAAAATAGAAGAGACAAAAATAATGGAGTTGAAAACAATTTCTGTTAAAGAGATAAAGATAAAAAAAAAATACATCTATACTTTCAAAATATAAAGTACAGAGAAGACAAGTATTTAGAGAAAATACTTATTATGTTTTAACTCTAAAATATCACTATACAAAAAACTTTAATTTCAAAATTATTCAACTAAAACATGTAAAAATAAAAATAATTATTATTATAGTTTTAAAACTCAACTCAATGGTGAACTTGAGGTAAGACCAAGGTCGTGATTTTGGTAAAAAGATTTTAAAAAAGATCAAAACAACATGGTTGGACTAAAAAAAATATCAACAAAAAATCAACAAAATTCTTAACTTTTCACCAGGTTTTACCATAAGTTGACTGAGTCATATATTTTGATCAAATTAGACTGGTCAGTCTTTTCTCTATTTTTTTCTAAAACTTGTACTGGCATAGGCCCTGTGTCAATTGAATCAGTTCGAGTTTTATAATTAGGGTTATCATACTATTATTAATTTCAACACTCAATATAAACTAAAGTAAACAAATAACATATAATTATTTTTAAATATATAAGTTTGATAATAATATATTTTATTAAAAAAATTACTACGAGCATCTTTTAGTTTTTATTTTTTCAATTTACAATCAAGTTTTTAAATACTAGGAATTCTATCGTGAGTTAGAGCATGTTTTAAAAATCAATGAAATAATTGTAATACACCTATATATATATTATATTAAAGCATGAAAAAAATAATTATCATCCTACTTATTCTCTCTTATCATGCTCATCTTCTCTCATGCTCTCCTTATCACATACAAATCTAAAAGAAAGACCAAACACAAATCCCTGGCTTAAGTAAAAATCAAACAATTTTTTTTGAGTGAGACTTGCTTATGAAGCGGGAGGTCCCCTTGATGCCAAGGTTGTAGCTGTAAAGGCACATAATGATTGGTGTTGGCCTCCAACAAGTTCTGATGTCATGGTGATTGTGTATAGTGTCATTTCAGTGGTGTTTTTCCCTCTTAAATCGATGTTCAGATCAATTGAAAATCTAGTTCAGATGGAAAAATCTCTGCCAAGAGTGTTTGGAATTTTGTTAGAAGCAAAGGAGTTATTATATATTGGTATAAACTAGTATGGCCCCTTGCATATACCAAGAGATTTTTTTTAGATTAACTTGGATATTCATATTAGCTTGCTCATATCTCTTTGACTAATTCTACGAGTTTTAAAATTAATAATCATGTAACTTTTCAATGATTCTAAAATTTATAAGACTCGAATTATTAATTTCTAGAAAACAAAGATTCTATCAATCCAGCTATACCCTTAAATTTATACAAGAGATAATTTTGTTTCACGGGTCGCAGTACTCAATAGACCATCTACAAATACTAGACAAGCAAGCCTCTTCAGGTAGAAATTTGGACGTTGTTTGCTTGCTTCTTAGCGGTGGCGATGAGGGTAGAAATCATCTTCTCTTTAATTGCCCTCATTCAAAAGCTGTCTGGGGTCTTGTTCTGCAGCTGAGTGGAATTAATAGGAACACAGGTTGACGGGATCATGAGTCCCAGTGGGCTAAAAACTTTCTGCAAAAGAGATTTTTCACGTTCAGGAACAATCAACTTTTCAAAATTTGCCAAATTGTAGACATGTTTAGCATGATGGGCGCCTCTTTCTCTTGCCACAAATTTCTCACAATTTTAGGACTTCCCATGTGTGAAATGAAGAGACAATGTCACGCCCAATGTGAAGACGTATACTTTGTCTACTTGATGGATTTTCCAAGTTAAAACGCTTGGATATGGCTAACATGTTGATTGAAGATATGAAGAGAAATAGTGTCACAACTGATGTGAATATATATACTGCTTTAATTGCTGGGTATCATAGAATTAAAAATATAGATTGAGCCTATGAGATGATGGATGAAATGAAGGAGAAGGGCACCTCACCATATCACATTGCCTATGCTACACTAAGTAGGTTGTTTAAACACAGTGATAAAAGTTGATTTTTAAATTATTTTTTATTTGAAAATATATTAAAATAATATATTTTTATTTTTTAAAATTTTCTTTTGATGTTAATACATCAAAACAATCCAAAAACATAAAAAAATAAATTTAAAATAAAAATAAATTTAAATTTTTTAAAAAACATGGTTAGACTACGCTTGCAAACATCTCTTTAGAGTGTCTTTATTTTTAAGGTAAAAAAATAGTTTTGAAAATCTTTAAGTTGTTTTTGCTTCAAATTAACTTCTTTTTTATTTTTGAATTGGTTTGATATACCAATATCGTAAATAAATTTTAAAATATAAAAAATATTATTTTAATATATTTTTAAATAATAAAATATTTTTTTAAAAAAAACTTAATGACATTCACAAAATTACAAGGCACTAATGTGGTTACATAAAATTAGAAGACGGGGGAGATATCTAGTCATTGCTATGATAGTTCTAAATCATTTAATAACATTTTTGTGTATGAAACTTTTTATTGATTTTTTTTTTAATCAACGCTCGATGATATAAAATGTTATACGCTTCAAAGTTTATGATTATAATTTTCAAAGAAAATTATTTGCAAATTAAAAAAAATGGTCAGACTAATTTTCTATTTTATATATATATATATATATATATCTTTTATCTCCGCTTTCGCCACTATTTTCATATATTCCCTCCCATAACCCCTACCTTAAAATACGAAGACGGCGAAAGGAGGAAAAAAAGCAAAGAAAAATCCCAGGCCAGGCCCATTTACGGCCGTATTGTTAATGGACCAGCTTTTTCCGCAAGGCGCAGCCATTATAGTTATAGGCACTCACCCTTGTTTTCCGGTTAACCTTTAAGAGGGTGATTGTTTGCGCAGCTTCTTTTAAAGCTCATCGTGTAAATATCATGTTTGGTAACAAAAACTCACTTGCTTTTCATGTGGAACCCATATATATTTTTGATGAAACACCGTTTCGTGAGAAGCAGCTCGGAACAGCTGAGAGCTGCTTCTCACATCTGCAACCAGGTGAATATAATTCACCTGGACACTGTTCACTCCAAGTGAACAGTATTTCACCTGGGCACTGTTTACTTAGAGTGAACAGTGTAAGTGAACAGTGTCCGGGTGAATTATATTCACCTAGGTGTCTAGCTAAATATAAGTCACCTTGGCACTGTTCACGTGAACAGTGCCAAGTGAATAACTACTTACATTAAAAAAAATTATTTTTTAAAAAAATTATATTTTACTTGAAAAACTAGTGTTAAATATTATTTAGTAACACTACATAAATTAAAAGGGAGATCAATTGATGACGTAACATTTACAGAATTTGATCGCAAGCTCAATTATGTTCTTGCCGGGTCCGACCCAGTTAAAAAAATTCAGTTTTTATTTTTATTTGTAATTGTGTTTCATTCAAAAAATTAGAAGGAGATCGTTTGATGACGTAATAAAAAATTCAGTTTTTGTTGTTGCGCACTTAAGAAACCGTAGAAAATATAGTCCTTGTTGGATATATTTTGTACGTGATGAAATTGCACATGGTTTAATGGAATATAAAAAATATTTGATATCAATATTATTTATTTCATAATATAATAACAGTAGTTAAATCTACAATATTTAAATTAAAAACCATCAATATTAATATATATATATATATATATATATATATATATATATATATATATATATATTATTTTATAACCTCAATTTGAAAAGCATTCTTTTAACCAAACACATTAAACTACTTTTTCTTGAACCTCAATTTCAACCACAGTTTTAACCAAACACCTATTTTTTCAAACCAACCTCAACTAAAAGTACTTTTTATAAAACAACTTTTTTCAAACCACAACCACAACAGCTACCGCAATACCAAACACACTCTAAGTCTGTTTGTTTATAGAAAAATAGAAAATAAATTTTAAAAAAATAAATTATTTTTTTTATGTTTGGTAGTTTCATGAAAAGTAAGTTAAAAAACATTTTCTAGTGTTTGGTTATGTTATAAAAAATGAGCTGGAAAATAACTTTTTAATGTTTTTTTTTCAAGTTTATTAAAATAATAAGGAACAAATCTTACAAATTAAAAATTTGAATGAGAATGAAATTGAAAAAAATCTAATTTTATAAATTATCTCAAATAAAATAAATAATAATTAAAATAATAGAGATCAAATCTAAAAGATAAAAAAATTGAAAGATGATGAAATTAAAATAATTATAATTATAATTTCATAAATTATTTTAAATAAAATAAGTAACAATAAAAAGAATGAGGACTAAATTTGATAGATAAAAAAATTTCAATTTAAAAAATAATAAGAAAAAAATAAATAACAATCATAAAAATAATGACCAAAATTAATATAAAAATCAAATTTTAAGAGATGAATTTGAAAAAAAATCAAACAAAATATATAACAATCAAAATTTTGAGGACCAAATTTAATATAATCAGCAAATAATATGATATTTTTAAATTTTTCACAATTTCTGGAATGTGTTTTTCGCCCAAAATAAAAAGAAACACTTTTCTAGAAACCAAGCTAATTTTCTTTTAAGAGGAAAGTGTTTTATGTTGACCAACATAAAAAAATTTGAAAAGTAAATTTTTAAAATCACTTTCTAAAAAATAAATACACCTTAAAAACTGAGTTCATTAATGGTGGGGCATGTATAAAAATTACATTTTGTTTTGTAATCAAACAAGATAGAATCACGGCTAAATGAAAGTTGGCTGATGGTGCTGCTTGAATGATTTGGTAAGATAAAGCCTTGGGTGTGTGCATTGTTTTTAGTTGGAAATAGCTGGAAAGGATGATGATGGCTTCTAAACTCTTTTTTGGCTCAGAAATATGTTGACTCAGTGCGCCTTTTCCCTGGAATCAATTGATCTCTGTTGATGTTATTTTTAATGTCAAAAACTTTTATTTTTGTCATAGTTAAAATCATTTGTTTGAATTCCAGGGTCTTGACACTCCGGAGCCAATAATGATTATAGACGACAAAGTGAAGCTGGTATGGCTTGTGGTATCATGTATATATTTTGAAGTAGCAAATTTTTGCCTTCATGTTGAGTTTGAAGGGCACTGCATGCCTGCATGTTCCAAGTATTTTCTCAGTTGGTTGACAAATTAAGAACAAATATAAATTTGGTTCTCTTTTTTTGGTTTCTCAGATTGGCAAGTATGAAGATACAATTGGTACATGCTTTTTTTCTCAGAAAATGGTGAGCTCTTCTCTATTCGTCATCTTTGGTTTAAGGAACTAGACTGAGAAGCTGCTTTCCTTGCATCAAATTTTGATAGTGCATCTCTCTTCGGTGCATGAGCTAGGACTCGGGGTCACCAAGTCAGCTTTGGCTTTCTGATTGCACCTAATTGTTTCTGGCAATGGTTCACCAAGATAATTGAATGATTCCTGTTTGTTACTGCAACTTTGTCGGCAAAAACGTGTCTTTGCAGAAGCTGCCCCTTCGGTTCAAGAAGAGACAGGACCACCAGAAGCGAACCTTTTTGCAGGTAGATATATAATAGATCCAAACCAAGCTCCAACTAAGGAAGTGGAGCCAGTTGCACAACTTCAAAAGATCCTACAGTTTAGACTATTACTGGATGTAAAAGAATTATATCAATTCAATAGCTTAAACTGTTACGTAAGGTTTCAAGATATAATTTATATTATTCTCTAACACACCCCCTCAAAACATTACTTTATGCTTGATTTTTATCAAATAAATGGAGGTAGTGAAATTCAAACTTGTGATCACTTGGTATTCAAGGCTCTGATATTATATTAAAGAATTATCGCAATTCAATAATTTAAATTATTAGATAAAATTTTAAAATATAATTTATATTATTTTTTAACACCGAGGATGTTAAAGATGTTGCAATGGCATCAGCAACCTGAAAATCTTGAATAGAGAAAGCCTGATAGAACTTCGATGTTAATGATAGTAACCACTGATTCTTCTTAGTGAGGTAATTTCCAGTAGGTTTCTCCCATGTCCCAGGTAGTTGGCAATTTTATTGAATTTAACAGACACACACACGTATATAATGTAACACTCTGTTCATAATTTCCTGCGGAGAGGCTTTTCAGTGTCCTCGTTTTCGACTCCTCAAAAATCAATCTTCCTGCAAGTAATTTTGAAATTAATAGGTCTGCATCCAGCACTATACGTCAAGAAATCATGTTTTTCACCGAGGATTATAGCTGTTAGAAAGGCCAACATTACATTAGTTATGCCAGTGCAATGCTGTAGTTCCACAATTTAGACGGATATGTATGGATTGTTAAGTAATATTTATCTAGTTTTATTTATTAAGGGTAGAATAGTATTTTCAGTTTAACCTATATATAATTCCTTTGTATTTAGGTTAACTCAGGCACTCATAATAAACAGATTATTGAGAATTCTCTAGCCTCCTTTTATGTTTGATCTGAATTTCTTTAACATGGTATCAGAGCCTAGTTGATCGAACCCTTTGCTTGTTAATTTTATAGAACTCGCTACCCTTGTAGAAATCATGTTCACCAATGTCAGAGCCACTGCTCGTATCAAAATTGTTATCATCATCCACTTCACTCCTTGTAGGATGTTCCAGCACGCTCAATGCATTCCTTTGAAGCTTAACTTCAGATTCATTTTTCAAAACATCAGACATGGGTTGTTTGACCTATTAAAAGATGGAGGATGAAGATCAAGTTTTGTGCTTGCGGCTGAAGAATTAATATCTGAAACTTTATTTTAGATTCTTCAGCTTCTGCAATTTGGTATTTCTGTTCTGCCTCTGCAATTGTTTTAGTATTTCGTCTTCTCTTCAGTTTCTGCAATTTGGTATCAGCTTCTGCAATTTGGTATTTCTGTTCTGCCTCTGTAATTGTTTTGGTATTTCGTCTTCTCTTCAGTTTCTGCAATTTGGTATTTGAGTTAAGTTTCTGCAAGAAAAATAAAAAAATTTGGAGTGATATTTTGTCTTTCGCTTCTGCAAAATTTGGCATTTCGACTTTCCTTCAGCTTCTGTCATGGCATCTACTACCAAAGAGATTGTTTGGTTATATTGGTTACTTGCTGATATGAGAGTTTTCTTTTCTCATCCTACTCCTATGAATTGTGACAACCAGAGTTCTATTCAGATTGCTCACAACTCGGTTTTTATGAGCGAACTAAGCACATTGAGATCGATTGTCATCTTACTCGTCATCATCTCAAGCATGGCGCCATTACTTTGCCTTTTGTTCATTCTTCCTTGCAGATTGCAGATTTCTTTACCAAGACGCATTTCATATCTCGTTTTTGTTTTCTAGTTGGCAAACTCTCGATGCTTGTAGATGCCGCATCGTGAGTTTGAGGGGAGATGTTAAGTAATATTTATCTAGTTTTATTTATTAAGGGTAGAATAGTATTTTCAGTTTAACCTATATATAATTCCTTTGTATTTAGGTTAACTCAAGCATTCATAATATACAGATTATTCATAATTGTAGCCTCCTTTTCTTTATTTGATCTCAATTAATTTAACATGGATATAGTTGCATGGAAACAGAATCATGAGACTGATTAGATCTCATTCCAACTTTGATTACTCCTCTGTTCTAGCTAAAGGGCGCCGAATTCCTCTCGCCAGTCTTGACACTTGTACCATATGTTTTAGTCTTGGTTTCCAAAAAGACTACGGCAACAAAATTGACGATGCTGCAGTCAAATTTGTAATCAAGACAGAGGAAAGTTTTGTTACGGCAGAACATTACACTACGGCAACAAACGAGGACTGCCTATGCAATAATGCATGTGGCGGTGGCATATCTTAGATTATCTGCCAATTGGAGTTAAAGGCAAGATTGTTCCTCGAGGAAACATTAACAAAGTGATGAAAACTTCAGCAATATGGGAAGAATTTTATGGAGCTAAATTGGAATTGTACGTGATTATTAAAAGATTGCGTAAAATTAGGACTCCTTTGCATGCATCTAACCACTCCCACATGCAGTATCCATTTACGGTACAATTAAATGCATAATTCAAATTTGTTTTTAAATTAAGTTTTAATTTAATTTTTAACAATGATTAATAAAGAACTATAACTAAAAAGGAAGGGGGTTTTATTGGGTCCTCGACAAAATATTATTCATTATGGTTTTTCTTTTTTTTTTTTGGTTTTTTTTATTTTACAATCAATGTTTTTTTATTTTAATTTCATCCTCAAACTTTAGATTTATTGGGAATTGGACTTCATAATTTTTTTAATTTAATTTTTATGAAATTATTTTTTATATCAGCAAATTAAAATAATATGAAAATATCATTGTTAGAGAATAATACAAATCATATCTTAAGACTTTATCTAACAGCTTAAATCATTAAGGCGAGATGGTTCTTTAATATGGTATCATAGCTTTAATGACCAATTAGTAGTCACAAGTTTGAATCTCATCACCTCTATTTATTTGATAAAAATTAAGCACAACGTAATGTGAGACTGTACAAGTTTCAAGGTCAAAGAGCTTTCATTTGAAGGGGTATATTAGAGAATAATATAGATTATATCTTAAGATCGTTTTACCTAACAGCTTAAGTTATGACTTTTTTGACAACTAAAAAAATATTAATTTGAAGCAAATAAAAATTTCAATTTTTTTTATAAACACTTTCCAAATATAAAAACAAACATGTCTTAATATCTATCCATGGAAATACTAATATTTTATGGTCTTGCCGATTGATGTAGTATAGAATAATAAAAAGATATAAATATCAAAGCCAAATATTTTCTTATATAATGGTTAGGCAAAAATATATAATACTCAAATCATATATGTTTAACATTAATGTAATGTAAAGTATTTTTAAAAAATATTTTTTTAATTAAAAATACATCAAAATAAAATATTTTAATTAAATATTATAAATTAAATTTATGCTATCTTGATAAATACTAAAATCCATCTATAGAGATTTGGACATCTTACTGATCAAGAGTTTCAAAAGTAATTAAATGAGAGACTGTTCTAGTGCAATCCTCAGAAGTCATAATTAATATTCTCAAATATCATCAATATTCTTTCATATGGTTCCCACCATTGCAGATGTGCTATCTAACACCTCAACATATTATTCATTACAACCTGATCGACCGAAAGGGGAGATCATGATCATACACAGACATTAATATTAATTTTTCAGATTTAATTGGTGGGCGGGATAAGAATAGTGGTCTTCTGCATATTGGACTTGAAAAATTCCTCAAACTCTGGAGTCACGCTTAGAGCAACTTGTGAAACTATTGGAGATAAAGCATTCCACACTGATTTCTTGCTCGCAAACTCTTCAACGGCGGGGCTGCCAAGAGAAAAAAAAAAAAACATTAACAATAATTCAAACTCTTCAAGAATCTTACTGGGATTGAATTATAAACATGTGTGAAAATACTGGGATTCAATATGAGGTTTTTAAAACCAATATATCAATTTAATTTTCTAATAGAAATTGCAATATATACCTTGTACCAGGGAGAATGGAAACAAACTCCATTCCTTCACTGTCAGCAATCTGAGCAACCACGAAGAATCTTGGCACAACAAGTAATTGACCAGCCTGTATTTTGGTGTCCAGGACACGCTTACCACCAATCCCCACAACCTGGACGCGGCCGGTGCCTCTAGCAACATAAAAAACTTGAAATGTGCCGTCGGCGGTGTATGATGGCGAGTACATGGCATTAGCTTCCAATTTCACATGGTTAACGCTTAAGCCTGCTTCTTCAAGAAAAGGAAATCTAGCTGCTGTCAATGCCTTAAACACACCACCCCCTCTGACATCAACGTCAGCCAAAGCAGCATCAATGTTGTACACCATTTTTTCAACAATTTCCATGTTAGGGTGGGGCATGCTTATTCCTGGCTCTAGCTTAATGAGCAAAATCCCAGTCTGGCTTTTAGCAAGCTTGTCCGCTTCCTTTCCGTTCATCTTATAAGCTCTGCTAATGAATTCTGTCGAGAACCCTCCCATGATACCTTGGCCTCCACTTAAGAAGAAGTAGGTGAATTCGCCAGGGATGTGTGCCTTGGAAGTTTGCCCTAAGAAAACTACAACGACTTCTTCTGAGTGATCTCCATTGTTGTACCACCAAGACAATGCTCCAAGAGGCACCGGTATCACGTCTCCTTTCTT
Source organism: Populus simonii (assembly GCA_007827005.2). Classification (NCBI taxonomy): domain Eukaryota; kingdom Viridiplantae; phylum Streptophyta; class Magnoliopsida; order Malpighiales; family Salicaceae; genus Populus; species Populus simonii. The sequence goes on along the minus strand of CM017464.2, from coordinate 43,727,222 downwards.
GAGTCTTAACACCACCTCTTCTGACGAGTTTGGGAGCACCATTCCCACTATTCCATCACTACCTACAGGAGACCAAGATTATACATGTCAATAATTGAATAAAAACAATGAAGACTTTAAATTACATACTCAGATTATATTATATTGTAATATTAATTAATTCTAATTAAAAATAATAAAATGAATAGATTTGAGATCGTGATTATTTAATAACAATATTTTAATACTATACTAAATAATTATTTAATTTAAAATCGTTAGATAAGATCTCATGATCTAATTTATATATATTATATATTAAAATATATATTTTTCTCATGGCTAGTTGTGTTATTGTATTCTGATCAAAGCTCAAATAATTGAATTCTACAGTCTTTTACTGCAGACACGCGTGCCAGAAAACTTTTACCGGACCCACTTAATTTAACCATCACCAACCATAATAATAATAAAAAAAAATATATCTAATGATTTGCAAGAAGAAAGAGGAGGAGGAGAGAATTAATGAATAGGTACATCTACCTTGCAGAACATAGCCAATTTTAGAGGAATCGGCATAATGGGGAAGAGCGAAACCACGAGGCTGAAGGACAAGTCTTCCTGCACCAACCTTTTCCTCTGCTAGCAACGGGAACTCAGAACTTGACCAGCTGTGGTAAGATCCAGCTTCTCCATCAAATAGCTGTTGGGCTAACCTTGGAGATAAGTCGAAATCCATGGATGCCATTTGTGTTGAGTAACTTTCTTGAACAAGTGCTGCATATCGAACAAAACAAATATAACGATAAAGTAATTAGCATTATTAACTGAAACTAAAAGGACCGGAGACTTTTATAACGATCAGGGTTTACTTGGAATGGTAATAGTGATTATAGTTTAAAATATTTTTTATTGAATAATATTTTTTTATTTTTTTAAAATTATTTTTTATATTAGTGTATTAAAATAATTTAAAAATACTAAAATATATTAATTAAAAAAAATCTCAAAAATTTTCAAAGCTCAAGTTGATTCGTGTTTCCGAACATAACTTTAATACTGTTACAACTTGATCTAGCTACTGCTACGACAACTTGATAATCTTTCTAGCGACTTACTGTATATGTTCATTAATCATCTTTAAGAAAATATATTTATATATTATATAAAATCAAATGTGATTTTTTGCAATTTTTACGAAAGTCAACATGTTCACTTTCAACTCATAATAATTGTAATGTAATGTATTAGATAATATAGTTGTGGTTATTTTTTAAAGTTTTTTTATTTATAAGTATAAATTAAAAGTATTTTTTTATTTTTAAAAATTATTTTTTATATCAACAATAAAAACACTAAAAATTATTAATTTAAAAAAAATTAATTTTTTAAAAAATACTTTTAAAATATAAAAATAATCATATATGTAAACACACCAGGCGTGACAGAGAATAGGGGTGTGCATGTCAAATGCATGGTTGTACGTAGATATTACTTGTACGACACGATAAGAGATGTGGATTCGATGGCGACGGAGGATATGTTTCCATGGAAATAAGCTTCTGGTCAGATTGAAAAGACGTATATACCCTGGGCAATGTACCTTGTACTATTTTTCAAGTACAAGAAATTCTTGTTTCTTAATAAAAACACCAAAAATTACAATTTTTCCATTGTTACATTACAGAAATAGAGAGAATTTACAATTATATCATTTTAATTTAAAAACAGGACTACCTTACTTGTTGTCCTCCAGGCAGCAACAACGATGAATAGTGAAAAAAGAAGAGGAGAACACGCAGATTTAACGATCATACAAACATTAGCTTAAAAATAGCACTGCCGAGCCATAATTAAGAGTTAAAACCAAGAAAGGAAAGGGGCCATACCGAATGCAGGGGATGAGAAATTCAGCTGCTAAACTTACAGAGGGATATTGAGTTGTGAGAAATGGAGGAGACGATCCCTTCTTTTATAGAGAGATGAAGCCCTCGAGGAGGGGCAGGCAACGGCGGCTCTTATCTTGAAAGCCACGTGGCATGCTAAAGCTATTTCCACGTGCCTCCTTTAATCCACGTATTATTTCCTGTACAGGACAAACACGCAACCACAATCTCAACCGCGAAAAACCTAAAACAAACACTCTCAAACAGCGGCACAGCTGATTAGAATTTATGAGAACGACATTTTTGTAAATTTTGACAAAACTTTTGCTGGACGGACCCATGCTTGAGAAAATGATAAAAAAAAATATGATGCGAGCTGGTTGGGTCTAACATAAAATGAAAAAAATGTTGTGAGCTAGTGGATGGTCGGTCCCATGGCTTGTCTGTTGTCCTCCGTTAAAATATATGCATTGTAAGTTTCAACTCGTGGGTGGTGGTTGCACATTTGAGGTGATGCTCAACAACCAAATGCCGACATCAAGGATGGTGTTTGATTTGTCTTGGTAGCCTTTCAATTACAATATGTGTGATGAACAGAATCTTGGTTTAGCGTTGATAATTTTATTTTTTTTCCTACTAGATTTTAACGTTTAACCATATAAATTTTCAAAATAACTCTTTAATTTGTTTTTCCTATAAATTTGGTGTCTGTTCTTTTAATTACTTTGTTTTATTTAAAGTAGTTTATATAATTGATTTTTTTTAATTTAATCATTCTTCAATCTTTTTATATATGGTCTCCATTTTTTTTTAATTTTTTTCTTATCAAGTTTGATTTTCCTTATTTTAATTTTTTTACACATAAATTTAATTCATAATTAATGTCAATAACAATTAAAATATACAATTAACAATCATAATTATCTAGTTATGGCTCCGCTACCAATGTTGGTTTCCCGAGAATCTTAGATATAGTAGAAACAATAATTTTAAATTTTTCATGAGTTTTAATGACTTTGTTTGACAATATAGGGTTGTTTAAGGTTTGAATAAAGATTAAATTGAGATCATGTCTTTTTTATGAGGTTTGATTAACTTCTTCAATGTTGAATTCTCACAAATTACAAGTTATTTAAGTGTCTGACTTCTAGTAATAATCCACATGAGTCATTATCGAGAAATCTCCTAGAACCTTATTAAAAAATAGGGATCAATATATCTTTGAGTAATGACTTTTTTTAGGTGTTTCTCTATACCATATGTTTTGTAACATAACATTTCATAAAATATAAGACATGACATTCTATTTATAAGAAAAACTTGATAATCCTATAAATGATAAAATATTAATTTTTTATTTAAATAATATCACACATATTATTTCATGATAGTTTTAGAAATCTATTCAATCAAGTCCCTACTTGTTTTTTCTAGGTTTAGAATTATAATTCTTGTATTAATCACATCTTAGTTTTTAATTTCTAAAACTTATTTACAATCATGTCATAATTGATTAATCATCCTAATTTAATTCTTGATCAATGGTTCTTAATGTGTGTGTGACCCATTAAGCTCTTAATATGTTGGTCCAAATATAAATCATAATCTTAATCAAAATAGGATTAAATAAATTAAATAATTTAATTTCTTACTCATTAAGTAATTGATTGTTTACATTTAAAGATCAAGAGCACCATCTAGTAATTTGTCATGATTATTAAGATATTAGAAAAGTCATGCGTAGTTTGACTTCATCTTTTGGTGACTAGTTTCTCAGTATAATTACTATCATTTTATCAAGAACATTTTGATTTAGACATTACTTTATAGGTGGCTCACGCTACGTCGCAGGCCAAAATAATTTTTTTTCATCGTAAAAAAATGCTAAGTAATACAAGTGTTCCTAAAAAATAAAAACAAATTAAGACTCGGGTCATTGATGTGATTTGTAAACTCAAGTGATTTAAATAATATGAATAAAAAATACAACAAAAATTAATAATGTAAAAAGGTTTTAAAAACCCAACCTGAACCTATCGAGTTAGCATGCAAATTTTGTGACATGGTCATGATATTGAGGTAATCTTATTGAAAAAAATTGAATAAAACTATGAAGTTCAAATATCAAATAATTTGATATTAAAAGATAAAATTTAAAATAAAAAAATAAAAAAAAGAGCTAAAAAAATTCATGAAGCTATTTCCATGAAAGGGCAATGGCTCTTATCTTGAAAGCCACGTGGCATGACTAAAGCTATTTCCACATGCCTACTTTCAAAACCAAAATGATCCACGTGTTCTGACACATGTCGATGATGTGGTACAAGACAACGAAGAAAAGGGAAATAAAGGAGAGAAAAGATTTATGATATGATTTCCTGTACAGGACACACATGCAGAGCCTCACCGGCAAAGTTGATTTGAATTTATGAGAACGACGTTTTTATAAATTTTGACGAAACTTGTGCTGGATGGACCCATGGCTTGAGAAAATGATAAAAAAAAAAAAAAGAAAGATGGGAATTGGTTGAGTCTCATTAAAAGAACTCTAAAACGAGGGGGGGTGGGTGGGGGTTTTCTATGTTAGTTAGGATTATATTATGAGAAGAACTGTAGCAGAAGAGCTATAGCCAGCTGATTTGACTTATAAAAATAACAGCATCATATTAATGTATTAAATGCTTTGCAAATGTACACTGTTTTGTCCTTTTTTTTTTTTTTTTCTGTTGAGTCTTTTCTTCTTACCTGCAGTGGAAAATGCACAGGCGAGATCATGATGGTGCATTAAATGTTTTAAGGGGGGTGTTTTCCCCACAAAATAATTTTCTTTATAAGCGCTGTGTTTTCCCATAAAACGATTTTCTATGTTAGTTAGTATTATATTATGAGAAGAACTGTAGCAGAAGAGCTATAACTAGCTGATTTGACTTACAAAAGTGACAGCATCATATTAATGTATTAAATGCTTTGCAAATGTACATTGTTTTATCTTTGTTTTTTTCCGTTGAGTCTTTTCTTCTTATCTGCAGTGGAAAATGCACAGGCGAGATCATGATGGTGCATTAAATGCTTTAACAATTTACCGTAGTCTTTTCTTTTTTCTTGCACTCTTCATTGCTTTCAGATGATTTTGTGTCTTTATTGGTTATTATTATATTATTAAAAGCCCTGTAGCTTAGAAAATATTTAACTTGCAAAAGCAACATCATCATGTTTATGTATTAAATGCTTTGAAAATTTACACTGATTTTTCTTTGCTTTTTGCAATTCAGTCTTTTCTTCGTGGGAAAGAATTTACTTGCATAGGCGAGATCATGATGGTGCCTTAAATACTTTGACAATTTTCCAGTCTTTTCTTTTTCTTGCATTCTTCGTTGCCTTCAACTCCAGTTTTGTTTTCCAGCAATTTCTCTAATTGATGTGTGTTCGTTTCTTTTCTTTTAATTATTATGGTTGTTGTGGCTTTTTAATCTTATTTTATTGTAACTCACAAGATGTTTGGCCTCTTTCCAATTGCTTTGGAGGGTTTGCTTCTTCCATTGCATTCAAGAGAACACTCGATTTCCAGTAGCTTTTTGTTTGACTCCTAGCGATCAGAATTCTCAGGTTCTTTCATTGCTCTTTCTCTTTCTTTTTAGCTACTACCGAGAAATCTCCTAGAACCTTATTAAAAAATAGGGATCAATATACCTTCGAGTAATGACTATTTTTAGGTGTTTCTCTATACCATATGTTTTGTAACATAACATTTCATAAAATATAAGACATGACATTCTATTTATAAGAAAAACTTGATAATCTTATAAATGATAAAATATTAATTTTTTATTTAAATAATATCACACATATTATTTCATGATAGTTTTAGAAATCTATTCAATCAAGTCCCTACTTGTTTTTTCTAGGTTTAGAATTATAATTCTTGTATTAATTACATCCTAGTTTTCAATTTCTAAAACTTATTTACAATCATGTCATAATTGATTAATCATCCTAATTTAATTCTTAACCAATGGTTCTTAATGTGTGTGTGACCCATTAAGCTCTTAATATGTTGGCTCAAATATAAATAATAATCTTAATCAAAATAGGATTAAATAACTTAATTTATTATTTATTAAATAATTGATTGTTTACATTTGAAGATCAAAAGCACCATCTAGCAACGTGTCATGATTATTAAGATATTAGAAAAGTCATGTGTGGTTTGACTTCATCTTTTTGTGACTAGTTTCTCAGTATAATTATTATCTCATTATCAAGAACATTTTGATTTAGACATTACTTTATAGGTGACTCATGCTACGCCGCAGGCCAATCCAATTTTTTTCCATCGTAAAAAAATGCTAAGGCAATACAAGTGTTCCTAAAAAAGAAAAATAATTTAAGACTCGGGTCATTGATGTGATTGGTAAGCTCGAGTGATTTAAATAATATGAATAAAAAATACAACAAAAAAAATTAATAATGTAAAAAAGGTTTTAAAAACCCAACCCGAGCCTATTCGAGTTAGCATGCAAATTTTGTGGCATGATCATGATATCGAGATAACCCTATTGAAAAAAATTGAATAAAACTATGAAGTTCAAATATCAAATAATTTGATGTTAAAGGGTGAAATTTTTTTTAAAAAATAAAAGCTAAAAAAAATCTAAGTCAACACGGGTTAACCCGCTAACCTCAAGACTATAGGCATAAGATTAGGATAAAGTAAAGTGGGAAAAAAAGCATGAAGATCAATTTTTAATAAACCAAATGTTAAAAGATGAAATTGAAAAAAAAATCAATTTTAAAAAAGAACCTAAAATAATTTAAAGGGAACCATTGGATGCCAGTTTGAAAATTTTCACTATAAAAAGTACTTTAGTCATTTCACCATGCTTTGAAAAATCTAGAAGACCGAATTATCCCTAATTAATATGATAATAAGTAATGAACCGTTTAAAAAGACTTTATTACCCCAAATAACAAGTTCATTAATTTTTTTGAAATGACAACATGGTCATTACACTGCTTCAATCCATAGTACAATGAGATTGGAGCTATAGTGAAACCCTTATCCCTTTTAGGTTTTTTATAGCATGTAATATATCTACTTTATCAAATTATGTTTGTTCTCAACATCATAGTCATTAATTGTTTGAATAAGATTTCAAACCCTTTTCAAATAATATTCCACCTTACGCAAATATCTCATAATCAATATTATTCGATATCATTTTTCTTAATTCAGTTAGGGTGATGAATCCTTTCTTGAACACTCAAATATTTTTATATAGTTCATAATATACTCAATATGTTTCCATTTGTTACCATTGATTAAGAGAAAGTTTAGTCATGATCAAAGCATAATATTCTCTATATAATATAATATGGTGATCTCAAGTCTAGGATTACTTACACAATGGTTACATGAGCCTTTTCACAAACATATATGATCTATCCAGTATATTTATCATCTAACAAGTACTTACATATTAATTTCAGGTATTTCTTAAACCACAACTTATAAAAACAATTGTTTCCTTTCATACGAAAATAATATGATATGTATCAGTTTCAATTACTATAATTAATATCCAATCTTAATATAATATCGATGAGCAACATGAAGCTATAAAAATATCATAATTATAACAACTTTATATTTTTTCTTACAAAATATTTTGGTCTCAAAGACATAGTCTATACTCTAAACTTATTAATCAAACATAAATAAATATTAAAGATAAAAAAATATATTTATTAATAATAAATATATTTTATATGAATAAAATCAATGCTACGATATAACCAAACAATTAGCTATATAACATAAATACTAACAATAATAACATGAGGGGAGTATGGATATCACCTCTCATGTTTAAGTCTAGGAAAAAATGGCCACCTAGCATTCCTTTCTTCAAATGATTTTCTTATTTAGTTTCTAATTCTATTTAATTTTCAATTAATGAAGTGTATTTTGTATTTTAGATTATTTATGTCTATGATATTTTTAACTATATTTGATGTTTTTAAAATAAATTACCAAATTCTTTTCTACTTAATGATACAAAAATTTACAATAAAATACATCTTTTAATGTTACTACTTAATTAAGAATAATGCATTATGCAATTTCATATATTTTACACATTATACTTGTACAATTATTTATAGTATATAGTTTTTATATCTATTTTATTATTTATTTGATAATATATTGTAGTTTTGTGATTATGAGTGGAGTTTATATCATATTTGGTTTCGCCATCTCTTAAGAAGTAGTTAAGCTCCGTCACTGCATAACCATTAATCCACTCATTAATATATAGTAAAAGGTTTTGTCATTTTAGTTGTGGTAAAGAGCAATAAAATATTAACATTTTTTTTTATTTTAGTCCTAAAAGTTTTTAGGATCCTTTTTTTTAAATAAACTTATTTTTTTAAAAAAAAATTCATCATTCAAAATTGAATTTACTTGCTATTGAACTTCATAATTTATTTTGATTTATTTTCTATAGAGTTATCTTATAGCATCTCTAATTTTTAAAACACATATCAACACATTTACCATTATAGATAAATGAAAAATTAGGTAAAATCTTGAAATATATTTTACCAAAATCTCAACAGATTTTCCTCTAAAAATATTGGTACAAAATTATCGAGAATCCAATAAATATTTTATTCTAATAAACATGTCATTTTAAAAAACATGTCATTAAGATCCAACAATCCTGGACTTTACTCATCATAATTCGAGATTAGACTACATATAATCTCACAACTTAACCACTTCATATTTTATATATTGATACATAACAATAAACAATCATGACAAATAATATATACCATTTCATACAAAGAAATTAGAAAGTAAATTCATGCATTTCTAAATTTTAACATGTAAAGGTGAAGTTCTTAATATTTATATGCTAATGAGTAAATACTATTAATTAAATTATACACATCATTTATTCTAATATTATCACATTCCAAAACAAATCCCATAAAGATTTATATTATGACACAATAATAGCTAATAATAGTTACTGCTTCGTATAAGGTTGTGATGTACCTAAAATTATATAACACATAGCATAAAAATATAACCATATGATTAATTCACCCAATTCAAATGACTGATTTTATTTGATAAAAAAATACATTTTTAATATTCAAACACGATTATATACTTTCCTTTCAATTTACTTTTATGGTCCCATTAGATAATTTTTATCAAATCAAGAATCCTGGTTATTAATCCCACTAATGTCACTAGTATGCATTGTGGTAACTAGTCAATTAAATATCATGATCGTTAGACAACTGACGCAAATATTCCTGTTCATGGCAACTATTTAATTAAATATCTCAGTCGTTGGACAATTAATGCCACTAGTCCTGTTCAAGATAACTAGTCAATTAAATATCACGGTCGTCAGACAATTGATGTCACTAGTCTCATTTAGGGTAGCTAGTTGATCTTCCCCTTTTTAAATTGTTACATGCAACCAAGCATTTATATAAAATTTTGCAATTAAATAATTTACAATTATTTCTGCCTAACATTATTATGAAGTGGAGAATGTGTAAATCATCTACCTGGTGTCTACACTCGTGAAATGGTCCCCTGATGTTGATCAGATCCTGCAAGCTCTCCTGTATCATCATTCTCAATTCAATCATTATTTGAATTACTATTATTACTCATTTTTTACCTAAAAAATTAAGAAAAAAAAAGAAAAGAAAATCAAATAACACAAGAGGATACACATGAAGAAAGCCTAGAAGATTGTCTAAGTTGGTGATGAGGGATCAAAATGACAAGTGAAAAGTTGAAGGAACAAAATGTACAAGATTGATGAAATTGACGATCCAATTTTGATTGATAAAAGACGTATCCGGTGACAATAAAACAAATAACAATAAAAAAACAGGGACCAAATTTGACATATAAAAAAGTTAGAGGATAAAATTGAAAAAAATCAAATTTTATAAATTATTTTAAATAAAACAAATAGCAATAAAAAGAATGTGGATCAAATCTGACAAATAAAAAAGTTGAAGGAGGATAGAATTGAAAAAAATTTCAATTTCATAAATTATTTCAGATAAAATAAATAGCAATAAAAAATAAAAATCAAATCTAATAGATAAAAAGTTTCAATTAAGAAAACAAATAATAATCAAAAGAATGAGGACTAAAGTTGATATAAAAATCAAATTAAACCAAATCTAAAATGATGAAATTAAAAATAAATAAATAAATTAAAACGAGATATATAACAATAAAAAAATTAAGGATCAAGTTTGATACAATTAACAAATAATATTCTATTTTTAATTTTATGTAACTTTTAGAAAATGAATTCTACCCCAAATAAAAGAAAAATACTTTATTAAGAAATAAGTCAAATTTTTCTTTAATTGGAAAGTGTTTTCTCTTTGATCAAATTTTCTAGTAATAAACAAATATGAAAAAGTTTGAAAATAAATAACTTTTCATAAAACAAATAGGGCTTTAGGTTTTTTTTTAATTTATTAAAAAAAACAATAAAAAGATATTAGTCCTTTTAAAGATTAAGAGCATATTTAGTCTTTTTACCTTTAATAATTTTCACCCTCTTTTTTTGTATTTATCTAACCTTCAACTCCAAATATTTTCTTAATATAATCACTTTATTATAATTTCCTCAAATTTTTTATTAAATGAAAAAACATATAAGAAAATATATAATTTTAACTTTAATTTTTTAAAAAATAAAAAAAATATAACAAAGCCAAGACATATTAGAAAACAATCAAAATTACAAATTTGCAAATTATTAAGTAATTTCAAACAAAATAGTAGAATGGAAAATTGAAAGATGAAATTGAAAATTATAAAAAAAATGAATTATTTTAAATATTTTTAAAAATAGAAAAAATTAAAATACGTTAGAGCAATGGATTAAACTTTTTTTTTAAAAAAAAGGTGCAGACATTGAGGGAAAGAAATATTTACTTTTGCTAGAGCTATAATTAATTTTAGTAGGCTCAGGCCTATGGGCTTGATGGGGCGGGGATCCAACCGACTCCAAAACCCGGTCCAGTTAGATTTAAATCCCCAAATTGTCCATTTCCTCATTCTTTTGAAAAACCCTAGCTATCTCGTCTGCAATCGCTAGCTCCGCCAACCTCACAAATGGCAAAGCAGAAAGAGAGGAAGTCGAACATCTCCGGCAAGCCGAAACACTCACTAGACACAAATCGCAGCAATGGAACTATCAAAAATACCAATTCCCGCAGCGCCGCCACCGTGCGCCGCCTCCAGATGTACAACGTCAGGCCCAAACGTGACAGCAAAGGAAAAATCTTAAAGCATGATTTTCAATCTAACGAACTTCCCAACACTCGCATCCAACCCGACCGCCGTTGGTTCGGTATGTATTTCTACAATTTACAAACAGACTATGACTAACTTTTGCAGTGTCCTAATTTCATAGTTATAAATATCTTAGCTAATTTTTATTTATTTATTTATTTTAGGGAATACACGAGTTGTGAATCAGAAAGAGCTTGAATTTTTTCGCGAGGAGTTACAAAGTCGGATGTCTAGTAGTTATAATGTTATTTTGAAGGAGAGGAAGCTGCCTTTGTCGCTTTTGAATGATCACCAGAAGGTAGTGTATTTTGAACTTATTTTAAAATTGATGAAATAAGGGCACCAGTGCTTCTCCTTCTCTCTTTTTTTTTTTGATAAAGATGGAGAAATTTTACTATTATAAGCTTGCAATATTGACTGACATGCTTGTTTATATTGGATGATTTCGATATTTTTTTTGGTAGTGAATGATTGACTATGCCGTTTTGTTAAAAGTTTAAATTAAAAGTTTAAACAATGTGTAATGAGTCTCAATTAGGTAAATTTGTAATTTCTCAATATATCTTCCTGGTGATTTTCTTGAAACTGTTGTCTGACGGTAACTATTGTTATGCAATGCATGGGAGTGAAGTTTTGGTTTTGTTGATTAATAATTTTAGTTTTTTCTGAAATTTTGTTTTGTTTTAATTAAATTTTGTTTTTAAATTGGTGAAGCAAGCGAGAGTTCATCTTCTTGATACACAGCCTTTTGAAGATGCCTTTGGACCTAAGACAAAGAGGAAACGCCCAAGGCTTTTGGCAGCAGATTATGAGTCTTTAGTTAAGAAAGCTGATGGTTCTCAGGGTAAATGATTTGATTTTTATTTTGATTACCTTGTTTTTTGGGGTTCATTAAATCTTTGTCCTTCCATACACAGGCTTTGCCTTGTTTAGATGTAACTGCTGGATTTTGTTTTTATATTTTTCCTAGAATTGTAAATGAATGTGAATATGTGATCTCTGAGAGAGATAATGAGATGACAAGCTCAATGATTTTGTTGGCAACTTGGCAGATGATTTTGAGCAGAAGTGTGGTGATGAGGCAACTAGAGAAGGAACTGAAGCAGATGGGTTTAGAGATCTGGTCCGTCATAATATGTTTGAGAAGGGCCAAAGTAAGCGTATATGGGGTGAACTATACAAAGTTATAGATTCTTCAGATGTTGTTGTTCAGGTTAGTGTAATTTTCTGTGGTTAAATCAAAAGACATGGAGCTCTACTACTGTAGAATTATGTCACGTTCAACAACCACAAGATTTTATAAATGATAAAAATACATCATAAATTCACTGATTATCCAAAAAAAAAAAAGCAAGTTTAAACCCAGACCGTGATTTAGTGATTAGTATGATGTCCATTGCATGTTGACCATTCCTTCTCATACTCAGGATATCCAAATATTTCTTGAGAATTTTCAAGTATAATTTAGAGTCACTAATATTTTCCATGAATCTTGATGCCAAATGCTGAATATCACCTTTCTTTCCACTACAGGTTATAGATGCTAGGGACCCCCAAGGCACAAGATGTTATCATTTAGAGAGGCATCTGAAAGAACATTGCAAACACAAACACATGATTCTTCTGCTAAACAAGGTTAGTTGTGTTTTTTCTTTCTGTGGCTTCTGTAACATTTATTTGAGGAAGATGTTGCTTGTTCAATTGAAGCTGCTTGTAAATATTGATAATTTGGTACTCTCTCGCTCGCTTTTCCTACAGTGTGATCTTATTCCTGCTTGGGCAACAAAGGGATGGCTTCGTGTTTTATCCAAGGAGTATCCAACTCTAGCATTCCATGCAAGCATCAACAAGTCATTTGGCAAGGTATTATAATATGTTCAGATGCAATAAAGATTATATGCTGCTGTTTTTACTTCTTTGAATTCTATGATTTCCATAATGTTGTAGTTGTTGCCATGCACCTAGCAACCTTCTCATGAGTGATTGGACTGTTTCTTTTTGGATGTTCTTGTTTTTTGATAACATTTTTTGATATAAATCAGTATTCATTCCGTTGTCTCTCTCAGCTTTTCATTTAATCTTCAAACAAACCATCTTATTGGCAACCTGCATATGAAAAGAATTATAATTAAAGGAAAATATAGATAGAAAAATTCAAGCTTGCTACCTTGAGAATTATAAAAATTATGTCTTGCTCCCCCGCATACATTTTATTTTTGCTCTATTGTGCTCGTATTTTAGCATTCAATCATTTTTTAATCTTGATGTTAATCTGTATCCTAATTTTTTAAAATTGTTTTTCTTGAACTTAGGGTTCTCTTCTGTCAGTATTGAGACAGTTTGCCCGCTTAAAAAGTGACAAGCAAGCAATATCGGTGGGTTTTGTTGGCTACCCCAATGTTGGAAAATCATCAGTTATCAACACATTGCGTACCAAGAATGTAAACATTCCACTCTCCTTTTGCTACTTCTGGTTATTTGTTGCCACAAAGTTTGTTAGTTCCAATTTAATTGATAAAAATTTGTCCCTTCCTTTTAGGTTTGCAAGGTTGCTCCTATCCCAGGGGAAACTAAGGTCTGGCAGTATATAACACTCACAAAGAGGATTTTCTTGATTGACTGCCCTGGGGTTGTATACCAGAACCAAGACTCAGAAACAGATATTGTATTGAAGGGCGTGGTATGTTGTTTGTTCAGTTGCCTGTAGAAATTACCTATATACAAGTGTGGTAGTCAATCTTCATGTCTATTCTTTATTGGCTTTCCTACTATTTTACCAAGTTTGCTAGTCTAGCAATGACACATGGACATGACCTTTTTTGCACTGGAATTCAGTTTAAGCATAGGTGCTGCTTGTTTGTTTGTTCTCAATAACTGTTAGGCATTCCAAAACCAGAAAATCATAATTTCTGCAATACTTTTTCTGGTCATCGTATTTTAACTGTCCGATTATTGAGAGCAGGAAAAACTTTTATTGAGTGCTTTCAGAAAATTAATCCAATAGAAGAAATTTCTCTCAGAAACCAAAAAAAAGGTGAAACAGAATTTGCTCTGCTGCTTGTTTTCCTTTCTCATTTTTCAGAACATGCTATGCGCGGTAACTGCAAAGTAAGCCATGCATGGTCATGGGTTTTCTGTTCCATGATTGCTTATTTTGGTAAAGATATGTTAGTCATGCATATTCTGGTGAATATCTCTGCTCTCAAGTCTGTAACTCTAATTTACCTTTTATTTGTTTATGAATGGGCCCTTTCCAGGTACGAGTCACAAACTTGCATGATGCTGCTGAACACATAGGAGAGGTTCTGAAACGTGTTAAGAAGGAGCACCTTCGAAGAGCATATAAGATCAAAGAGTGGTGAGCTACTTAATTGTCTATGATTTTCTTTTCAAGGAGCACCTGGAATGAGCGTTTGTAACTAGATTATTGGAAGGAGCACCTAGTGAAAGAACAATTATTTTGTGATCTTGGCTCATCATTTTCCCATGCACTTTATGCATAATCCACTAGTATGACTGTGGGCTAACGCCTAACGATGAGCCTGGCTCCTACCATAATTTCTCCTATTTAAGTTATAAGCCTTCCTGCTCCAGATGGGTGTCAGAGGTTTTATGCCCATGTCCCTTCCATATTGCTACTTACAAGTGTTCTTCCCTTGCCCTGAATCCTCATTAGATCTGAAGCATGGGCCTGTGGCCGGTTATTCTGACTGTCATAAATTTGAAATGCATTTTATTTTTGACAAATACACCATGTTTTGTTCTGCTGTCATCTGATTCTCGAGACTTAAGAGGACTGGAGGGTTTATAGACTCCGACTTATCAATATGTGCCAAAACTGATTTGTATTTACCACTTTGCTTTATTGGATTTGGTCATTTGACAAGTATACCTTAACTTCTATGTGACGCACCAATGGACCTTAAATGGAGTATTGAGATTCCCAAACATGCATTTCTTATCGCCAAAGTCTTTATTTGTATAAAACATGCAAGAGCTACAATTAACTATACCTCATTGTTGTCAGGGATGATGAGGGTGACTTTCTGGTTCAGCTCTGCAAATCAACCGGCAAACTTTTGAAGGTATGTTTTGTTTATTGGTGAGAGCAGAACATGTGTTTTAACCTGTAAGTGTTTGATATCACATATTGATAGGCTGTTGGAGTGCTAAGCTTCCAATTTCCAAACCCTAAAATATCAGAAGAGAGGAATAAAAAGGAAAAGAAAAGGAATCAGTTAAATGCTTGTCATGATTGCATGTTTATCCTGGTGCTATTGAAATAGTGGGGGACTGCCAGTAGGCTTATCAAGCTCTTTAAAATGCTGAATGTCTGCCCAAGTGCATACGAGAAGAATGCTTCTCACTCCTGATTAATCCTAACATGTAGAGAAAATGAATGCACAAGAAGCAAACCAAAACGAGAGCATCAATTTTACGCAGTGATAAATAATTTGGCATTGCATGATGTAGTGGAAATTTTCTCTAGATGGAGCTAATGGCGTCCGTGACCTGGGATATACTGGGTTAGATTTGGATAACAGCATGTTTGATGTATCGACCACAAACACTTCGCTTTGCTTATACCATTTAAATGCACTTCTCAAACACATAAATATCAAGTTTCATCCAATGTTTTGAGTGGATTATGCTCATAACTCTATATTTTGAACAACTTGTGTTCAGGGTGGTGAACCTGACCAAATGACAGCAGCAAAGATGGTTCTTCATGACTGGCAGAGGGGTAAGATACCTTTCTTTGTTCCCCCACCGCGCCTAGAAGACGAGTCCAAGGAGGATACTAATGCCGTCAATGGTATTGACACGGAGGATGCAGGGGATAGTAATCAGGCATCTGCAGCTTTGAAAGCTATTGCAAATGTTATGTCATCCCAGCAACAAAAAGCTGTCCCTGTTCAAAGGGATCTTTTTAGTGAGAATGAGTTAAAGGGCAATGATGATGAACAGGCTGTAGCAACTGAGGATGAGATCCCTGAGGAGCCTTCGGGGACAGAAGGTGATATGGCTGACGAGCTTCCAACCACAGAATAGACGACTAAGTTCCCATATCTGAATCAGAGGTTTTTATTGTGATATTAATTTTGTTGTTCTTTCTAAGATTTTGCAAGAAACTGTGTGCCTGTATACGTAGTCGTTTATCTTGTTTTTCAGCCCCCTACTGTGTGATAAAGGCTTAGCACCGTCTCCCTTTTTCTCCTTTCCCGTTAGGTAACGAGGGCTGGTTTGAGCCTGAGTTTCACTCTAGGACACCTGTTCTGCAAGGCAGAGGAGTCGCAGTCAAAAACTCCGGGCAGTATGTTACCATTTATTTCTTGAAAGTGTTATTTTTTTGAAAATATATTAAAATAATATTTTTTATTTTTTAAAAAATTATTTTTAACATATAAAATGATATGAAAATATAAAAAAAAATATTAATTTGAATTTAAAAATACAAAAAATTTCAAAATGTTTTAATTTTTTTTTAAAATGCAAAAACAATTAGGTCTGTAATTGGAGGATTTCGATTATAATGTAGAAGCAACCCATTAGTGAGACAACCAAGGGATTCGAAATGGGAACAATGGTGATAGAAAGTTACAGAGGAATGGCAGCCAATGATCCCCATTAGTGGACAAATTTCGTAGTTCTTGATGGTTAGCTGGCAAAAGCAAGGATTTTTGTTGCCATTACATCCACAGGGAAAAAAGCTCCAAGAGAAAAAAGAGGTGGTACGTGATGAGGATCTAACTAAAATATTCTCTTTCAAGGACTGGGGACCATGTTTTCCTTTAGAAGGCAGAGGTGTGGGCTGCCTGTCATGGGTTGCGATTGTCTCATCAGCATTGGGTGACGGGCTTGAGAATTTTATTTCAGTCCATTGAGTCCTTCTCTTGAAGACAAATCCGTGAATACAAATCGGTAAACATCAAAATCAAAATTATTAGTGATTATAGAGAGTATTTGGAAGTATTTTTCAAAAATATTTTAAAAAAAAATTGAATTTTTTTTTTTACTTTGAAGTAATATGTTTTTGATGTTTTTAAATTATTTTAATGTGCTGATCTCAAAAATAATTTTTAAAAAATAAAAAAAATATTATTAACATACTTTTCTAAGTGAAAAATACTTTGAAAAACAATTACAATTACACTTCCAAACACCCTCTAAATTCCTATAATCCAAGAGCTTTCCCTCTCCTAATGTTTTTGGGTGTTTTTCTCTCTACTCTCTCAAGATCTACGGATTGAAAAGTTAAAATAAAAAACTTTGATACCAAAATGAAGAATCCAGAAATAGAAGGGACATGATATAAAAAAAGTAAAAACATAGGGGCTAACATGTAGTTTTACACGCCTATTGAGCAATATAATGAGGAAAGGCTTTTGATTTTATCAATATCATTTTTGTTATTTGTTCTTTTAATTATTATTTTTTCTTACAATAATTAGAGATTAAAGTATACAAATCAACTTACTATTGAACTCCGAAATGATCACCAAGGTGAATTATGCAAAATCCACCTGCCGTTGAGCTTCAAAATGATATTTAGTATCTTGGACACGCGATAACATGCAATCTGAATAGTATAAAAAACCTCATGACAATGAAAGCAGAGCTTTTAAGGACTAAATTGAATGAAAATAAAGTTTGATGAACAAACTAAAACACATCTAAGATTTGGGGGATTTAAAAAGGGAATTTGCCTGATAAGCAGTGCTATGAATAATGAGATGAGAAAGGATGAATAATAGCAGCATGATAAAACACGAATCTCTTTTATTATATCTGTTAATTAGAGGAGAAAACCCTATAATTGAATGCGCATCTACTTGCATTAATAGAGCAGCAGATAAAATTTCAGAGCCAACATGTCATGTGACTTTATTCAAAGCTAGAGGGATCACTCCTTGTTGCTAGGAAGGTCGAATAGTGGGCAGAAATGTAATTCTAGCGGCATAATTTCTTACTTCAGTTTGAGCACTTTCAGACACGTAAAGGAGAACCATCAGCTCTTCTGGTCCAGTTTCCACTCCTCTGTGTTTTTTTTTTTTTTCACAAACACGGCGAGACATCCAAAAAACTGGATCATTCCTTTGTCGTTTTGGCTCTCTAAACATGGCAGCAAGATTGCAAGAAAACAACATTTGGCATCGTCATGACCTTGCTTGTGAGCCAGAGGTCCAAATCATCATGGCCTTGGTTTTTATGGATGGGGCAAACTTATGTCATGCTGGGATAGGAATGGTCGGTTTCGTCATGTTTTTGCATGGCATGTGTAGTGGTCGAGATTAGAAAGCGATCGAAAATCTAACACATGACGACGACGACGGTGGTGGTGGGTATAATAGACTTTTGCTTTTATATTTTAAAAATATTTAAATGTTTTTTAATTATTTTTTAAATTAATATTTTTTTTATGTTTTTAGAAATTTTGATGTATAGATATCGAATATAATTTTTTAAAATAAAAAAAAATATTATTTTAATATATTTTTAAATAAAAATTATTTAAAAAAACAACTATAAATAATTCGAACACCCCCAAATAACCAAACAATGAGTGCTCTTTGAAAAAGTGCCTTGTATACCTATAAATATGTATAAAGGCATAGGTATGTTTGAGAAGGACATGAGCGACCATCCGGCAATCCCTCCTTGACGGGCGAATAGAAGACGTGCAAGGTGAGATCTATCTAAGGTTGTCATTTTCACTTTGATTTTGTCACAGGACAAAGCTCTACCTATGCAACCCATGACCAAGACCAAGCTGGTCCATGGCTTGCATCATCACTACTCTTCCTCTCATCTATGGAATCCATTTTCTATGTTTAAATTAGATCTTAAATGTTAGGACTTACAAGTTATGCTAGTTGACCCTAAAATTAACTCCATAAATTAAATCTGACAGACATATTTGATTGAGCTGTTTCTAAGACTATAAAATCAAGATCATAAGAGTTGATCTAAAATGCAAGCATTCAAAGAAAAAAAAAAAAACTTTAGCATATGCAAATCTACGGACCACCTCAAACGAAATCTAAACTTCAATGTAGTTAAAATAATGTTTAGAAGTATAGTATTGATTGTGATTGAAAGTATTTTTTATTTTGAAATGCATTAAAATAATGTTTTTTATTTTTTAAAAGTTAATTTTGACATCATCATATTAAAACAATTTAAAAATATATAAAAAATAATAATTTTAAACCAAAAAAAGTTTTAAAAAATCATGATTTCAACCGAGTTTACAAACATTTTTCTAGTAGAATGATTCATTCCAAAGTCAAAACTAAAAAATTGTTCTCAAGTCAGAACATCTTAACCAGACCACTCAATTTATGTGGAATCAATTGAATAGCAAAGCTAGAACAGTCAAAATTCCAATAGGGATATGGAGAGAGTGTACAAGGGGCATGGCTCATGAATCATGATGATGCAATTGGGCATCACCGTCGATTCACATGGATGGTGGCTAGATGCCTTACTCCGTGATAGGATGCGGTGGTTAGAAGACACCAAATCAATGCGACCCGTGACCCACGCCCTGATCAATGTATAGGATTGAAAAAACTTTGACTGTAATTTTGAGCATTTTGACACACACTTCTGTATAAAATAAAATAGATATATAAAATCTACATGATGTAGCTTAATTGATCATGTTTTAGATTTGCTTTCTAAAAATCACCAGTTTAAATCTCACAAATCTCAGAGCGACTGAGCCTTACATGATCGTTAACTTCAGAGGTCGCTGGATTAGTTAAGGTGCACGCAAGCTGACCCGGACATTCACATTAATAAAATATATATATATATATATATATATATATATATATATATATATATATATATATATATATATATATATAAATGGAATGGTCTCCAGAGATTATCAGTTCAATTCTCATAAATTTCAGGGCTACTGAAAATTTATATAATCATTAACTTCAAAACCCGCGAGATTAATCAAGCTATGTATAATCTGACCCGAATATCCAACCTCACACCATTTCAAGGGACACCTAATCAGTAAGATTCTAGCCACCCATGGAATTATAAGAATTTCAAGGATATAATGATATAACATGATTTTACAAAGATTGTAGCATGATTACTAATTTATTGCCCCAACGACAATAATCTTTTGTTTTTGTCCCCGTCCGTTTAGACCATGTGACTGTAACCCAGACATCAACAATCTAAGATCGCAGCTATTTGAGTTATGGCCTAACGGACACCACCCCACCTTTTTTTATTTTTCAATAAGTTTCAACGTATTTTTTTGAGTTTTGATTAATCAAAATGCCGCATCGTGAATCGTTCATACATACAATATTTTTTTTATATATAATGAATTGATATATTTTCTGAATTTTCTGATGAATTGTTTTCAAACATAAATTTTTAAGCATCCACCATATTTTTCAGTCAATAATTAAGAGTATAAATACACACTATTTTCTACACAACTCAAGCACCACTTTCTCAAATAGTGATTATTTCACGAATTAATATTTACCAATCTCTGAATCAATAATAGTATTAGATACTATTTAATGATGGATACCAATATATTTTTAGATTAATATAGGTATTCGGGTCAACTTGTGCGCATATTAACTCATCCCACGTATCCTGAAATTAATGACCATGTAAGTTTCCAGTGGTTTTAAAGTTTGTGACACTCAAATTGGTGATTTCTAGGAAACAAACCAGGACCTGATTAATTGAGCTATGCCTCTCAGAGTTGGAGGCCAAATATTTATATTAATCAATTGTAACATTTCTTTTTATGTTCAAGATAAATCAATATGATTAATATACGGCAAAAAAACTTGATTTTTAAGTGAAAATTCTTTTCCGACTTCATCAGCTAGAGACACAAATTGATTGGGCAGCTACATGGATTTAAACATTGTTTGGTAAATGGTTGTTTGGAGTAGAGAAGGAATTTCACCTGGGAAACAAAAGGGAATCTGATCAGTACTGTATAAGTCAACTATTGGGCAGGAAAAGGGGGACCAGAAGTCGAGTGTAGTGGGATTATTTGTTTGAAGTAAATCATGTGGCATCCACTAATCAACGAAAGAAAACCAAAGCATGTGCTGTTGTCTTCTTCTTAGTATCCAAGATTAGCGGGGGCTTTAAAATTAAAAAAAGAAAATTAAAAAAAAGAGAGGTTGAAATCGGGTAGCATAAAAAACTATTAAGAAAAATACAATACGTCATTGGAGTTCCAAGATCCTAATAGTGTTGTTTAACCACCCCCACCCTCGAAGAAGAAGAAACAAACAAAGAAAGAAAAATTACCCATTGGTTATTTCAGTAATCAACATCTCTTGATAAATTTTAATTACAGGGTATAGGAGTATTAACTAGATTATTATTATTATTATTATTATTATTTGGATTAATGTGGGTGTTCGTGTTAGCTTGCGTGTACCTCGACTAATCCCACGGGCCATGAAGTTAACGACCATGTAAGTCTTCAGTGGCCCTGAGGGGACTCAAACTGACCATTAGGGAGCAAACCCAAGGCTTGACTAATTGAACCCAAGGCAAACCCAAGGCTTGACCCCTCAGGGTTAGCATTAACTAGATTATTGTTAGTACTATGATGAGGGTCATATCAATTTTTTTAACATAAAAAATATTTAAGTGTTAATAACATGTTTTCTAGTAAAAAAGATTTAAACCATACGAAAGTTAACTCGATATAATTCGGTTAACTTTATAGTATTTAGGCATATATATAATATTAATATATTTTAAAAAGTTAATTGTGGGTGAAATTCACGCAAACACACATTGGTGCTTTCACATTCTTCGTACGGCAAGCTTTGGCTTCCACGGCAACATTTTAATCCTCACGATGTCACCTCCATTCTTGGGGGGTGCGTGTGGCAAAAAAACATATGGTTTAGTGCCAATAACCGTTTTTTTCCTTCCTTTTCTCTTCTCTGTTTCTCGGATTCAAAGCCTTTCCTTGTATATTTTCAAAGCAGTCATTTGATTCTTTTTCTTTTAAATTTGATCCTTATTCATTTTATTGATATTTATTTTATTTTAAATAATCAATAGAATTGGAATTTTCTTTTAATTTAACTATCATTTGATTTTTTTTTTTACTTTTTAGATCTAGTTCTCGTTCTTTTGATTGTTAAGTTATTTTTTTAAATTATTCTATTAATTAAATTATCTTTACAATTACATCCCTCAATGTTTTATATCATTCTTTTAATCAAATTTTTTTTTCAATTTTATCCCTCAATATCTTTGCTCATTTTATTTTATGTCAGGTTTATCATTTATTTTTTTTATTGCTATTTATTTTATTTTTAATTCTTTTTTATTAAAACTTTATTTTTTGACTTTGTCCCTCGATATTTTATTATTAGAATTTTGTTGACTTTCAGGTCACAAGTTATTTTTTACAATTGATTTTTTATGATTCTATCATTCTATGAGATTATACCTATCTTATGTGTCAGGTCACCTATTTTGTATGTTATCCCAATTTGACATGGCTTAATATTTTTTCTTATTTTTTTAATTATATTATCAAATTAATTAAGATTTAACTTGAGTTTTGAGTTTCTCTTACTTAAAAAACATTATTGTCGTTTAGACATTTTGTTTACATGTTAGAATTTTTTTGGTCCAGCCTGACATGGTGCAATCACCAATCTAGTAAAAGCTGGTGGTTCTCAGCTGTTTGGACTGAGTTCAAATATTCAAAATATGTACATGCAAAAGCTACCACTTTGAAAAACTATCATTCAAGATTTTAAATAATAATTTTAAATTCAAATATAGAATGAACAAAAAATGATAAAATCAAGGTGAAAGCATCAAAAAAAAAAAACAAAGCTCAATCTCCAATTAAACAAATTTTAAATAATAAAATCAAAAAAATATTAGCTTAAAAAAAAGCAATTCTAGACATGCCTTATGAAGCTAGGTTAGTTTTCAAGGTTAACAATTCATGAAATCTTAAACAAAAGTCCAAGCTCAAATCCAAACAAATTAAATGTTGAAGAATTAAATCGAGGAAAAAAAATACTTCTTTAGAAAATTTTGCAAAGAAAAAAAAACAAAAGAATCAAAAGAATGAGAATAAAATCTATTAGGAAAATTTTTTACGGAGGGTGGAATTGAAAAAAAAATACAAAACTAAAAATTATCCTAGACAATAAAAAATAGCAATTAAAAGAATGAGAATCAGATTTGACAAAGCAAAAGGTTGAACGAGGATGAAATCGAAAGAAAAATTTAATTCACTAAATTATTTTTTTAAAAATAATAATTAAAAGAAAAGAGACTAAATAAAGCGAAGAAGTTTAAGGGCTAACTTGAAAAATAGAGTGGTAAGACACAAATATCAAGGAAGAAAGAGGACATAAAAAAAAAATTTACCGATGACAAATCGAATATCTTATCAGTGTATGCACTATATATCCACAGAAGAAATGCTGAGATGAAACTAAAGCCATTCTAGAATAACTTTTTGGCTGTTGGAATAAGTTGCAATTGTTAGCTTTTTTTTTAAATTATTAAAATACTGAAATGACCTCACTCAACCAATTAATTAAAAAAACTAGTAACAAATGACACAAATACCCTTTAACTTAAGAATTAAATTATTTGACTTCAAGGACACCAAAATCTTTTTACTGTACAACAATATTGAAATTAACAAAAATACCCTCCATTTGTCATTTTCCCAGTAGTTTTTTTTTATTACTGTGTATTTTTAAATGAAAATACAAAACTAATCTTAAGTAGAAGTTAAAAAATTTATTTCTTTTAAAAATAGTGTTGTAAATTTACAATACAATCAAACACACAAAATACTCATCCTTCATTCAATCAATTTTAGAACACCAAAACTATCTTAAGATAAAGACTATTTTACCCTTAAATAGATGGGAAAGATATATTTTTTTAAGGTAAAAAAAAGAAGAAGAAAATACTGTTCCATGAAATGCCCAAGTAAACAATGTTTTCTCCATCTCTTTTTTTTTTTTACTGTTCCATCTATAGTGAAATGTCCAAGTAAACAATGTTTTCTCCATCTCTTTTTTTTTTTTACTGTTCCATCTATAGTGAAATGTCCAAGTAAACAATGTTTTCTCCATCTCTTTTAGTTAGTTAGGGTTTTTTTTTTTTTTTTTTTTTTTTTTTTTTAATTTTATACTAAAACCCGACCATTAATACAGCAACCTTCTGGACTTGGCATTAAATGGGCTGCCAATAAATTCAAATAAAATTTGAGCTGTCATTTTGTTAATATGATCACAGCCAGATGGGACAAGGTTGGCAAGACAGATATCTAAACAGCTGATGGAAGGTGTAATTATTTAGGTGGTGATTGTGATTGGTATAATAATTATTTTTTAAAATATATTTTTTACTTTTTCAGATTTATTTTTAACATTGACGTGATAAAATAATAAAAAATAAAAAAATAATTTAAAATAAAAAACTTTAAATTTTTTAAAAGCATGGTATTATTACAAAAACAAATACTGTTATTTTTTTTACCATCTTATACCGAAATTAAAATAGTGTTTGAGATTGTAGTTAGATTTTATTTTTGAAAAATCTTGAATTCTTTTTTGTTTTAATATTTTTTTGAAATATTTTTACGTGTTAATTTTAAAAATACATTTTAAAAAATAATATTTACCGCTTTACTAGAAAGAAACCTGTATCCTCCTTCATAATTTCAGGGACTATGCTATGGAAAAACCAACTTAAACCTTCTACAGTTGTCTCTGAGCTGGATTTTATTTTTTATTTTTTTTCCAGTCTGGTCAAAATGTAGTAACCCAAACAATAAAGTAACCAGCCCCTTTTACACGTACCACATAAAGAAGTGAGCTTTTCCATGAGGAATTAATTTTTTTGAGAGAGAAAAATACAAACTTTCTAGAGAGAGAGGTTCTGGTACCTGAATCAACTGTGATATGCAACTGAGAAAACGTCACTCACCGATGGTGGAGTTTTGGCGTTTTCTCTAGGCAAATTGGTAAAGGAAGGAACTTTGATTTTTTCATGATTCTGTAGAGAATTCAAAGTTTGGAGTCAATTGTAAGAGAGATTTCAGGTTTTGGGACATATCCCGTTTCTGCATTTACGATATTTTTATTGGTGTGTTTCTTTATACAGCTAAAGATGTGAACTTGGCCCTGGTACATGAATGCTTCTGGAGTTGGAAAACTAAGGGGATCAAAATTTAGGATTTTGATGTTCGTATTTGTACAATATGTATTTGTATGATTAATTCATTATAGGAGGAATCTGGAGTTGAAGTTGTGTTTTTTTGTGGTTTTGAAGAAAGGTTTTGCTTTCTAGGCAAAAAATTTGGTTGCTTGCTGTTGTTGGTTTAAAATTAACAGAGAGAGAGACTTTGGGGGCTTAAAGATTTAAAACAAAGGTTCGTGTGTCTCTGAGTAGGATTGCTTAGAATGGAAGGAGATACCAAAGAAATGAGATCCTTGGCCTTAACTCCAACATGGTCAGTAGCAACTGTGCTGACAATCTTTGTAGTTGTTTCTTTGATTGTGGAGCGCTCAATTCACAGACTAAGTAATGTAAGTGGCATCGTCTACCCACTGTATAGTAATTTTCTTATTTTCTCATCTGTTGTTCCAGAGGTTGTATTTTCTCATTGTTATGATTTAGCAGACTCACTTTGACATGCGATGTCTGTGTTTATACAGAATTTGATTGTTGTTCTTTTCTTTCATTCTATTTAAAGTTCAAGGTCTAGAATGAATTCTCTTAAAATTTTATTTATATATTTGAGCCCTTTGAAATTTCAAGGCACTTTAGTTGGTAATTGATTTCTGCCACTACTTCTTTTCCCATGTTTTGATGACTTTGAGTTGCGAAATAGCTTTTATTTCTTTTTTGAGGGCTTTTAGCTGACACTTCTAGTTTTCTGTTTGTGTCATAGTCATGGCTGTAGGCTGAGATCTCATTGATTGTTTCAATTGCATCAATGCTTTAGATTTGAAAATTACGTTTTGGATGACTGTTATGATAAATTTCATCTGTTTGCTTTAAAAGAACTGTATATTGACAGATGAATTGAAACAGAATCTGTCAGATCATTTTTGTAATTTTAGCTCATATTTTGTCTATTTTCCTTTCTGGAATGTCAATACTGTGTTAGTTTCTAGAGCTTTGGTGACTGCTCTGAAACTTGATGCTTTATATGTTTGTATTTCAGTGGTTGCGAAAAACCAATAGGAAACCTTTGCTTGCAGCCGTGGAGAAAATGAAAGAAGGTATTTTCCAAGTTCTAAATGCACCATTTAATGCTGCAGAAAGTTCTTTTTGTTCTTTTGGTTACAAGTGATTCTTAGTTCCCCTTCATATATTTTTGCAATTTTCATTCACAAGTATTGTTTTGTACTTGTCTTCAGAGTTGATGCTGCTCGGATTCATATCACTTCTACTAACAGCTACCTCAAGTACCATTGCCAATATTTGCATTCCATCAAAGTTCTATGATGGTAATTTTGCTCCTTGCACTAGGTCTGAGATTGATGAGGAAGTTGAAGATAATTCTTCCCAGGGACGTAAACTGCTGATGCTTCCTGTTCTTCCTCATCCACTTCGAAGAATATTGAATGGCTTGGATCGGAATACCTGCAAAGAGGTATGTCATTTGTCTTATATGAACATTGCTGATGATCTTGCTAGAGATTTATCTATGGTGTCTGAAATATTTGAATTTTCAACACAGTGTATTGATAACATTGATTTATTATGGCTTTTGTCTTCTCAATGATAAAATATGTAGAAAAGAGATTTTCTTTTTGGGTCACTTTTAGAAGGCAAATTAGTATTCTAAAAACTGTTTGATGTGCAGGGACATGAGCCGTTTGTGTCATATCAAGGTCTTGAGCAGTTGCATCGCTTTATTTTTGTCATGGCAATCACGCATGTATCTTACAGTTGTTTAACAATGTTGCTGGCGATTGTGAAGGTTAAGCATTTTTTTGTATTCCATTATAGTTGTTGCTTTTCTTAATGGTGGAGTGATTTTAGGAATGATTAAGTTCACATAATAAATAAATTACACAACATAATGAAAGGAAAAAGGATAAATTATGTATAGAACAAGATCCACTATTCAATTTATTGTCGTGTTTGAAGAAATAAAATGTTCTGGTTTATTGTTAGACGGAAAGGAGTTTGTAAATTTTGTTCCAGGTATGCATTCCCCGTTGGTTGAATGATTTCAATTTGGTTTAAATATGACTTGTTCTCATGTTTTATACGGGCCTCTCCTCCTATAGGTTTAACTCTTTGGTGTTAAACTTCAAGTTATTTTGAGTTCATTTTGTTTTCTGTTGTTGCTGTTGCCCCTCGTGCTGGGCCCATGGTTGCTGCTATCAAGTATGCCCGAGTGCTCTCTGTTAAGCTTGGACATCAGAGGGGTTGTTGAGTAATGTTTTACTGGATAAGTATAAAGTTTGGCATGACTATGAAAAGAGTATACAGTTTGATCTTGTTTAGTTGCCTTTTATAATTCGTGATATGTGTCTCTCCTCTTACAAGCATTAGCTTTTTGGTTGGAAGCTTTAACAGCATTCTCAGAAGCAACATGCTTGCCTTACAATCAGCATCTGCTGTTTCAACCTTTGGTCCTTTGTATCTAAAATATGGCCCTGTTTGTTCTGTGATAAGAATATATGTGCTGACCCATCCAGTATTTGCAAGCCAAACTTGTGATATCTTATGTCAAGATGACTCAAGGAGAGGAAACCATGTTGACCATATAAACCAAGTTCTTCCCTGAACTGTAGTTGCATTAAAGACAAGACATTATTTGAATTGTGAAACTAGAGAGCCATAATGTTGTTATCACTGTGGCCATCTGTCTAACTTTGTAATTGGTTCGCCAGATTCACAGTTGGAGGATATGGGAGGATGTGGCTCATATGGATCGACATGATGTATTAACAGGTAAGCTTTAAGCAGGAAAGTGGTTTTGGATAGATTTAAAATTTTAAACAGTAGTCGTGTTGCCTAATTCTTTTTGCCTATTTCAGCTTTATAGAAGATGGCTGATCTAGAATATGCATGCCCAATCTCTTACTCTCTTCAATATACAGTATTTAGCTTGTTCTTATATACATATATATGTCTAGATGCTAGACCTTTAAGGAGATTGAGACTTGATCTTATGTATCTTGATGGTCAAAGGTGGAATTGAGATATTTAGGAAAGAACAGGAACTTGCAATAGTGTTATTTTTTTTTTTTTTTGAGTTGGACAAGAGAAAGGGTTTATTTGGTTATGCAAACTGGAGACCTCACATGAAGTCAGTAAGGAGCCTGAAGGAAGGTAGAATTGAAGACAGTAATTGGAAAAGATATTACTTTGGCTCCTGAGTTCTCATTTGAGCATTCATTCTTATAGCAGAAACATGACCGATCTCTGTAGATTTGGTTATGAAAACTGGAGACTTCACATGAAGTCAGCAAGGAGCCTGAAGGAAGGTAGAATTGAAGACAGTAATTGGAAAAGATATTACTTTGGCTCCTGAGTTCTCATTTGAGCATTCATCCTTAGAGCAGAAACATGACCGATCTCTGTAGGCCTGGGCTTATCGTTACGTCTGATGCAGTTCAGCATATTTATGATATGCTTTCCATAATTAGTGTGATAAAAAAGCACTGTTTTGCAAGGGATACCTTCACATTCCAATCATTTCAATTGCAAATATGTATTTAAGAAATATTTTTATAAGAAATATTTTTATGACAGAAATAATGACTTAAGCAATTTATTCTGTAACAGAAATCAATAGAGAGAAGACATTCCGAAGGCAAACAACCTTTGTAAGACATCATACATCAGGTCCTTTGGTAAAGAATAGTTTTCTTATTTGGGTGGTAGGTACAAAACTCTTTTTCTTGCTCTTTTAATGCTCTCTATGCTGGTAGTCCATGCTTGCTTGTTATTCATGCTAATTCTGCGATAAAATTGGAGCTGTGCTACCAGGCCTTGTTTTGTGTTGATCTTTGTTTGATGTATTTCAATACCAGAGAGACAGTATTGCAATTTTACATTGACAACATTCACAATATGATCTTCATGTCACACACCTGATCCAAAACAATCCTTGTGTCTATCCTCCATGCTCCACTTTGTAAACAATCTCATAACTCACCAAAAAGATAAATAAATATGGATCACTGAAATTGAAGCATTGGAATTTACATCTGGAGCTTCTTTGTTATGGGTTTTTGAGATGCTAGTGTTTCATCTTTCATGAAGGTATAGGAAGGGGCATTAGGCAATTTCCTTCTTTTCATGTTTGTTGATAATGTACATTTTAACCTTGTTAGTTTCCTCCTTTCTTTCTTCATTTTGTTGTCATTTTACTTCTATTGTTTGAAAGAGCATCTGTTTATATTTGCTTGCCATTTTTTTTTGGGTCCGGATGATAATTTCTGCTGAAGTTGCTCGTTTTATCAACTTGCAGACATGTTTCTTCCGGCAATTTGGGTGTTCAGTGGTTCGCACAGACTACCTTACTCTTCGTAAGGGCTTCATCATGGTATACTTTGTTGTTATTTGTTAGCCCATACTTTAAGTGAATTTTAATTTTCAAATAGCATTTACAACATTGAAGGTGCATAAAGGGAAGTTTAATTTACTAGCATTTAGGATGTACTACAAATGTAAGATGGCACTCTCCTCCTGGAGAAATAGGGAAGTAGGAGAATTATGATCCCAGAATCAGGTGAGGAATTCAATGGTATGGAAGGAAGGCAGGGGCTTGTACTAGGGTTTATAAAAAAAGAAGATATCGGAGTATATATACATAGATAAACTCATGCAGTAAAAAGCATAATATAAGATAGACCATAACAGATGGGTATTATATTGTGATGGAATATTTGAAACCAACCTCAAATTATGGTAAATGGAAAATATTTTGACACCATATTACATCTTTTGATATTTAAAATGAGATGTTGAATCGGAGTCAGAACCAAATCCATGTTTGAGGCATCTGGCAATTGGAACGTCTTTGCTGATAGACTGGTGGTACTATTAGTGATTGCTTTATTAACATCCATCCCTTTTATTTTCTTATTCATGGCAGAATCACAACCTCTCATTGAAATATGATTTTCACAGCTACATGATTCGCTCTATGGAAGAAGAATTCCAAAGAATTGTTGGTGTGAGGTAACATCTATGTACTTTGGATGTTTCTTGTATTTTTAGGTCATTCATTTGTATGATTGAGGTAGGAGAAAATGGACCTGCTAAATGCCTGCTTGTTCAATTCCTTGCAGTGGTCCATTGTGGGGATTTGTTGTTGCATTCATGCTTTTTAATGTAAAAGGTACAGTTATGTAGGTGAAAAATGATGGTATAAATTCTTTTGTTTTGCACTTGCTTTTGGATAACAATATACAAGTTTTGATGATTTGTGCATTTTCTTTTGAATTATTTGTGACTCTTTTCAATCTACCATGACAATTACCAGCCTCAGTTTTCATACATTGGACTACACATCATGTGATCTACGTCATATGTTGTTGTGTCGTGTATGACAGGGTTATCCTAGGTCTTAAACTTACTAAATTATGGTTTGTTTGATTTGGAACCTTCTACAGGATCTAATCTCTATTTCTGGATAGCAATCATTCCAATCACTGTGAGTACTGGTTCTTTTGAGTTTTGGTTTCAATCACTTGGATGCTGCAAAAGGCATTTTCTTAGGTAGTAGCACAAGTATGCTGTGAGAAACAGACACTTGAACAGGCAACTGATCGCACCAACAAATTTTGTATCTAGAGTGAATAAAGCTTTATGTACCCTTGCAATTGTATTGGGTTTCTCTAATGTTTCACATCATGGGCAGCTTGTTCTTCTTGTGGGTGCAAAGCTACAGCATGTAATTGCAACCTTGGCTTGGAGACTGCTGGTCTAACTGGACATTCTGTGGGAGCAAAACTGAAGCCTCGAGATGATCTTTTTTGGTTCAAGAAGCCAGAATTAATGTTGTCATTGATTCATTTTGTTCTGTTCCAGGTAAGCAATGCTCACCGTGATCAATTGCTCAAATTAAAATGGTAACACATACCATACTTTCAGTTCATTCTTTCCTAGAAAATGGTTTTATAGTGGCGTGCCAAAGTAGTAAAACTGACATCACATTTTTTTTCCTTTGAAATTTCATTGCAGAATGCATTTGAATTGGCTTCGTTCTTTTGGTTTTGGGTAACTCCTCTTCCCTTACTTGATTGGTATTCACTGGACTGTGAGAGTTCACTTTTGTCCTTCTTGACATCAACCAAGCTCAAATTTATTATAATTTCTGTGATTTGGTTGAACAAAAATCTCACTTTTTCCTCAGTTTTGTCGCCTCAATGTTTACTAAATTCATTTGAGAAACATTTGGAAATCGCTTAAAGAATGATATCGCGGACCAGAGGAATCACAAATGAGGAAATACAAAAATCTTCTTTTCCTTGCTTAATGAGATTTTGAATCTGTGCATTGAACTAATATGTCTTTTGTTGATTGATTTACAGTGGCAATTTGGGTACAAATCCTGCTTTATTAGGAACCATTGGCTGGTGTACACACGACTTGTTTTGGGGTATGCATACATCTGAGATAGTTGAGACTTTCTTGAGGATTTATCAGCTTTTTTACAGCCACTGCATCATTGTATTATCTTGTAGGTTTGCTGGGCAGTTCCTCTGTAGCTACAGCACCTTGCCACTATATGCACTAGTTACTCAGGTATCATATTCATTGGGAAGTGCTTTTCCTCAAGGAAAATTACTGGTTAATTTTTATTTATAGGCAACTAGATACCAAAGCATAATCTACTAGCAAACAAATATCATGAGCAATAAATTAGAAATGCATAATCTACTGTAAGCTAGTTTTAACCTGTATCCAGTACAGATATACAGGAACTTTCAGGGATAAAGACTCTTGACTGCCAATATAGCCTAACAATATTCCTGGGCCTATTGTTGATTCCAACCACAGTATCTCAAAGAAAGAGAGAAGGCACTTCATCTATATATAGTTATCTATGCAGTGTATATATAATGCTGGAGTACATAACTATTGAATGGCAATCAGATGCATTGATATGTCCAAGTAGGATGACTGAAGTTCCTTGTGATTATATGTTTATGCAGTATTGCGCAAGCACCCAGTTTATGGGGGTACCTTCACGGACTGATTTGTCAGCTACCATGTCTTATTATTATTTTTTTTTTAAATCTCCTCTGCTCTTTCTTTTCTGGGAGCAATGCTGTGGTGTTTTATCACAATCCATCACCGAGCATGGGTTGTGGAGCAAACCTCATATTTTATTAGACATGAGAACAAGTCATGAAGTTGAGTCCTCTAGATTGCCCTGATTTTTTTATGGCATTAAATCATCTTTATCCTCTTGCGAGTAGGACATGCCCCCCTCCCCCCTTCTCAGAACTAGTAACATGAATCATGTTTGAGCAGGTTTTCATTGTGTTAAGGTGGTTAGGATTGTTTCATAATTTTAGGTTCAATCATTTCCTGTTATTATTAGCATCATGTAATGCTCCCTCTGTTTTTTCAGATGGGAACAAACTACAAGGCAGCATTAATTCCGCAAAGAATAAGGGAGACAATCCATGGGTGGGGGAAGGCGGCTAGGAGGAAGAGAAGGCATGGAAATTTCACAGATGATTCTACCATACACACAGACACAAGCACAGTAATGTCACTTGAGGAGGAAGATCATCAGTTGCTTGATATTCCTGAGATTGGTGATGGTCCAGTCACTCAAATTGAGTTGCAGCCTGCTTTTATTTCAGTTAGTCCTGGCCCAGTTGCCAATGAAACTTCAAGTAGGGTTGGCACTCCTCTTCTTCGTCCCTCAGCTTCTGTGTCATCATCAGAAACACTAAATCTTAACATGGAAGGTATTCCTAGGTCATCTTCTATGCCAGTTAGAAGGTAATAAATTGGGAGGTATTCTGTCGTCAAATTTAGGCTTTGCAGGGATCCTGTAGAGTACAAGGGAATGAAATAGAAAGTAGAAAAGCGCACGAATAAGCGAACCTAGTATTTTGAGCAGTTCCCTTTTCCCTCGTTGTTTTCAGGATCCAGCTAAAGTAGGTACTCTTTTCTTGATCATATGGTATTTGCCAATATCGAATCAAGGTTCATACTATACTCTTAGGATTTGAGTCGTAGCATGAGTACATAGAAGAAGGAAATCAATACATTAGTTTACTGTAATAGAATCTTGCTCTTTGTAATATTAACTTACAGGTAATAGAAATGATGCAAGTTATTATGAATTGATCCTCTGTATGTTTTATGTTTCCTATGGAACCAAACCAACTTCTTGCTTGAAGTAATGATGGACCTACGAGAAAGTTGTTTTTTTCAAGGCAACAAGATTTGATGAGTGTATATTTCTTCCCCCCATTGTTTTATGATTTTTTTTCCTTTTTCGGTAATTGATGTGTTTGTATCAGGCTGATTCTTTCTTTCAATTGAAAGCATGCAATGTGTCAACTCAAACAATGCTTGGTGCCTGATTGTTGTTATGTTTAACCTGTTTTTTCATAAAAAATTGATTTTTTTTAAATTAATTTTTTTAAATATTTTTGGATTGTTTTTGATATACTAATATTAAAAATAAATTTTAAAAAGTAAAATAATAATAATAATTATTTTAATATATTTCCAGTAAAAAATATTTTAAAGAACTCTTTCTGCATTTCCAAATATTTTCTTAGCGTGTTTGTGTATAACCTGAGCTACTACTCAATGTGTTAGTAAATGATATTTTTTAATTAAAAATATATTTTTTATTTGTTTTTTACATCAAAAGTTGAAACATAAAAATAACAGCTCACTAGAACACCATGTCCCCTTTGCTTGGGGAATGCAGACTGTTTTGCTCAATTACTGGTCTCTGCACTGTGAGTGGCCTCGCAACCGTTTCGTAGCACCATGCTCATGGACTCCGTGGCTCCATGCATGCAGTAGACTCATGAGCCTCACGTGGACTCCATGGCTTTGTAGCTGCAACGAAGGGTTCGTGAGCCTTAGGTGGACTCCATGGCACAATGATAGACTCGTAAGCTCCCATGACTTGGACCCGTGAGTCACGAATGGACTCCATGGCTCTGAGGCTACAACAGCCTCGTGAGCCTTGTGTGGACTCCATGGTTCCGAGGCGGAAATGATGGACTCGTAAGAGCCATGTGGTCTCCATGGCTCCTTGGCTGCATTGATGGACTCATGAGCCTCATCTTTGTTGACCTCGTTTTGGGTTTCACTGTCAGGCTCATCATTTGCTTTTGATCTTGATCTCACTCTCGGATGACGTTCGGGACTGCTTGTGTAACCGATGCTTAATTGACCAAAACCTCTACCGATTCCTGGTACGGTGCTGAGGCCGCTACCCCCATTACCTATTCCAATCCCATAGCCATAAGCAAGAGATCCCCGTGAAGTACCAATCTCCACTCGATCCTCTACCAAACCCCAAACCTTTTCCAGCCCCACTAACGTGAGAACTATCATGGCGAAAGTCTCCGAGTTTTTGGTCATTAGTGTCGAAAAGGAACTTGTGAGCAATGCTGAAGCTAAAGCATAGCAAGACCAAGAAACTCACGTAGGCACACTTTAGTGCAGTCATCTTATTTTTGTTTTGATTTGATTTGTTATGCATGGCAGCAAATCAAGTCTTGGATATATAGTGAGTGAAAGCATAATTAGGGAGAGACTAAATGGGTAGTGGGTAATCCGGAGCCATGATAGGAAGATCCCCAACCTTTAAGCCAGAGGCAGAATGCAATCCGTGAGCCAATTCTTTGGTAGTGCAAATATATATAGCTCTCCTATTCGACTGCAACCATCCTTAAGCTGTTGTTGACGCAATGCATGCATCAAGCGAGGAGTATTTCTAACATCGTAGCCCGATTACCATCATCCTCATCCAAGGCTTTCTCCCCTTTTCAGATGGGAACAAAGTCATAAAACTACAGTGCAGCGTCTCCATTTCAAGAGAATAATTATGGGAGACAATGTATACTCCATGCATGGCTAGGGAAGACATAGCTAGGAGGAAGAGAAGGCACGGAATTTTCACGTGCGTATGATACGATCACTCTACCATGGATAAACATTGACTACTAAAGTAATGCAATGATTAACGCACAAGATCTTCTTTTAGAGACAGATTTTTTAACCCAGCAGGATTGATTTGATGATCATCTGTCTTCTCCGTTTTTCCCTCAAGTTTTATTTATTTATTTTGGCAATTTACTTTTTATGTTTTCTACATTTCTACCTTCACAATTTCCTTGTTTCTTGTCTCAAATAATACAGAATTAGGGTTTTTTTTTTTATTCGTTTTTAAACAATCCTTGAATGAAATTTGAGATGGAATTATTCGAAACATTCAGCTACTTATTCGGGGGAAAGCACAAACTGTTTTCCTCACTTATTGGTTCTGCGCTGTGTTTGATCATATTTTTAGTAGCGCCTTGCTCATGGACTGTATGGCTCCGTGGTTGCAACGTTGGATTCAAGAGTCTCATGTGGACTCCACGGCTCCATGGCCACATCGATGGACTCATGAGCCTCGTCTCTAGAAACCTCATTCTGAGCTCCACTGTTGTGCTCATCATTTGCCTTTGATGCTGATCCTCCCTTCATCGTCGAAATTTGATTATAACATTCTGGGCTGCAGGTACGTCCATTGCCTATTTGACCATACCCCGGAATGAAATGCGGTGGAGGGATACCAATTCCTGCTATCGTGCCACCACTGCTGCCACCTTGCCCTATTCCAATCCCATAACTAGGAGATCGATTACCCGCAGCTCCACCGCTGCCTTGTCCTGCCAATCCCTCCACCTATGTTAACACCAGGCAATCCTATGCTACCCCAAAGTCAAAACCAGGCCATCTTATGCTACCCCCAAGACCAAAACCAGGCAATCCTGGGATGAAGCCTACTCCGCCAGTTCCAGACACAGACCCATCTGAACCTACTCCAATACCCCAGCCGGATCCGCCAGTCCCGGGGTCTTCATATCCATTCCGACCAGATCCATACCCGACTCCATACCCTAACCAATAACCACCAGATCCTGACCCGAGTCCATTGCCATCTCCACTAGAACCTGACCCAAACCCAACACCTACTTTGATCCGCCACCACTGCCAAACCCAAAATCTTTTCCAATCCCAGTCCCGGTCCCAGGATCATCAGTACTACCATGGCGTTCGCCTTCATGCATTTGGTCATCAGTGTCCAAAAAGAATCTGTGAGCGAAACTGAAGCTTGAGCATAGCAAGACCAAGAGGCCCACGTAGGCACATTTTAGTGCTGCCATTTTTGTTTTGTATCGATCTGCAAGACAGCAAATCAAGACATGGCTTTATATACTGAAAGCTTAAGAGGAAAATTAAATTGGTATTTATGGTGTAATAATAAAAGCGCAAAATGTCTGCATTGGTTTGTTCTTGCAACCCGCAGCCACGATGCTTGTGTGAGAATTTACGTGTTGTAGCTGTAACACCAAACCTATAACCCAACAGGCATAACTGGAGATTACGGCTAAATTTTGAATTCAATGTCATTCAAGATTTACATGTTCATTCATTTTAAAATCTCAAAAATTAATTAAGATACACATGTAATTATATAAAAAAAACCTTCTTACATCAACAGTCCAGTGGTTATTATGAACTAGATGATGAAACAAATGGGGACATAAGCAACAACTCGGATTCATGTGCCCACCAATTTATCAGTTGTAAAGAACCGCTGATCATATATTAAAAAACTGCAAGTTTAACTCATGCATAAGTAAAATTTAAATTTAAT
This sequence comes from Populus simonii, assembly GCA_007827005.2. Classification (NCBI taxonomy): domain Eukaryota; kingdom Viridiplantae; phylum Streptophyta; class Magnoliopsida; order Malpighiales; family Salicaceae; genus Populus; species Populus simonii. The sequence continues at coordinate 43,690,102 of CM017464.2, read as the reverse complement.
TAAAAAAAATTGAAAGAGACAATAAAATCTAGAGGAGTCGTTGGTTATTATCCAATTATTTAGGGATAATTGGTCTTTTGACCTTTCAATGGCATTTTATATTACCTGTTAAATCTGTCTAAGGACAATTAAATTTTTTTATATTTTTTAAAAAACATTGTAAAGACTTTCAGGCAGGATTATTTTTTTGTAATGAAGTTGATTTTTATTAATTAATAAGTTGCTCGGGATGAATTTGAGCTTTTAATATTTATGAAGAAGGGTGTAAGGATATTCATTCCCTTAAAAGTAAAAACAAATAAACCTTAGAACTAGGGGGTATTTGCATTTTCAAGCTGGTTTTTTGTAATTAATATGTATCGGGAGCGATTTGGTTTTTTTTAGAATGTGTTAGCGAGTTGGTGGAGACAGTGTTTTTTAGACGACGTGTGTGACATCCTTTTCTTTTCAAACACTGTCTTTCAAGATGATGTTGAAAGCAACTCGTCACGTTTTTCTAACGATTCTGAACGTTTTGCCATCATAGCAGTGGTTGGGCTTAATAAATCTTTTTTCTTTTCCTTCTCCTTTTTCTTTTTCTCTCTCCTTTGTCAAAGAATAAATGTGTCGTTTTTTTATTTAATCTCGTTATTTTTTTATTGTTATTTATTTCATTTTATTAATTTTTTTAATTTCATCCCTTATTATTTGGTATAATTTGATTTTTATATTAAATTTTATCCTTATTTTTTTTATTGTTATTTTTATCCCTAATCTATTTGAATTTTATTTTCAATTTCACCCCTCAATATTTGATTTCAAATTATTTTTGTATTAAATTTATTCCTCATTCTTTTAATTATCATTCTTTTGCTTTGGAGACTATTTTTATTGCATTTTTTTTCAATTTTATCCTCCAATATTTTATTGATTTATAATTTTATTTTGTTTTTTAGGGTTTGTCTTTTATGAGGTTAGTCTCAGGATCACATGTTTTGAAAGTTAATATAGGTTAACTGTTCTTTTAAATCCTTTATAATTAATTTTTTTTACATTTAATTTATTAAGAATTGATATTTGTTTTTGCTTTCTTTTCTATGAGGTTATCCTAATTATGTGTCAATGGCCACAGAGTTAGCAGGTAAATCCAAGATGACATAAATCTTTTTTTTAATAAATCTATGACTTTATTGCCCATATACATTATGTTATTTTATAATTAAACTTCACAATTTTATTTACTTTGCTTTCAATTTTCCATCCCTTGCAACTACCTTCTTCTAAGGTCGATAAAGTCATAGATTTGATAAACTAATTGAGATAAACTTGATTCTTTTTTTTATCCGTTTTGCATTAATAGTATTTTTTAACTATTTATTATTTATTATTGTATTTTTATTTATATTATTTAAATAAACCAAACTTATTAAATTCTAATCAAATCAATAATCCAAGTTTTAGTGTTTTCTTTTACCGCTTGATTTATTTTAAAAAAATAATTTAAATCGGCCCACAGCCTTGGGGTTGCAACCCCTGATTTGGTCTTTTCCATCCTCCGGTCAGCTTTTTGATTAGACATCAAAGTCTTCGTCCTTCAGAAAAGAACCCTTTCCTTACCAAAACGTCAGAAAGGGTGGTGGTAATCATTTTCTTGAGCTGGAAACCTTTTCCCGGAAGATCTAGTAAGATGCCTCAAGCAAGACTTCCGGGACAATATTCGACTCTTTGGCTGTATAAGCAAAACAGAAAACATATCGCCTAAAATGGGTCATTGATCAACGGCATAGCATTTCCATATTGATGACACAACCAAAAGATTTTAACCAGAGCATAGCAAAATTAAAAGGCTGCTCCTTTATATTCCTTGGTGTGAACTGTTAAATCCCGATCTATGAAAAACTAACATCCATCTGAAGTAAATGAATTATTACCAGAGACGAACCCTCAAGCTCCAAATGCAAAACAAAACAAGAGGAAATCTTCAACCTTTTACATTAACAGGGGGCTCAACTTAGCACAGTGAGAAAGCTCTTCAAAGAAAATACAGCAGAGTTTATTGGCATTTAGTCACATGTTTAAACATTGTCACCAGCGCCTGATTCCGCATCAATATTCTTTAAACCTTCAGCCATCATTCGTTCCCTGTTTTGTAATTGTCTTTCAACAACAACCATATACAGGCCTAGATAAGAGATAACCAGAAACTATCAGAAGGAGGGTAATCTAGAGGAAAAACAAAGCTCGTGATGCAACAATTCCAATAAAACAAATGGTTGTCAGTCTTACAATATTTTTAGCAATAAATCACGAGTTGAGTAAAGAAAACATACTGACTACACTTCCAATAGCACAGGCCCAAAGAACCCTCGAGGACCATTTATCACCAATAACTCCTCGGCCTCCCATCTTTCGCTGCAAAAAGCCACTAAAGTACTGCTGAGTACATACCATTATACACTACAAATTAATGCCAAAGTTGATTTCTTGGATGGCTACTTTTCTTTTCATTATTTCTCTCATAAGCACCATAATAAATGCAGTAATGGGGAACTGAGAAGGAAGATCTCGTAAGAAAAGTAACAGATAGAAAATTATGAGCAGAGAAAACTATGAGCAGCTAATCAACTAACAGTTGAGGGGAAATTATGGACTAACAGGAAAAAGGGGAGTGCAAGAGAGTTTTACAATGGCTAACGAAAGAAACCATTTGCTCGCAGAAAGAAATCCCGAAGTGGATATCTAATATTCATAAGAAAAAGATTTCCAGAAAAAAATGTACTTCCACCTTGAAGCATTTTGCTAACATTACCATGATCAACAAATAGCACCCTAAAAAGGA